>CM030375.1:16533443-17027059 GCA_003604175.2 Clonorchis sinensis
CCGAACAAAATAATTGCTCCTAATTATTGGAAGACTTCCTCTTGAATTGGGACTGTTCCATTCCCCCGAAAACCTACTAACCTGATGGAAATTGCAACGAGCAAACTCCGAATGGATGGTGAATCAGGGAAATCAATCGGTCTCAAGTTTAGACAGGACGTATGAGCGGTGTTCACCAGGCCCTTATCGATCGCCCACTAAATGCAAACGACATATGACACGTAGGTCAGCGCTGTCAGCGCGTGGAAAACCTAAAATATTGGCATACAAGACTCAAAGCCAATTGCGCTCAAGATTAATCAGAAAAAATGAAGAATAACAAGGAGTACGATGACTTTCTCAGAAACTTAATCAGATCTATTTTGAGACAAATGCGAAAAGAAGAACTCTTCGTAAACGGACGACGAGATCATTTGCAGTGGACGTCAGAGTATGACTTGCTATCACGACAGGCTTCATATATGAAACACTAATACTAGAAAATATGACTAAATAAAAGGCGACCATGTTTGAACAAAAAACGAACTGATTCATTGGTCATGCTACTTGGCAATGTAACAGAATGATGTCACTAAATGGCCTTTGTACACCCGAATCCCAGCTGAATTTTATGATGTTCTTCAGCTGACTATGTTGCACAAAGACCGCCTCGTGTTTCTGTTGTACGATTTTCGAGATATTGCTGTATAGATTTACGAAAGAAACTACTAAAAAGTATACTGGAAACTCTTCGACATACCACGACAGGTTTCACTCTTCTTGGAGCTCAACAGGTAGGCGCAATTCCAGAGTTTTCATCAATCTTGTGTTCCTCTTGAACCAAAATTGCACGAGGTTTGACAAATAGACTCATTTGCGCACCAAGTTGGTTTCGACGGGTAACTCACCTGGAACTCAGCTGAATCTTCCGTTTATGATATCCCTCAATGAAAATATACAGCGAAATGTCGAATAGAGTACTAACTGAAACATGAAGCTATCTTTTTGCAACACATTCACTTGAAGAATATCATAAACGTGATTCAATCGTGATTCAGGTGAATTTCCCGTGAAAACCGAATTCGTGTACAAATCCATCCAATTTGGGTTCAAGTAGAACACAATGTTGACGGGAAGGGAACTCGAGGACCACCCCTACCCGATGTGTCGGTTGTGGGCTGTCGAAGAGTGTTCAGGAACCTTGTGAGTAGTTTCCTGTATAAAACATATACTGTCATATCTCGATTTATCATACCAGCTGTTTCCTTCATGAGACCCTTGTCACATTTGGTGACTAAAAATTTCGACTTTGCTGAACCTAATGAGCGGATGTACGGAAAAAAATGAACGAAAATGCCAACCTTCAGCCTCCGAGTTTATAGTTGGTCCTTTAATGGCTTTGACGTCCATTTTTTAAAGCTGGTAGAATTCAGCTGAAAATTCTAATGGGGAGAAGGTAGTCGCTTTAAATATCAGGACATTTACTGACTTTCCGCTTTAGTGAATTCCATGGAACAGGGTCACGATCCAAAATACTTCAGCATGGTATTGCAGCAATGCACAGAGACATGCACAACTTCACATGGTCGTGTTTGTTATTTCGTCATATCAGGATGATGCATTGTAAACCTCCGAAGTTTGCTAGCGGAAATGGATTGTGTCCTTCGAACAGTGCATTCTTCAGTGATGAGCAAACTGAAGATGAGTAACGTGCGGGATCCGACTAGATGAATGGCTGTCAGATGGGTCTGAGTTGTAACTACTGATGTTCTCCTAATTATGTCAGCATATGGTTGTTGTGATCATCTGCCCAGTGTGTATCTACTGGCAGTTCAACTTGCAGTAGGCTGAGTTGACTGAGGCTTAGATTTATACACAGGTGTGGGTTCACAACGCACTCTACATGGTTCCATTGTTCTCTGTGTAGCGATGTCTAGGAGACTTATCGGAATTAGATAGGCTGTTCTAATAGCGTTTCCCCAAGGACATATCTGATGTACTGCTGGCCGATAAACCAATTCACAGGGATGTTGAAACTTTGTTTCACTCTGAAACAAAAACTCAAAACGGCTTGCATCAAATTTATGGTCGTCATCTAGGGCTGCTTCGATTAAAAAAACACGAAAAGCGTATTGCTCCTTGGGTAGGAAAACCCTTGTCAGTAGTAAGCTGAAAAAAGCTGAAACGTAAATAGGAGCGAGGTAGTAAACAGGGAGGAATACGGTCCGAAACCATGAGTAGTTTGTGAGAGAACGCTCCGATGTCTCCCGTTTAATGCGGACAGGGAGGAATAAAGGATATTTTTTAGCAATCCCACTAGAAAATAGATTAGTTACCACCAAATGTAATGTATAAAATGTATTGACAAATCGCAAGACGTTTGCAACTCTAAGGATATTGCACATGGGGTCTATTAGCGTGGCAAGTCTACCTGATATTGATTTCCAATTCATCAGTGCTGCGAAATATTGACCGGTGAATATTTCTATTCACTTGGCCCTGCAGAAGAAAATCTATTGGACGTAGAGTTTTAGCTATCGGTAGAGTAGAATACAGTGCGAATTGTGGATCCTGAACTCCCGGGAATCTAGCAGCCCTAAGCTGGTGTTCAACTGGCTGACACATGCTCCGTTGTTTCAGTCAAACAGCACGTTACCGGTTATCTGGAGAAATAAAGTCCATCGACTGTCAAATGTGCAAACTGATCACTGGATTCCGAAGTATGCGAGACTCTGGCGGACATACAGTCAAACGAAGTGATCGGGCGTTACAATGAGTGGCAGAACGCTTGAAGGGCTAATGGAACACGGTCACTAACAACGGAGGCATACGGTTTTGTGTTGAAAAGCATGAAACTAAAGATATATTAGCTACTGCCCAGAAGCAAATGATAATATAACGGGTAGTTATTATCGATTTAGTCTGTCATTCCCCTTGCTCTCTATTCCTGACTCCACCTGGTCCCGTAGTTAAAAGTTGTATCGGTCGCCCGAATCACTACGATGCTCCGCACTGTCGGGAAATCATCCCCTGGCCTGCTATCCTGATCAGATTAATTAAACGAGGCAGCCAGTCAAGTTTCTGACATATTTGTGAAGGGGATAACAGATCAGCGGCTGATATGACCTCACATCGTATATTCTTTTCCAGGGAAAGTGAACAGTTTGTCGGAGTGAGTGTGACAGGATCTCCTGTTGTGATGAGCTTGACCGGTCAACGGTCGATTGCTTATCCGGTTAGTCGGCTCCCATAATCGATCTAGTTGAATAGTGAAATAATCGAACTCCAAGTTCATTAGGTCCATCAAAGAAAGTCCTGTGAACTTCCCGAGCGAATAGTTCGTTACTAAAATATCTAACCGATTGATGTTCGTTTTGTGCAAGACATGATAAATGAAGTCAACGGGATTCGTGTGATTGGATTTCTCTTGTCCCATAGGCTGTAGATGCATTTGGGTCGGGTAGTGCTTTGACGATTAGCAGACTGACAAACTGGTCTGCGATAGGTGTTGGTCAAGGCCTCTTCAACAGCAAATCAAGGCCTGCTTGGTAAAGTTTGCCAGGTTGGATTCAAATGCAATGTTGAGTGGTAAAAATTTCATGGATAGATTACACTCGGAACAGAAGTGGAACTATTGAGTTACAGTTGAGGTTTGTTTCCGCTGTCTTCTTGCTCTAGTTATTGGTTGGCAGCAGGTGAGGTGGAAGTTGTGCTAGGTTCAGTGAATTTGTGGCACTCAGCCGTGCTGTCCGTGTCTTACTGGATGTTGATTGTTAAGAAGCATCCCCTGGTGACCATTTGTAAGCTTTGGTTGAGCTGAAATGGTGCAGGAGCAGCACATGGCATTGTTCTCCCCTGAAGGGTTTCCTACCGGTCATTTTTTAGTCGTCCACAGTTCGACCACAGTACTTGATATGGTTTGTGAACGTTCTGCACCGCAAGTTGAGGGATGCGGAGGAGCAAGGTAGAAACACTGGAAGAGTACGCGCCCTAAAACTAAGTCATAGGGCACTCTACTAGAAACTGTTGAATGTTAGAGTTATGCTAACAGGAACGGCCACCACAGTGTCCTCTAGATGGAGTTTGATTCAATTCAGGTGAGAACCATGCACCCCGGAAGTAGCTCGTTCCTGAAACAAAAAACCACGATGAATCGAATCAACAATATTTACTGGAAAGAACTTCAGTTAGCTGAAATGCAATGAAAAACAAAAGCCCATTAACAACGAACATCTGATTTTTTCAGTAGGGCAGGTCAGTGTAGATATTCCTTAGCAAATATTGTACTGGCCCTTCCGTTGCATTAGATGGATCCACCTGCATCGGTAACAGTTCTCCAGACTCAGCTGGGTTCCAGGTGAGTCTCTCGCAAAACCAAATTTGTTTGTAAACGAGTGTATTTCGCTAGTTCTCCAAACTGTTTTTTAAGCATAGTACGTCGTCTTCGTGTTAAATTTCCATTTTGGAAACAGGACCGTTCAGCTCTCTGAAATCTCAGGTGATCGATTAGTGAAGCTTGTATCTATGATGGATGGGGCAAACTCAATTACCGTCCGCATCTATCTTCCCCTTTCCCTATTTTCCGTTATTGTTTGTTTTATCCATTGTATTTAGCTGTTCGTCGGACAAAAGATTATAACGTTCCTTAAAGTTATCACTTAATTACACGTGCAAATGTATCCTTTTCCCAGATGGCTATCTTTAAAGTCAAAGTCACCTGAGTAGGAAATCATGTATCGCAGTTCTTTTCTATCAAATTAACTATATTCGTATATGAAAAAACCCTCCGGACCTTTGCAATATCACGTTGCCGTACGAATAATGGAAATGTGAGCTCGGCTATCACGCCCGGATAATCAGAAACAAAATTCAAATGAATCCTGTGGAGGCTCAGGTGTGTTCGATTTTCGAAGCTGCAGTATCATTTTGAGGGAGGACCTCTTGGAAAAGCATCAGAATTTGATGTCATCGGTTGGCGAAAGTTCGTTTGTAGCCACCGCCTGGAAGGTCTCATCAAGCTAGTCAAAACATGATTTTTGATATGCTGGACCCCGTATGATAGAAGCGAATTCCAAACAGCTTAAGGCGTTCGAATTCCTGACACAGAATATCAAGTCAACTCACTATCTGAGAAAGAAATATTATGTTCTCGTATAGGAACACGTTCTTGTGCATAGTTGTACCCTGGATTTTCCTAAGTAGAACGTTCCAGGATTTCAAGCGGGCTAGTAGCTTTCTGTGAAAATTCTACGCTGGTGAGTTACGCTGGTCTCCGAAACTGTATGGGAGGGTAATTCCGTGCTACTTTTCGGCGAATATCAGTTACATGTTAGCATGGATGAACTATAAAAAGCTATTATGTCAATATCACTTCTATTCATCTGTTTAGTCCGTTTTTTGATTGTGTCTCCGAAACTGTATGGGAGGGCAATTCCGTGCTACTTTTCGGCGAATATCAATTACATCTTAACATGGATGAACCATAAAAAGCTATTATGTCAGTATCACTTCTATTCATCTGCTTAGTCCGTTTTTGATTTAAAAAAACTATTCAGCACCACTGCCTGCCAAGTGTGCACAAAAGTCCGTCAAAAGTTCAGTAGTTCAAGTACACTGGATTGCTAAATGCACCAGATTCTTCATGCCCCGAACACACCCCAGACAGTTTTCTATGAGGATGTTGTTTCCATATATACCATCTCGTGGAAAGCACCCAATGCTTCCGAATTTACCTTTCCAAGCTCTGCCGTTCGCAGAGACCTTTTGGAACTTTCGGTCGTGTAGCTTTTCAGCGTCGAGTTGTTTACCATAATCAGGCGCAAGGTACTGCCAAGTTTTTCTTCAACAGGGTAAACACTGCTGGATTCCCCGTATTCACCAGTGCTGATCAAAATTTCCGATTACACCTGTTTGCTCTTCCTGTTTTTTACTGTTTCCTAGCATCTTATCCATTTTTATGGCGCTATACGAAACGTGGATACTAAGGTGAGCAATGTCCATTCTGTACTCAATTTGAAAGTGCCTTGTGAATGACATTTAGATGAGGTGATGGTTCCTGGTGGAGGTACAGCTTTAAGAGCAGTCTCATAGCTTAGCCTTTCGATCAGCATAAGCCATCTTCGTTAGAAGGAATATAGTCGGAATCACAAAAGACGGAAGAACAGGGGTCGACTGTGGTCTATCAGTGTGAGGTCAGAAATCAGTTGGCTGTTTGATGGGTCAAGGTAAGATAGTCTCATCTTTGCTCTGAAGGTGAGGGCAGTCGGTCACCCTATTGGCTGATATTCATAGGTCTTTACCACCAGGCGGATATGGACTGACGGTTGTCCCGATTGATAAGCGCAAGTTGTTTGTGGATTGCTAAAGCCTTATTTCTGAAGGTGTTGTGAAGCCTTCGGGCCTCGTGATGATTCTCCATCAAAGTGAGCACAGTAGTCGCCGTATTCTTCTAGTTTATGAAATTCTGACGGTTTTTGTGGTTTCCACTGTACTTTCGTTCTTTTCTAAATGACACTACTAGCCCCGCAGAAAATTTTGAGTACGCGGTCAGCTTGATCGTCTGGAATAAGAGAACTTTTAGATGCTTGCCAAATGTGTTTATGTTAAATTCCGTAAAAAGTGCACGAATCCCTCATTGTGACCCCCCCTTGAAGGATCTGAGCAGTAGATAAGACCATATTGTCAAAGAATTTCCATCAACCTTGTGGGTAGTTTCCCCTATGAAGAGTGCACCTTGTTTTTCTGGTTCCGACTTGCCCTTGACTGATCGACTGCTCTCTAAAAAGAGAATACTGAGTCGTTTCATTACTACTCACCTACTACTGGTTTCATTTTACTGTGGCCTAATCTGAAAGTTCATCCTAGATTTCCCATCAACCCAATATGAACACCAAATTAATCTATGTTGCGACAGACACTTTTGTTGCAACGTAAGCAATTGTTAATGGGAGAGTAAACAGAAATCCAGCCGAACCACTTGTTTATCCCATTCCTCAAATGCATGTGCTGCACAAAGGCCATCCCGAGTATCGGTTACACTGGTATGTATGTTTTAGTATCAATCGATGAAAAGTGTGGACAGTCCACCAACCATCTAGATGTACGGTTTCCGAATCATTCGTGAAGTTGACAGCCCCAGCCTCACTATAAATATTCGAGTTTCACTTTGGTTGCTGATATCTTGCTTCTGTTTTACTTCATTGATATTTGTGGTAGATAACTTGTCACGAAGACAGGTAACCTGAGGTCGATAACAGATCCACCACTTGACAAAAATCTGCATCATTCCAACGAGGACTTAAACTGCAAAAGATAGAGACTAGTCGTACATCGGCTATATCACGGGGCCAATTATTTTCTCAGTGGATTGTAATTTATTCAGAATTTGGGCGTGATTTCAACTTTATCTTAAGCTTGAAAATAGAAAAGCCGCAGTTTTCAGCAACCTTATGAGTAGTGTATCAGGTCTATACAAGGCCTATTTTACTTCTGCATTTCTGAGGCTGCATGGATACAGATTATCGGGGCGGTGACTGGCAACCATTATGAAATTGTCCACGTGAGAATCAACCACGTGGGTTGTACAACCGGTAATTTACGATCATACGGACGCAGCCAACCGGATCCTGCGGGATTTATACTTCATCTCGTTGAATGGTATACGCGACTTGGAAAAATCTATTATGCTGCTGAAGCATTCCAGGTTATCTGTCACTGATTTTCTCTTAATCGCTTAACGCAACAACGCAAAACGCGAGACTCGATGAAGGCTCCCAGCTACTCATGATTATTTGTGGGCGATCAATCCCTTATCCGAAAACACCCGTGCTCCAGATCCCTGGCTAACTGTTCGGGTTTGTTACGCTGTTTTCTGTCTGCTTCGCAAGCGTATGCGCACCTGACACAGCACTGAACACACTGAATCATCAGCTTTACGCATCACACGGCGTTTCCAAACAAGGATCAAACAGTTGCAATAGCTTCTTGGCTCCATTCGTTGGGTGAACTTGCCAAATCGTGAATCACCAGAACACCATAGGAAAGGAAAGCAGATCACAGGAAACCTAAGCCTACAATCTGCGAAGCCATTGCATGAGGAGCCAAGCAGCATTCGACAGTTTTGTCAGCCTGCCCTCAGAACGAGTCTGAACAGGAGTAAGTGACCCAATTTATTCTAATTAGCAAGTGCTGTCGTAAACTGATTTACCCACACGTTCACTGATGCCTTCAAGGTTAGCACCATTCTGAGGTGAATAGATCCGACAAACTTGGCTGAAAATTACGACATTCTCTTCAAGTAACGATCAACCCGCATGCATTGTTTCAATGAGCTAAGTTTCGCTCTAATAGTTCTTGTGTTGCCTGTTCAACATAGGCTACTGGACTTGAAAACAATCGTTTGGTTCGAGGTCTGGTTTCCTAACTGTAGCAAAAACCACCTCCGTCTGTATCTTAACGGAGGAAACGTTTTGTGATGGAAGGCATCTATCCAAGTGCACCTAGATATGAAAAACGACCCTCTTATCATCCTGTAATAAATCATGGCCTTGACAGACAAAATCTGTTCTGATGTATTCCCTCCGTTTTCTTTATTGAACGAAGGAGCAGGTGCTTCAAGAAACCAGCGTCTCAGACAGCCGCGTGTCGCATTTTGAATTACTTCTTACCACCATTCAGCTGTAACACACTCTTTCGGTACCTAGCTGCCATGCCACCTGGAGGAAGCGCGAGAACTGAGATACTCCAGGTTGACCAAGCCTAGACAGAAGAAGTCGAGAGGCAGAGATCGGGTTCGAACCACGGCCCTTCGATCAATAAATTCGCGCTCTAACCACTGAACCATCTCTCCCCAATTACGTCGCAGTAATGGTATTATCCAAGCCTATCTTCAGGTAACAGAAATCTTTCTGTTCTCTGCACACTATTCGCCTTGCAACTGCATTCAGACCAAAATCCTTCAATCGGTAACTGTTTCCGAAAGCTCGGATTGTCTAATATTATATATTCATCTGTTCAAGAACGGACCAGTATTGACTGCGTACTTGCAAATGACCATGGGTGCAAGCATGCAGGATTAAGGTGTCTTTGAGGACGGCTGACCAGTATATGATCAGGAATCTCTGTAAGAACAACAATTGACTAGTGACATACACCATGACCCTCATTATTTGGAGGTGGAGTTTAATTTCTGGTGAAATGAATAACCGCCGGCCGATAGTCGAGTCTGCGGCGAAAAGAACCAACTGATACGCAACGATGAGATATCAAACCATCCAGAGTCCAGCCTCAAT
The DNA here is from genome assembly GCA_003604175.2 of Clonorchis sinensis. Taxonomy (NCBI): domain Eukaryota; kingdom Metazoa; phylum Platyhelminthes; class Trematoda; order Opisthorchiida; family Opisthorchiidae; genus Clonorchis; species Clonorchis sinensis. The sequence goes on from CM030375.1 coordinate 16,542,713, forward strand.
TTGTGCTGTTTTTTACTGCTTTTTTCCACTTATCAAGCTGCTGACTAGCACGGTTTTTGCCAAAACCTGTAATGTTATTGGTACGAAACATTTATTCCATTAAAGTGAGCGAACAGCCAGTTCACCATTGTACCTGTCGGCTACGTGTACTGAAAGCTTTTCCGCAAATAAAAACAGTGGGCCTGAAAGTATATTTTAAAGCATTATTTCACCGGACTTTCTACTGTCATCCGAAATAACCTCGATCGTATTCTTAGAGAGCCACATATCTTCAAAGGTTGGAGGAGTTCTGGAGTAGCACCCAGACCAGAGTCATCTGTTTGTGGTTCCACAAAATACCGCCCCATTTAGTGTGCTTCAGTCATGCTTAGTTTTCTGGAAAAACTGATGCCCAGTGTCCTTAACTCTCATTGTGCGCTCCTAAGAATGTTTTTGAGTGTGCTTGCGAACCTTAAGTATAAACCAAAGAGGTGGTCCCTTAATGCATCAGATTTTGATCGCTCTGGAAAGCTGGAGCAAATGGGTTCTCTTTGTTTCATGCAATTTTACAGTAATTTCTATTCACTTGCTCCTCTCAAGGGACTGATATTCATGGTCGTCTTCTTTTACTTATGTGAGTATTTCACCGAACGTAAGTAGTATATACAAACCACAACCAAATGCGGTGTGTTTCAAGAGGCTAGCTCGTCACCTTTTCTTTTTTCCAGACGCCTTAAATCTCGACCACTCAGACATTGTAATGGTAGGACCTGTTCTATAGCCACAAATTCTAAGCTCTACCTACAAGACATCTTGCTTGCTCTGGCTCTCAAAACATTTCCCCCCGGTTTGTATTCAGGCAAGTGCTCCGAGGTCTTGTTTATGCCTCCAGGTGACCAACATCTGGGTGGCATGCAAAAACTAACCTCTCCCAAAACCACCAGCAGTTACCTCTGTTCAAACAAAATGCCTAGATGCCTCAGAGTATACTGGCTTTTGATCAGGCGACAGTTGTTCTTTTCGCCGAACTCGGCGACTGGTTTGCTAAGGTTTCATCAACAAGGGAGCAGACATCGTCAGTGAGTGGTTGGGTGCATTGACGATGTCTCCACGCATGATGGTGAAGCGTTTGCAAGCTAGTTGCCCAGCTCAATGAAAACATCTACTGCAGCCTGATTAAAATCCAACTAGTCCACCCCAGCTACCATCATTTAGACACACTCAACCTTGGAGAGAAAGTATATTCTGACCTATTCTAGCATAATCATTTGGAAGACGTATTTTTAAAGTTCCAGCAACTGAGTTTTTATCAAACGTCTGTCTGTTCTACACACTTTCCTCTTGGGTAATCAACTTTTTCATTCTTCCTACCATCCTGTCTGTATTATTTTACTGCTCAACTGTGATTTTTGCGTACCGTGGATGGTTGATTTCACCATCATCTGACCCTGTGTTGGAACACCGCATTTTCCTGGCAAAATGTCCGCTTATCTCCTCACCGAAACCCCGAGAACACGATGCATCAATGTTCGCTCACATCTCCTGGACACCATTCTGCGCGAATGCTTCCATCCCCTACCTGATGCACTACGAAACTCCCTTCCCAAACGTCCCATGAGGAGCACAGTCATACTGTTGCATACCAGAAACTGTTAAAACTTCGTGGTCCCGTATTAAATTCTAACCACGAATTCCCCTCTGTGTTTTGGGTGTGAAATTTCGAAGATGCTCCGCTGTGGCTCACATTCTGTATTCAATTTAGAGCATGCGTCTAGGCTCAAATTTCGTAAAAAATTTCTCCATAGACACATTCGTGAGCACTTCTGCTCTTTTCTTTTTACAAATCCTCTAAAGTACTCAGACGAAAAGGTGCCAACAATGAGAAATAAAGTAAATCCCCTATATTGTACTCTCTTGGTCTTTCTATGCTGATGGTAAGTCGTCTCCGTCTCAGTTTCGCGTTTTTTAGCTACAAGCCCATCTTTTATCTGTCTTATTTTTGTATCGCTACCCTAAACAGAAGGGTTTCGTCAATCCAGCAGGAAATCGCTCGACTTGTGTTGCTCGACCAGGCTGAGTTTGTTGTTAGTGGTAGGTTTTCCGTTTGGGAATATCCGTGATTCTGTGATACTTTCAGAAATCCGAAAGTTTTGTAGGTAGTTTGTGGTATCGATTCCCAGTATTCCGTGTGTTAGGAGGACCGTATACACCATGCTACTACAAAAGCTAACACGATGATTAAAAATTTGTCTCAATGATTCAAACAACCCATTTGGGTGGTTTTCACGAGGAAATTGAGACAGTTAATGGATTATTCAACGAAAGTCCTGATCATATCAACACATATATGGGAGTATCTTACTACACTAACCTATATACTGTTTATTGCCCCATTGTCACTGAGAAGACTTACGAGACCTAACTGGGTGTTTTACCACGGTTACCAAGGTAGCGCGTCTTGCTCGTTTGTTACTGAATGAAATCCAGGTCTTGTGTTTCGACAATACATTCCCAGGTTCCATTTGCAGCTCATCACCTAACTGGCTATCAATGTCTCCCACCTAGCGTGGGTGAGGAAATCCACCATCTGAGGACAGTGACACTAAGCGAAACGACAACTATTAGGGTAAACGATAACGGTGATGATTAAGGCCATTAACGAGGCCATAATTTGATTCGCTACAATGTGTACGCTAACCAGTGTATCATGGCTATATTTTTGCATTCTGTTTGTCAGCAGCCCGCTCAGACACACACTGAGGTCCCACGAAAACTGTATCCGTCCAATCAGTCCGTGGACAGACGGAACGGATACTGAACTCATTGTCCACACTCAAAAAATCTGTGGAGTGTGCATCGCAACAAAATGTGCGTAATTAATGAGCAATTAAAAAAAATTCTAGCCTTAGCCCTCCAAACATGCAAGCAAAATGTGTCCTTGTCCACTGTGTTCACAGTTCACAATTTCGGGAATGTCTTGCATATAAGTTATAAAAAAACGATTGACATGAAGTGGCTGTACATAAGTGGTTCTAAACAAGAGCAGTCCTTATTCTTCTACAAGCAAGCTACAGTCCAGTCATAAAACAAACAACTTAACCATGCTTCAAAGATTTTCTCACTTCCCCTGCTGCTGCGTAAGCAAAGGACAAGCTTGTGCTCCAGTGACAGCCAATCGTTTGGGCAGAAGGAGGTTCGAAAATGTGCTCAAGGAACGCTAGGGATTACGCGCACATAAAACTATACGCATTTCAATCCTTTTTATTTTAAAACTCTCAAAGAGACGCATTTCCTATCGATAAATATAGAAATGTATTTTTTATGAGCTGGACTTACCTGAACTTGAGAAAATACAAAGATAATCAATTAGAGCTATCCTTCTCCGGAAAGACTAATCAGGAGATGTACCTTCTCAAATGTGTTTACTTTTAAGGGAACCTCAACGGGTTTCTAGCACTTAGGATATCTAGGGCTTCACAGAGTATAAACCTCAGTTTGGAACCCGAACCGCGCGTTCCTGATGAGCTCCAAAAAGGATGAGATTGGTCGTGGGCAGTCGAAGAGTTTTCAGCAACCTTGTGAGTAGTGTAATAGGTCTATAAAATCTCTCATAATTCCTTCATCCACTGAGGTCACCATCTCTAGGGTCACAGCCACGTGCACTCAAAAACTTCTGAATGAAAAGCACAAAGCTATAAAATCATATGCCATTTTCCGTACGCGGGATACGGGATAAAGGATGTCGATTTAGTGCATCGAACATCAGACCCAATTCGACGCAGAAGACAAGATGTTACAAAAGTTTATAACACTGAATCCTACATATGTATCATCCAGATTTAGAGAAATTATAGAGTAAGCCAAAAAACGACAGTTGTGAAGTAATCCACTATTGATTATTTAAAATTGAAGTCTCGTGACCAGTGGCATAGTATATCGTCTGATTCAAGCCCTAATTTATATGGCCGCAACAGTCGGTCGCAACAATGCGTTCTGGTTTCGCAGTAGGACTTGGAAACACTGGATGGGTTCTGTGCGATGGTCGTCATCATTCCTCGAAATCTATGAATGTAGCTTTCGGTCTGACCTCTGGTCTACGGGGTTTGGTTGAGACATTACTGAGTCAGGCAATTCGGGCCGCGTTCAAAAACTCGAGATAATAGAAGTCGATCATTCAACGCCGATACAGTTGCAGTGGTGAACTGATAAACTATGTAGGAGGTAGGACGAGCGGACGAACAATTTGCTCGTTTGTACAGTGAAGGTCGTCTAGTGGTGCGAGCCAAGCAACTGCTCAGCACGATAAGCCTGACTGAGAAGTGATGTCGCTTTGTACTTGAGCAGATCATTGTTAGGTGGCTGTGAAACCAGGAGGTTATCCGTGACTTAAGATTTGTGCTGCATTTTTGTTCATTTCTAAAAAGCATGATCAACAATTTCAAAAAAAATTTACCGCTAGATGTGGAAGAATGTTAAGACAATAACAGACAGGACAAGGGAATCGTTCCAATCGAAGACGCACAATCAATAGTTTACCAGTCTGGCGAACTGATCTCCAACGTATGGGAACACATGGAAACAAGCATGGGAACACACATGCAAAATAATAGCGACTGAGCAAAAGACAAGCGGTTCTCAGTGCACTTCAAGGTGCAGTTGCGCTATCAGCATCAACTCGCATATCAGGCACAAGGGGTCCGTCATACAGGGTTACGTGTACAAGTCAATGGTAAGAATGAACACTCACCGCCGTATACCAAACATAGGACTGTCGTACGTATGGAGCCCAAAATGGTTAACAAACACAAGTCACTGACTGTGGCCTTAGGAATCCCCAGTCCAATAACAGTCCTGAATAATTAAGGAGATCAGATCCCTCGATATGAAATTAGCAGTGATTCGTGAACGAAAAAATCAACAACATAATCGATGACCAGATTCGTGCCAAGAATTCCATACAGGTGAACTCAACGGTGGGCTACCAAGCCAGCTTCAAGTTGCACCAATTATCATAGTTCTCATAAATGATCCTCACGAGTTTCTACGGTATATTGTTCGGAAAGTGTGCAGAGGTGCCAGCTGAATCGTGTCATTCAATGTAGAAAGTAACCAGTGCGTTGAAACCAAACAGGCTGGTTGGCTCTTTCTGAAGTTGCTCACCCAGAGTGACTTTTCAGTCGGCACCTGGAGGAGGTGGTTCAATGGGCCGAATTCGAAACGCGCCTATAACTGCACTAATGTGACGTGTGCTTTCATTCGTTAAATTTAGAGTGATGTGCATGCAACCCCGGTAAATTGAAGACAAACTATCAACACACGTTCGCGACGAAAAAGGTCCCAAAGCTTTCACCTCCCACTCATTCTGTTGCCCATTCAAATTCAGTCTTTCTTGGTTTACCGTGCTCTGTAATCTTCCAGCTGTTCTACCGTTGACTCACCATACATTAACAATCATTTCTGTTCGTCTATTATCCAGTTAGTTTTAGCTTAACCTGCAAAAGGCCGGATATCTGTTCTAATCTCGTTGCAATTGTTACATTTATGCAAATCTCAGAATCACTTCACAAGGGCATGCTGTTGTCATCCTGTAATGTGGGAGAGAGTCGTCTCAGTCCTACATCTCAACGCTCTGCCTAAGCCATCAAAAATTAGCGCGCCGCGGTGCCCTTTTAGCACTCCTCGCTGACCACCATCCCCTTTCTCACATTTGGTACTTATGCTCACCTCCCGAACCCGACTGCTTCCGCCATGGAAATGCTTCTCTTCTGTTGTGCCAACACCTATGTGTTTCGATGATCATATCTGAGAGTTGAAAAGACCACCCGGAACTAATCAGAGACTCCGCCTAATTGATGAGCCCAAAGATGGCGGAGGTTTGAGCAACTTTATGAGCAATGTGGTCAGTCAGGAAAATTATTCTCTCCGTTTTGAACAAAACTAAGTTATTCTGGAATACCATCGCATATTCTTCTAATCTTTCACTGTTCAACTTCTAATGTCAAGGCTTGCCTGTTCAGCCCTTCACGGTATTTTGCACAATGTGCGGCCTTTCAAACCGTAAGTTCTTCAACTAACTGGATTTGATTTTGCGCATATTTGCTTAATTCTTGCAGGAGGTCTCCGACTATAAGTTTCTCTTTCACTGTCCCCAGAGTCCTCTTCGTTCTTCAGAGGGATTCTATCCCCGAGCTTAACACTTAGAATAATGCATTTGCAAAGTTAAGCATGGGCCTAATTCTTGTAAGTTTCCTCCCATTTCAAACGGTTTCCAGCTGTTAGGTGTTCCCCCTTAACGACAAATCATGCATGATCTTATCCATTGCACACAGGGATCGAACAAGGTCTTCGGGTCTGAAAAAATCACCCTTTTCTAAAGCCACATCCACACTCATACCCGAAAGTCTCATCATAGACTATTATTAACTTCGAACTATGGGTGGAGTCACAGGAACTGAATACCGTCTCTGTTGTGTCCAGATTTCTAAATTAGGCTCTGTACAGCTAAAGATAAAATTGACCTTGCATTTGAGGACCCCACGCCTGTCCACAAACCATGAAGGATACTCTTCTCATTTCCTTAAGTTTCCCCAAATCAGCTTTTGAACAAACTTCTCTTTGAACGCACCAAACTCGTCCTTTTCAGAACTCCGTAAATCGACACCTGTGATATTCAGTTTTCCTGTGCAGTTTTTCACTCATCTGTCAATCCATAGTGTTTTACACTGGATAATACCTGATGCTAAGGTGTTATAAGCAACAGGTTTTGGATTTTCGGGATGATTTCTGTTCCCATGGCGGCTTAAAAATCAATTTTCGGATCATTAACATTCTGGCCGAAACTCACGTTTGATTGCCGGCTTTGATTCCATGAACTGGATGGGAAGTATTTCTTCCAGCTTGATGGTACCAAGTCACAATCTACAATCTCTATTTCTAGGTCAACCAAAATGTGGCCGAGCCGTTCGCTATCTGAAAACGTTCAACAAACGATAACATTCATGAGCAAGGATTAATTCGTGTTGGTTACAAGTGTGCCTATCCGGCTAGGTTTCCAATATCGACGGACGGGCTCGTTCACTGCCGAAGCTCAACTGCAGTCGGGAAAGCCGTCGACCCCAGCAGGCCTAGTCAACGTCATGCCAACACCGGCACAACTGGCACTAGGCCGAATAAGACTTGACTGGGTAGGCCACCGGCACTAGGCCGATTAATGCGTCTACCAATGAGGTAGAGTGACGGTGGTAGGTAAATCCGAGCAAAAAAGCCTCCCTGATCCGAACCCATTAGTTTTTTTCTGGCTGGATGATCCCAGTCAGGCCCCAATGATTATATAAGGCTGCTACAGCCGTTACGGTTGGAGTTTAACTCTGATGAATATCCTGCCACATTAGGTATGTTAGTAGATGTGGGAAAAAAACCTTGTTTGCCGTTGTAATATAAATGTTTACTGGGTTACTAAATATGATACACATATCCGGTCTGCACACTTATTATGGTACCGTGTAACGTTTACGAAAACCCGGAATGCCCAAATTATTTCCAAACTTTCAGCAATTGCACCCATTTGTCTAACAGCTTGCACGCAAACAAAAAATGCAAGACAAGTGAGTCGATGTCGGATTGTCCAATCCTAGGACCACGAGTGTTCTAGAGCGGAGAAATCTTCATAACTAGCACGTTAACTATCTACCTGTTGCTATTTAACCCCCCCCCCTCTGATCAAGGTGCTAAACTTCTCCGACATTCTGTCGTTTAAACAAGGACCGAGGCCAAACATCACGTGATCAAGAAGCACAGAATAGCGGATGGGAGGTTAGGTTTTCATACAGATGAAAAATTTGAGTGTCTTAACATTATTTTCAGCACGACCAGTTTCAATGCACGTATGTAACGACAACCAGCTTAAGAAATACGATAAACATTCAGACAACACGTACCAAGTTGTACATTTGGTTTGCTCTTGTTGTGGCTGCCTCGGTGACGAAGATTACTAAGTTGGTCCGTGTAATCTTTTAACCTAGATTATTTTCCGATCACTGTAACATTATATACATATTTAGCGTTCTTGTTACAATACTACCCGACACTTCGCTAGTACGACCAGGATACGCCGTCTATCATCCCCATTTGCTCTAAAAATTTACGTTAGATGATGGGTTTAAGGGCATTCTCCTGAACAGAGTTTGCTGTCAGACGCTTCCTTGGAATGTTTTATCTCACTTTCCGACACTATACCACATCTCCCGCATAAAGCATGAAATGGACATTATGTTGGAAACCGTGATAAGATCTGCAATCGACAGAATTTGAGGTTTAAGCTAGACCAACCAAGTCATCCGTATTTGACAGCTACGGAGGTCGAAGTACCATAAATTCTGCTGCTTCTTCCGGAATGTCCTGATGTTTTAAGAAGTTTCTCAAATAAATGACAAAGATTACGATGAAAAATAACTTCAAAAAACCAGCGCGTACGTCACGTTTCAGCCACACACAATCATACTTCCAACACATCACCATCAAACTATCAACGGAGAAGTTTGGACATGCCTGGCCTCCGAGGCAGCAATTATGAAACCTATCGACCTATGCATGCGAGACCATAATCCACTTCGTGAAAAACGGTTAAGGTGACATTGTTCTGACACTAAGGAATGTGGCGTTAAAAGGCTGAAAAGGCAGCAGATCGATACATACATTAGTTGACGAAAACAACCACTCCGACCTACAAACCTGAAAGTTTGTAACCCTCTTCATGGTTGTGTCACCTCTGTGCTTAAGACGTTTTCGCCTCCTCAAATACTTATCGACGCCAATATGGTTTCTGTTAGAAAAAAAACGTAGAGTTAATCGCAGGAAGAGAAAAACAGTGGGCATGGTAAGACACCATCGGAATTCCATGGAAGTTGGATGAGCTTTCCGTAATCTTATTGAATTCAGTGAAATGACTGTCTGGGATTATATCATTCTGAAAATTCGTTAGAAGCTGATTACTTGAGGGGGGATGTTTTAGATAGAACATCGCCGAGTATTCGCTTATGCATTACACCATTTATGTGTGATCCGACTAAACTCACAGTGCAGTTCTGTCGCGCAGGCTGATGAGATGATAGTTCAGAGCACTTTACAAACATCAGTGAGTTGATTTCTGTCATGCCATAGTTTCACCTAACAGTGTCCACCTAAAAGTATGTAGTAATACCGGTAACGTGCCATTGGCTGGACTGAAGAAGCTCGCTCGCAAAGTGAACCAGCCTATGCGTTCGACAAACTGAATTAGCCTTTCGAAACAGACGACCCTGCCGAATCCTACGGGGCAGCAAAAGGTTGCACCGTGCACATCATTCTGTTTGTTCCAGCGTTGTACGTACCAGGCCGATTTCCCGTATTCGTCGTCAATGCTTGTCCAGTAATGTGTCCAGTAATGTTAGCGTGTGATAACGTGGCCGTTTTCAAGTGTCAGTTTGTTTATTGTAGTGTCCAAATGGCATTGACGATTCTGAAAAACAAAAGATGCTATCAGAGCAGTTATAATCATGAATAATGGGAACAACATGTAGGTTTGCCGTTTGTGCATGTTTCATAACGTTTATCTTCATCGTTTGCTTCCACAATGGCGATTTATGGGCCTTCGTAATCAGCACTGTACCAAACAAATCTCTCAACTTCTAAGTTATTTCCACCAGTTGATATTTACTGAATAGGGGTTACGTGATAAAAATCATGAAAAAATGTCCTTCATCTGGCATAAATCCTATCAAGAATGCCCTATCTTTAGTTGAGAAACTTCTGGTACGAGGATTAACCCTAATCCAATTGTGCATCATTTTTATTGCTGCCCCTGTATGATTCCAAGGTTCACCCTGGGTACTGATTAGAATGCATAGGAATTTAGATACTATGGACAATTTACAAGTTTTGTTTAGAAATTATATCCGATTTCTCACGAAGAAAGTATATTCATTTTACTTAATTGAGGCGCAAGATCGTTCGGTGGTTAGAGCGCGAATATACTGACCGGAAGGTCCGTGGTTCGAACCCCACCTCTGCCTCTTGACTTCTCCTGTTTAGGCTTGGGCAACCTGGCAGTATCCCAACCCTCGTGCTTCCTTCAGGTGGCGTGACAGTTTGGCACCGAAAGGGTACCACAGCTGAATGATGATGATGTTTCAGCCGAGATTCACTCCTGAGACCTCTACAAACTATGTCGTAGTGGTCATGTTGTTATGGTTTGGGGGAGAATTCCAGCCCAAACCAAAAGGAATTTTTATGTGGACGGAACCAGTTTGTTACGTCTTTCAGAGAACTGTGCAGAAGAATTTGTAACCATAAAAAATATCTGAGGCCGAATGGATGATAGAATATTCTCGAAAGACGTCCATGCTCAACTACGGTGAACTCAGAGACATCAGTTTAGTTCGAATTCAACGAGCAAGCAGAAATGAGTGTATCCACCGTTTAGAAAAACTGTACTGCACTCTGTGGCTCCAGCTACAGAAATTCGTGAGTCTTTGTAAGCGAAAATATATCGCCTGCGGTTTTTCATATCCTGTTTGTCTAAACGTGCTGCATGGGCGAAAACAGTTAGAAGTGACAGTCCGATTTGCTTTCAAGAAGATCCATTAGTCCTTGGTAGGAAATGAGCATTACTTTTGTTGTGACTGCTATGAGTATGCGAAGCACCGTTCTATGAAGGCGTGTATTGTATGGCTGATCCAGGGAAAAGTGTGACCGGATTTGAACCTGTAACCATGGCCAACTGAATGCGAACAACGATTGGTCGGTTGGGATGTTGAGTGGTGAGTGAATGAATCGGAGCGTTGTTAGTCTGAGACTATCCTATAATTCCACCCCGACCTACATTCGCGGTTGTTAAAGTATAATTCCCACCTGTGACAAACTGGAAAGGTGTAGCAGTATCTGAGCAAGCTGGCGATTTTATACTTCTATTCGGAGATGTTAGGCACTGCACCCAGGTAGCTTTCTTGCGCAAATTCCTACTGGCTATATCTAACGACTGACATTTTTCACTGTTTCGATGCAGCATCAGTCCCCTGTGGCGGTTTATGTATACACATGCCACTACACTTGCGAAACATCACAAACGGGAGATTCAGCTGGGTTCCAGGTGAGTCCCTCGCAAAAACCAAATTGATTTGCAAATGAGTGTTTCTCAAAAACAGTCCAATTTGGGTTCAAGTAGAACATAAGGTTGACGGAAACTCGGGGACTGCGCCTACCTGATGAGCCCGAAGAAGGGCGAAACCGGTCGTGGGCTGTCGAAGAATTTTCAGCCAACCTTATGAGTAGTGCAATAGTAGATTACGTTTTGCCGCCCGTCACTCGTACAGCGGCGACGGCGGTCTAGTACGAGTTGAGCTGCGAGATATTTGGTTGCTAAACACGATATAAATCATAATAAGAGATACACGTTGACGCAACCATTATTCCCTTTTAGACCGAACACGACGGTTTTTGAATCTAACAAAATGCTAGTTGGATGATCTGAAGTCTAAGTATCCATATACAGCTGCGAAGAGTATTCGGTAAAGCTCTCAATTTTTTGAAAGATGCCTCAGCTATTTGGTTAAGAACAAATCACCTGGGGCCAGCTAGAAGCCTCTGAGGAGAAGGTCCTGGTCGCACGAATTGACGCGGGTTGTACCACTATTTGCCTGCTGAGATCCAACCACCCGGTTGGAGGAATTGCGTGGCAAAGAGAAAGAATCCTAAAATAAACAAAAATGACTAAACTTCTTTGGATTCAGACATTCCACATAAGACGCAAGTAGGATTATGCGAAAAAACGTCGCGTAAATCGGCACACACCTTTCCTTCAAAGTCGATGTTTAGGCGGCCAACGGGACATAGTTCGCAGCACTCAACCAAAATTCTGGGTTTACCTACGCCCGTATCCTTCACAAAAGTGAGATTTCGCTCAAAGTAGTAGTATGAACCTCCGAATATATGATGCAGTAAATGATTGTTTTCAATTATTGTCCCTGAATAGAATGGGTAGAATCTCAACCCCTCAAGGAACCCTCTGTAGAGTGAAAACTTGTCAAAATTGTTATCCATTTCGTTTTTTGCTCAGAAATGCTGCCAATGGGAAGTGCTACCAGATGTCACAGCCAGGGTGTCAAAAATCGTGTAGTTTGGGCGAACTCCTCTCGCGAAATTGCACACTTTCATCTCGAGTTGTTTTCTTTGTTTGGCGCATGCGGTGAAACCTGTCAGAAAATTTTGCTATTTGACAGCTATTGACAGTTGTTCTACAAATTTTCCCCGAGCCCTTTGAGAGGACTTGATAATCCCTAGAAGCAACCACTTCGTGTTTCATAAATAACATCATGAAATCCACCTCCAGGAGGTTCGGTAATTAGCAGACCTGCCATAAAAGGTTACGCAGAACTCATAGTCGCTCTCAAGCGGTCAAATTTCCTGACATACCTCATATCGTGAACTGTGCAAAGCGCTGCTGAATTTATATGACAAAACTCAACGATAATCTGATAGAGAACGGAGTAATGTGTCAGAATACTAGGATTTCCAATTTGTCAATTATTACATTCCCGACAGTGTTCATAGCACGGACTGAACCAAGACATGGGATTCGTAGTCCCATGTGTATTAATGCTGTAAACTTTGGAGACGGTTAACCGCAAGGAAGCTACATCTTTTAGCTACAGGAATCTTTGCAGTGCCCTCACTATCATGATAAGTAGTAGGGTGCAGCACACGAATGCCGGCGCATAACTTGTTTACCTTTGAGCATGACTTGTTTATGACACCATCACCTCACTTGCGTGTCTCCACTAAAGTCAAAAATAATTCATTGATAATTGCAGCATTTCAGCTTTCTTGTGCGACTCTAACCAGGTGGCTACATTACTGAGAAAGTGCTTTACACATGTGCGTCAGTAGAAAATAAGTGAACAATAGGAGACACTTAAAAACAAAGATTACTACGCCTCATTCAGGCGGGGACTCACACGTACGAGGTTTTACTTGAATAAGCCAAACACAGTATCCTTATTCCGTCGGTGTAAACCCATAATTCCTCTCGGTTCAGTTTCTTTTCAGCTAAAAACTGGGCACCGTGATGCAGTCGTGCCAGCTGCTACAGCTTCTTTCACGGAGGATACTATGAGAATAACGAGTCGGAGGCGATACTCCAGTCAATTTATTGACATCAAATGCTGTACTTGTCGGCAAGAGTGAGGGCTACACAGTAAAGGGGTTACCTTGGATGCAAGCCGCGATTGGCTGAGTGACTCAGCCATATCTATGAGGGTTAATAACCATTGATTTGTCTCATCCGGTTGTCCTCATCGGGAGCTGCGGCAGTTTCCAACGAGACTGAGTTGACTGGTAAGGGTTGTCATGTCTCGGTAACAAGTCAAGGACTGGTCTCCCCTGGGTAGTCTCCATCCGATGCAGGATTGGGCAAAGAGGGTTCTACGGGACTAACTGCCCTTCGACATACGAAGCACGTGGTCCTAACTGCGAAGTGTGACCAGCTGACCCATCGACAGAGAATGAACTCCCTAGAAAACCATCTGACATCAGCAATGCTGACTGATGTTCCCACCGGCCCCGCGCAATTATTCGGAGTCACCGATGGTCAGACACAGAGAGCCTTCGAATGTCTTCCACAGGCAGTGGGCACATTTCTAATCTGCAAATTAGGACAGATCGGACTTCGACATTGTATACTCTCGTCTTGAGAGTGACGTAGGCGCCACAAATGTCGCAGGTTAGCAAACGCTGCTCGTTTCCTCTCAACTCGAGACCTAATTTCGTCTTTCTCCAATCCGCCGGGAGTTTTTCAGCTGCCCAGGTGGTCGAACTTAGCTATCACATGGATCAGTTCACCTGAGGTTTGGTTCTGATCTCACCCAATCTTGCAACAGCAGTTTATAATTTACAAGTGCGAAGTGCGTACCAGACTGCGCTGCAAAACCATTTAGGTTACTTCAACTAATTTGCATGTCTAAGGGGTCTGATCCAAGGAGGGTAATATCGTTAACTTCAGTGTTCGATAGCGATCATTTCTAAAGCTTTTCGTCCTCGAAGTGACAGAGGCAGACAGATAAGACGGAAGCAGCACATCGATTATGACGTTAAAGAGAAATGGCGACAGAGAACACCTTTGCCTGACACCAGTGGATGTGGTGAACTCAAGAAAAAGTTCGCCGCAGACAAGTCCACGTCCACGGGAGGAGATATACTGAACCTTTATAATAGACGAAAATATAAAGTGTCGCCCTGCACCACCAGTCGCTTCCACAAGTTATGAGGATCAGTGGAGTCAAGAGCAGATGTGGCACCGACGAAGAGGACCACAGTTGTTCGTCGGTAGTAGCGGCTCATAGTGAAGTCATGCTCGAGGAGACCACGGTCAAGACAAAAGCCAGCCTGAGCATCATGAATCTGACTCTTTCGATGGTGGATCAACCGTATGAGAATCACCTTCGAAACACTCAATTCTGTCGGTCTTCTTTTCCAGGTCCAGATCTTTTGGATTATGTTTGCCAGGTAAGTGCAGGATGCAGACCCTCTGGACCGGGTGCTTTGTTATGCTGAAACAATGAAATTACACGCTGGACTTCCTTTATCGATGGTGCATTATTGTCGAATTTCTACCCAAGATTATTTCGTCTTTCCAGAGGTTGAGTTGAGCTAATGGGGACCATTTGAACTGTTCTTCTGAGTGTTCAGCCAATCGTTGAAGACAATATTTCTGTAAAAGAACTGGTTTCCTTTCCAGAAATGGTTACACTAACAACCTCTCTCCTCAGACCAGTTGATCGGATTTGTTGGAAGATGGTGTGATTTTTCATCGCTACGAGAACTTTCTCCATTTACCGAGCTTTTGCGACCAAGCAGCGCTGTTAGTCAGTCCCTAGACTCTTCATTATTCGGCGTTTGAAGAACCTGCGAGCGTCATCATAGTCCCTGGCTCGTTTGCAGTCACATAGTGTGAGTGTGTTAATTCTCTAATGTAGACCAAAAATTGCCTGCACGAATCGTGTTCGGGTTTGACCTTGTCCGCCATTTACCACTGATTCATATTTGTCTCTTCTGAGTCGTGCTTATCAGTCGAACGAATTTCCGTACACCAGTCCGTCTGTGATGTTTTGGACTCCAAACCAGTCTCACCCAGCGCAGCAGGAATTACAACATATCACACCATTTCAAGGTTAATCTTATATTACTGGTTCCAGAAGACTCCCGCACAACGTTTCACAGTCACCATATATTGAAAATAGGCCGTAACCTCAAAAAGTATGCTGATGATTCAGTCAGAAATGGTCTCTGATACACTATCCATTGGTTCAATAAACGTTCAACTGTATCCAGTCTATGCTTTTCACTGAATTAATATGCATATTGATCCTCGTTGCCTGCGAAAAGCCGCCATTAGACGAACTCAGACAATGCTACGCCATCCGCTCCAGTGGGATTTCGTTGATTTCTCCCACGCCTGTCTACTGACATCATTAGGACTCTTAGAATTTCCGTCGTCCTGCACACAGTCAATCGTAACTCATATGTCTATACAAAGTAGCCATATAATTAGTTACTCGAGGGACGCTTCCGGTTAACCGCCCACACACGTGCACACTTCGTACAATAATACAATTTGTACAATTTATGGCGTTCTGTGTATGTGATATCACCTACTCAGGAGCGTAGATAAATGCGACAGAGATGCGCGGATCCACGCCCACACAGGAGAATCAGGCGAACAATCTGATGACGACGCATTCCATAGCATGCTTCTATGATGATTATTTTTAGATGTTTTTTCTTCAGAAGTGAGGAAACTAACATCCGGATAAAAATTAGGTCGTGCTAAATACGCAAGTTACTGGAAAATGAGGTAGATAGGAGTTGGCCCCTCAAGAATTACATGGCGTGCCAAAACCGATCGTTCCTTCAAGCCTTTGTCGGCGAAGCGTGAGGACTATTTTACGTCCAGGATTTCCATTTTGACATTAAGGATCAGGAAAACAAGTGGACACTGGTTTTATTTCATTCAGATCTGTCGAAATCACCCTCATTTCAATCCTCCACGTGACAGTAGTGTGAAGAAATTTAATAATTTTTAAGTGAGATTTCGTTTTTTAGGTGAAACCAACCTATGCTGAAAGGCCGAGATGCTGTTCATCACCAGAGAATCATCACCAGTGCGCATCTCACGAAACTCCGCGGAGTTTCGAACCCGCGATCGCCAGGCTGATAGTTTGGACATATCCGTTTTGCCACAAGCTGCTGATTAACTTGCACTTGGACGGGATAAACCGCCTCTCATCCTCCGGTCACGCGTTCCACATCACACGGTCATGTATTGACTAGCTTCTCGGGTGACGACTTCTCAGATGGAAGTTACCCTTCCCCTGAGCCACGTATAGTGCACGTTAGGTTGGCGGTAGTAAGAACTAGAAACGATTTTTGATGACCCTAATCATGCTTCAGGATCTGTGAGTGCGAGCGTCGACCTGACTCCTAACTTGTGTGATCCGGTTGCGATATGAACCAAGTCGTCTATAGCGGTGCATGCTCAGACACTCTAGATTACAGGTATCGATCTGCTTCTCCACTGTGTGTGCCACTATAGTCCATATGGGAGCAGATAGAGAGGCAAAATAATCTAATTGTCTTTGTCAGGAACTTCCTCCAGTGACGTGCACAAGATGCAATTATACAGCAGGATGAAAGCAATTTAGAACCGACTTCATTTTGTATTTCAACCCACCGGTTACAAGGTCATCCCTCCTCCTTTTCTTCCTATACTACGGGACCTTGGAATTGGTGAATGGCACTGAGGCGTTCGGAATAGCTATCTGCTAACAAATTCCTCTTTACAAACTGACTCACATATCGGCCAAATAGCCCCCTGAGCTTGTAGAACAAGGAAATCATCAAGTTGTGTTTATAGGCGGTTGGTGGAGAGCGTGAGAGCTGCAAGTACTGACCACTTCAAGTGGTCTTAGCATAAAGTGAACGTTGTAAAATTCTCTTTTCACGACAGATCTGTGAAACAAGTCGATAGATTTGAAGCTGGAAAACATTTTGCCATTGATAAAAGAGCTTCGCCAGGGCGATTGGGAAGGTGACCAGGTTGGTCGAGTTTTGTACCCCATGGTTTATGCTCGAGAACAAGGCCTAGCAACGGGACCTGCAATATTCGCGGTCTTGACAAATATCTTTGTGAAGGACTTCGAATAGAACGCTCTAGCCGGAATCCCATGGTCAAAGAAAGTTTTTTGGCGTTATTTGGATGAAACTTTTGTCGTGTTTAAACGAGGGGGCCAGATTAATGATCTTTTTTTAAACACCCGAATAACCTGGATCTCCACATCAAATCTATCATGATGATAGAGTCAACTTCCGGCTCACTATCCTTGTTCGATTGTATGACGCATAAGATTAGTGGGAAACTAGAAAACCAAAGTGCGCCTGAAACCAAGTGAACTACCCGTGTGCCCATCCGAAGTCAATATTCGCTAGTACTGCCTCATCGGTGTTTAGCTGAGTGAGGACCCTGTTCGCAGAAGAACCCGATTGGACAGCAGCCCAAAGTGAAGCAGGGAACAAACTTCGGGGTAGTGGATATCCAATCAGTTTGATTAAGTGTCAGTTAAGGAGAGTATCGGCATCTGTGGCGAAATCCAACAGATAATGGACTTGCACTGTTTTCATTCTATATGAACCAGGGGCATCCAAAGTCTTTCGAAGGATCCTACACATGACCAAGATAAGAGTAACTTTCTAGAAGGGGGGCACTCTAATCTCTATACCAGGTGGATTGAAGCAGCGCCTAGCGGTTAATAGAACCAGGGGCTGGGCCTGGACTGTAAAATGCAAGGACTGCTTTAAGGTCCATGTAGGTCAGTTGGTTAATGCACTGAGCAAACGAGAAAAGTGAACAAGTCGTCGAGAAACTCAGAAAAGCGTTACCAAAAGACTCAGAAATGGCAAAACATGTGCTAGACACGGGCATAAGATGGATTTAGAAAGTGTTGAAGTTCTGAGACGGGGAAAACGATTCTCCCACAGCGACCAAGGTAGTTTAACTGGCACAGCATCTTAGTATGAATAGAAGACGTAGAACTGGCCAGTTTGTAGTGAACGGTGCTATATGTGGTGGTTTTCGGTTACCAGAGAAGAGGAATCAACAGGAGTAGCTTAGATCTGAAGCGCCTGGCCTAAGTCCACCAAAGTCCACGTAACACTGTCGTGACACTTACAAAACCCATACAGATCAGTAAAATTTACTAGTGACATCCATGATGAATTATCAGCTGAAACAAACTTAACCGGAAAATTAAGGACCAAAACTAGGTCGAAATCATTTTATCCCACCCACGATCACTCGACCGTAACCACCCACACTAACAGACAGGACTCTTTAAAAGTTCTCAGAGTTGACGTCGAAACTCATGAGAGTTTCACCTGGTCCCATGGGGAAACTTTCGGATTTGTTAGCAAAGTCGTTTGAAGTACTCGATTTCCCGGTAATGCGCTTTAGGATTGAAGCTCCCCAGAAATCAGGGATTTTAATCAGCTCCAAAGGATTTTAACTACCCAACCTGTCTGCATTAAGTCTTAGCATTTCATACTAACCAGTAAGAATGTTTAACCTACATTCAACACGAATCTAGTGTGCTAAACGGAAGAAATCATGCTGATTGTTTTACTGCCTGTCACAAAACTCGATCAACCTACCAGCCTACCCACCTGTGTCAAAAGCAAAGCTTTATCCAGCAATGAACCCAAGGATTGTTTACCGAACCCCTCTGAAATGATGACTACTCAGTCGGTTCAAAGGTTTTCCAACTGGTAGTAAGGCAGTGCACGCCCGCCTATGTTCAGTTGTGTATAAAAAGTCCGAACCGTCACTGAACCTATTTTGATGGTTATACACAAATTGGAAGAAGGGAATCAAGAATATTTTCCTCAAAAATAGTAAAAGTGTATTAATGGTAATAATAATAATAACATCGTCCACATAACAATACTATCAGATGCTTGCAGTCCAGTCATCCTAAAAGAAAACATTTTCCAGAAATACACTCATTTGCAAATCAATTTGGTTTTGCGAGAGACTCACCTGGAACCCAGCTGAATCTCCCGTTTGTGATGTTTTCAGGCAACTGAATGTGCTGCACCAGGCCGCCTCATGTTCCAGTTGCTACGATATTCGAGACATCGCGATACATGCATATTCGTGACGCAGCACATTCAGTTGCCTGAAAACATCACAAACGGGAGATTCAGCTGGTTCCAGGTGAGTCTCTCTGAAAACCAACTTGATTTGCAAATGAGTGTATTTCTCGAAAACAGTCCAATTTGGGTTCAAGTAGAACAATAAGGTTGACGGAAACTCGGGGACTGCGCCTACCTGATGAGCCCCAAGAAGGGCGAAACCGGTCGTGGGCTGTCGAAGAATTTTCAGCAATCTTATGTGTAGTGCATTACGTAAAACATTTTCCAGTTTCAACACAAACGGACTTTCCGTGGAATCACAGTCAATCGACCATTCAAACTCAATTCAGTAATTTTAGCCTCACGTCTCTGAGAACCCCAAACCAAGGTTGTTTGACAAAATAATACCACAGTAAAAACCAAGGTTCTGGGGAAGGAGAGAGTTGGTGAAAGATGAGTTTGCATCAACAGAATCTGACTTAAAGAAATCACTGTCGAGGTTTCGACTGAAAAGAATGCTGCAAAGAATACACAGCAAAACCGGCGCGAAGAGGGTCCACAATGATAACTACATAGCAAGCAGATTTGTGCAATACTGGGTTATTCATCCATAGAATCCGAAGTAAAAGCGCAAGTAGTTTTGGAGCATCGCACATGCATCGGTTTGTCACGTCAGTCTGTTTTATGCGTCTTATCGAGCGTCGGAATTATATTCACGTAGCTGCATTGTTTAAAGCTTCTGTTTCTTTTCCAGGTGCTTGGTATCTAGTGACATATCGATCCCGAAGTTTCCAGTATCCGGTAAATTCCGTTTTTCCGTCAAACACTTTCTTTTTGCGACAGTCGCACCTGAACCTTCTTCGGGCTGCAGAAAAATTGAGTGATTCTTGCTTAGGTTTTGACTCGTTCGTGAATGTTCAATAGTGAAGTGAGAAATCAACCAGCCCTACCCGGAACCATCCTGTCTACTCACTCGTACTCTGGAACGAGCTATTGGAACTGATCATCTAACTGTATGCTAAATTGACCGTGTCCAACGTCTTCATGATTAACTTGGATTTGTAGCCAGACATCTCCTTATAAACGAGTAAGTGGAATTATTTTGATACATTATAGGTGTTTTGTGCCATCAGCGTCGGATGAGGACATCTCTTCTGTACTGTCGATGGGGTAAGGCGACGGGCGATTGATCTTCAGTTTTGCTCTGCCAATGGTAAGATGATACACGATACAGTAGATTGGTCAGGTGACGCACTGACAAACTGAAGTCGCGGCCTTACTAAGCAAGGCTAATCAACCGGCACAACGTGCGCAAAATTTTCTATTCAAACCATGATAGTTTGCACAACCTTATGCCTCCGTTTCACAATTATCACTTTCCCTCGTACTACATGTTTCACGCCCGTTACTGAAGACAGTAAAATAAATGCTAACCCGTCGCAGCACATACCTTCTGCTTGCCAAATGAAATCGGTAAATACAACTCAGCATGTTAGATTTTCCATTTTTAGGTCAACTCTGCCTCATTTAGGCCCATCCCCGAAGGTTCTGCTCTCCCTTTCGGTGATTTCCCCGGTCCGGGTAACAAAACGTCACACTTCAGGGTGGTGTACGTGGGATCTGTCACTGAATGCAAATGACATGTGAGGATCGCCGAGGCTAACGCCGCCCGAATGCATTTGATTTTGGTGAAAATTACCTATCCAGCTAGCCAACCCAAACAAACGCGAAGCGCCGGCATTTAAAACTAGAAGGGTTTTTCTTAGGAAATTGTTTGGTTTGTTTTGTGGGAGGGCTTAGGCCAGAGGATTCTAGTCAATGTTCTCGGCGAATGAACTGAATGAGTCTCCAACTGTAGTGTGCTGCATACGATACTTGATAGTTTTCATACAGTGTAGTATCAACATCCGTGACTATATGGTCCGAACTGTGATGTACGAAAGCTAAACTGTCTTGGTTAATGGTTAGAAGCGGGTAGCCCTGGTCGCGCCATCGATTTCGGTACCAGCGCCGGTGTCATCGCATTCAGGTTTACCAACGTTAGTGCATTCTGAACAGTAAAGGACAATATGGAACCGGGAAGCTGAACTGCGGGATTACCAATTCACAAACGTGAGCTTCGTACCAGCAGGAAGATGTGGTAATCTATTTGCGGGAGAGCATTAAAAACAGAAGAACCAAGCGTTGTGATCGTTTGAGAGACAGTGAACTAACGACATTTAACTTGGACAGCCTTCTTTAACCGCCGGTCTGAAGGTATCACAAAGTGAGAGCAGAAACATCACGCCTATTAACAGCATTCTAATTTAAAAATGCACAACGCCTGAAACAAACTAATCCTTGATGGACAGAAAGAAACCAATCAAGTGAGTTGAATACTATTGGGTTGTTTGGACTTGCACACTAATCTGCATACCAATGTGGTTTTGACGAAAAAATTGCCTGAAACCCTGTTGAATTTCCAGTTTAGGATGTTCTTCTCCAACTGAACACGCCATACCAGGATGCCTCCCGTTTCATTTGGTACAATATTCCAGGTACTGAAATATATTGTATAGACGTAATACACTGATGAATCCAAAGAGGGGCGAAACATGTTGTGGGCTGTCGAAGAGTTTCCAGCAACCTTCTTAGTAGTTCGCACAAATGAGTGCATTTCGCTAATTTCGTGCAGTTCGGGTTCTAGTTATATATAAGGTTGACGGAATCTCGGAAATTGCGCCATCTGATGAGCTATCGAATAGTTTTTAGTAACTTTATTAGAAGTGTACTGCGTTTGTAAACTGGAGGTGTTTCATTGAAGGAATGAGAAAAACGGGGTTCAAACTCGAATATCCCTAACTACAATTGTAATCTTTGGTCATGTCGATCTGTCGAAATATATGTAGCTCGAGTGTGCTTACTGTTGGTTGATCAGATGGTAGTTGACCTGTTCGCCGAGCGTGACACATGGTTCGCAAACGTTTCGTCCCTAGTCGAGGAGACATCGTCAGTGCGCAGTTGAGTGTGCGCTTCCTCCGTGCCTAGCTGCTTTTATATAGTTTGTGAAGAGTATCTTATATCCTGTCATGTGATTGGCTAGTTGGTATATACCTTTCTTGTAGTCTTATTGGCCCGATTGTGATTTGTGCTGCTGTACGAATTTCACAGATTTCACGTGTTGACTAGGGTGCCATCTTTTTGTGAGGAAGTCGCCAGACTTTCTAATCTGAGGAGTCCGATGCAAATACTCAACAGAATTAATGATTATTCATCGAATGCTAGAAAACTACTCTGTCTGGTTGCCTGTACATATCCGTGACCATGGAATTTTCATCGTCATTCTCTACTTACCTTTGTATATACAATTCACATTAACCGCCAGACAACACATAGTGTCTAAATGTATCAATAAGCCGTCGCACAAACCTTTCAATGTTATTATCAAACTGTAACTGTTCTCCATATGTATGCATACAGACATACCAGCAAGCATCACATTTCCATTAAAAAGTCATTGGAAAATCTCCTACAAACACGTCTTTACTGCAGTGGCTATTGATGAAACAAGAGTTATTTTGAGTGAAAATTTTGCTCATTTCAGTGGCTTAACCAATATCAATCAAAATAATGTTGTCCAAAAAGAGTAATCAATGCTGAAAACCTTACGGAATATCACAAGATCCTAAGGTTTTTTCTCCATTGGTTGGCCTTCTCACCTGGAACCAGTCTATTCCTCTAATTCAGTATTTATTTGAAATATTTCCGCATCTCCACCAAGCTTTCATGCTATAATTTGAGTAGATCTATGCAGATCCGGTGAGTTGTTTGATCTTTGTTGGGAATCATCGGCACTGCGCACCTCACCGGTATCTATGGATGATCAAACTTGGACTGCTTCAACTACCTGTACAACTGACTACTTGTTACTCCCTGTCGTGCCCTTCTTAAATGGGGATCTTTGTATCCGCTCAAATCAAATGGCAGTTCTGAGTCATGCAACTGCATGTTGTCTGCCGTCGTTCTTTTCCTCTTCAAAGGCTTCACATCTGCGATTCCATTTCTTATAAATTTCTCTATCAAACGTATAAGTGGTTATTGTACGACCGTTATGCTTTGGATTGAAAAATTGCGTCTTTTCGTGGACTTTTGTTTAAATGTGACTTCATCGATGTTATCCTCATTGCACACCACTTGTCGATTAGTTAGCCGAAGAACTGTGGAAACTAGCGTTTAGTGGTCGTGCTGACGATGGTCACTCACCAAGATTTGTATACCACCAGCTGGGGAGCTACGCAGATCCTGTACGCGTCCACATGCGAGAGATTCGTGAGCTGATAGCACCTGGTTAGCAGTGGACAGATTCTCCACATGGTAAAATGTACACGCACACCGTTCTCTGATTTTAATCGCGAACAACTGTCATCTATGAGATTAAAATTCCGTGCGCACCATTCGCCTGCCACTCAGACAGGCCGCGTACAAGGGCACACTCAGACTCGCAGGTACACGAAACAGTTGGTTGTTAGATGAAGGGGAAAAAGACAATTCGATCAAGGCCAGTCGTAAGTTACAATCGCAAAACACACGAGTGTTGGCACACATCATTAGGGGGACATGCTTTAACCGACGCCTACGTAGGAGTGCCATGCAAACCATCCAAACATAACGTCTTCCACAAGATTTTTCAGCGTTATGCCCGGATATTATTCTGGTGAGGAGTAGACACTGATATCGAGATAAAGGAAAGCAACAGAAACAGAGACGGTACACACGCTTACCCAGCCGAAATACCGCTGTCATCTATTCTAGTCAATGATAACCATGCTAAGCTCAGCACCATTTCTAGACTGCGAATTTCCGCAGGGAGATATGTAGCGTTCGGTTAAGCTGCACCCTGGTGTGGACAGTTTGTACGAGTATTCATTCAACTTCATTGACATCCACCGGTTGTCTCAAATCGGCCGTCAGCAGATGACATGTCTATCACTAGTTAACTAGGGCGTCAGGTTGTTCTACTCATGCAATGCTTGTGCAGGTCGATCGAATGGGCCATCATCGACTCTCTCTTTGGTGAATGATAGGTTGGGGAATCTGGAGCCCGTCACCTAGGATTTCTTCAGCAAAGTGGGGAACTCTGGCAGAGCTTCAGAAACCGATTGGTGTGAGGTTCAGTAGGACATCAGCTTACTGACCTACCCGTTTGGTCGCCTCCGCTCGGTCAAACGTCAAACTAGGTCACTAGGTCCGAAATTGTGAGCAGGTCAGACCAAACTAACACCCAATGGAGTGCAGAAGAGAGTAAGGTGAGGTAGCTGGACATGCATTCTATGGAACGGCCGAAAGACCAACAGGCGTCCGGTTGGAGGGATAAAATGGGTGGGAAAATGTGTGTGGGCCGAGGCGAACGTCTTGAAGCATACGGCTGTGTCGGTGCACCAATGCAACAGACAAGCAACCAACTCGTATAGACGGCAAACTGGGTCAAATCAGTCAGTTGACATTTCCCTTTCTGTGGGTGGAACGTGAGCAATGGTCATTTAGGACGGAATACACTCGCTTGATGGATGTTACTGCCACTCCATGCAACGCGGATAACATGGGGGCTCAGATCCGAGTGACCGCATATTATGTTTTAATTAGTCGGTTTCAGGGAGTGTGCAAGTTGTAGGGCAACAAAACAACTGACAGAAATGATGAGGTGCACGACGCACTGGTACCGTTATGTCGGCCGCGTTGTCTTTATGCAGCTGTCACCTATAACGTTTCACACAGCATTTGCGTGAAGCTTGGTTAACACGTATATAAAGCTACGGGGTTCTGTGTCACCATGCCTAGTCGAACCGACCTGGGATGCAACTGGCAAGGACCCGGAACATCACGAAAATCACACAATCTCATCCACAATTATTGCACAGCGAAATTCGAACGACAAGTCAAATGGACGGGAACGTGTGAGTATCCCATGTTTCTGTGCAATACAGAATTTAGGTGCACCCAGCTCGGAGGACAATCCACCCATGCATACAGTAAACATATTTAGTCTAAAAAATCTCCAAAATAGCGCTTCCTTTTCACAACGTTCCAGTCTGAACACACTCTGAGTCTGAAGGCACATCCCACGTTGTATCTGCTAACAGGCTACTGAGTTATCTGTCTAATGCCTAGAGCAAAACAACCTGACCAACTGGGAGACTGGTGTGTGCAGTTGTGACCTGACCGACAAGTATGACCCACACTGAACAGAACATGAATCAAAACTGCATTGGGGTAAGATCAAGCGCGAACATGCCTGGCGTGATGAAGGGGTCACAACCGAGGGGACATAAACACACAAGTTGTAAGTGACAGCTGCGTAGACCACAGCTGACTAAATCGGATTAGGCGAGTGATCAATTTTGATATGCGCATTTACCGGATTAGGCGAGTGATCAATTTT
Source organism: Clonorchis sinensis (assembly GCA_003604175.2). Classification (NCBI taxonomy): domain Eukaryota; kingdom Metazoa; phylum Platyhelminthes; class Trematoda; order Opisthorchiida; family Opisthorchiidae; genus Clonorchis; species Clonorchis sinensis. Next base: position 16,568,322 of record CM030375.1, read on the forward strand.
GATATGCCGGTGATATGTCGATATGTCGGTATGTCGGTGTGTAAATGTTCCTGAAAATGTCTACAGAAACAGGTGTTCGAGTGGTGCCGAAAATTGATGGTGTTTTGCGGAAAGTAACACCCTCCGGGCGCTTCAATCACTGTTGAACAACGTTCGTATTAAGGTTCGGTTGGTCAGCACGGCGCCCCTGATAATCCGGACCCACAGTTTGCAAACGATCTTATCGATCCAAAGAAACATACAGTCTTTTGCTTGTAAAAAGAGAATTCTCAAGTCATGATTTGTCTGAGCTTCCCGTTCTCAAGAGTACTATAGGTCTCGGGAATGAAGTCGCAGTTTCTTTACTGTGAGTAAATCACCGTCAAAGTTTCATGACAATGTCGTATTACTTACCCCTTTCTCGTTTTCTGTTTATCGTCATGCGTGTGATGCCGACAAAGTTATAATTGCGTTTCTTATCCTCAATCCGGTTGACCAATTTATTCACGTGTTTCCGGATATTTCGCTTGCGATCAGGAGCAGTTTCATATATATTTTTATTCGCTGCACCAATGTCTTTTTTCACACGAAATAACGCCATTACTCGCGTTCACGCATATCAAAACGTGGCCGAAAAGCAGCGAAGGTCTGGAGTATCTATTCACTTCTGTCGGTTTGCACGCTGGCCTCCCAAACCGTGCAACTCCCGTAAAAGAGCAATTTAAATACGATTTGTGGTCGTTTGCGTCTAGGACTATGGTATCCGCTTCGAATGGAGTAGCAGTTTCATCCGCCCTACGTGACCGGGAGTGGAATCGTTACCGAACCCAGTCGGCTTCTTGTCTGTTCCTCTGGTCCACCAACAAGATGGCCTGAGAAGTCCACCGAGGCCAACGGTGTACTTTTCACATGATAAGTACCCTCTCTCCCATCCCACACCATACGCTCAGTCAGCATACCTGTTGATTTTTCTGCCATTCGACAGAGTGCACGTACAGTTACCTCCCTTTCACACTATTTTCTTGTCCCAAGCTCACCAATCACTCAGTGACCTATTTGGACGTCCCAGTCTCGGTTTCCAAACTGAACACTATAATCTTGGTATGCTGAATGTGGTTACGGACAGTTGAGCAATCCAGCAAAGCTCTAGCATAAAAAGCAGAGGTGGAATCAAGTGGTACGGTTTGCGGGATTACTTAGGTTGGTTATTGGCAAATAATACTGGTAGGAACTGGTCAACCGATGTTAGTTTTGTCTTTTATGACTCATATTAGTTTTTTTCCCTGGCACGATGAGCCAGGCGATTAACGTGTTGAGTTATAACAACTCTGGTGTTAACCCTAGCCACCAACCACTCCAAATTAAAGTATCCTTTTCTAGTTTGAGAAGTCACATTTGGATGATTCCGAAGCACTATGTTCTCAAACAATCTTTGCTCGATTCTCCGGCTTCGCCATTGTTTCAAACTAACAGACTTTTCCAGTCGGTCTACTGTGAAATACAAGGAAATCTTGGGGGCTTACCAACATAAAATTTCGCAGACTATTGTTTATGTGTAATATTCGGTACCCTAGTTTATTAGGAATACTACGTGATGTTTGATAAAATCTCTGACAGTTACTATCCGCTTGCAGCATTTTTGTCCAACAAACCTGAACAAATTGGCTTTGTATCCGGTCGGGAGGCTTGTTGGTTCCGGCCAAATACGAATCATTTATCCTCATAGTTTTTTTAGAGTTTTTTTTTACAGTTTGCAGAAGTTTAACAGGAGTAGGATTAGCCACGTCAACTGAACTGAAATACAATAAGGCCGGAATATCGGCAAGTTTTATGCAGTGGGATTCTGGGCTTCGGAGCGACACGATGATATTTATGAGAATGCGACAAATACACTCGCATATCGACTTGATTTTGACGGGAACCTGAAACCTGGAACCCAACTGAATCTCTCGTTTATTATGTCGTTAAGCAAGTGAATGAGCTGCACCAGGCTACCTCATGCTTCACTTTGTACAATTTCGATATATCGCGATACATTGTACAGACGCAATACACTACTCATAAGGTTGAAGAGATTCTGGAAAACTTAAGACTAGAGTAATAAGTCAATTCCTGGGAGTGTTTATCACAGACTTAAAACCTACGTTGGCTTAACTCATCACGTGAATTACACGAGTCCTCTGGACGTTATAGAATTGTCAAGAGAGAACTTGCAACGCCCTGAATACCCGCGAAATACACTCATTTGCAAACAAATTTGGTTTCGCGAGAGACTCACCTGGAACCCAGCTGAATCGAGGAATTTTCAACAACGTTATGAATAGTGCATTACGTACATACTTGTATCGCGATATTTCGAATATCGTAGCAACTGAAACATGAGGCGGTCTGGTGCACCACGTTCAGTTGTCTGGACACATCACAAACGAGAGGTTCAGCTGGGTTCCAAGTGAGTCTCTCGCAAAGCCAAATTTGTTTGCAAATGGGTGTATTTCGCTAATTTCGTGCAATTTGATCTCAACTAGAACATAAGGCTGACGAAAACTCGGGGATTGCGCCTACCTGATGAGTCCCAAGAAGGGCGAAACCGGTTGTGGGCTGTCATACCTCTGACCCCAGATTACCGGAAATCAGAAATTTTGCAAGTGTTCTCGGGAAGCTGACCCAGAGAGACCTGAACACTGAGTTGTTAAGGCATACAGACACACTACCCAATTTGGTTTCGCGATTCAGAATGCCGGTCTACTGCGAGTTAGCTTGGTTTACACATCGTATGCTAAAGTCGGCAGGCAGCATCTCCAGACGGGTTCCTCCAGAGAATACAGTGGAATGTCAAGGTTAGTTGAGTAACCAGGATATTACTGAAGTCACTTAAATGAGAGTTAATGCTATGAAAGAGAAACCGCTCCATCGACATAATTTTGCGTTTGGCTGTTGCAGGTTTGAGAACATCTCATTCAGGATAAACCGGTAGTTGCTTACGTCAGGATGCTGCAAGCAGAGGGGGCATATGGTAATCCTGTGGTAAGTTTGTGACCTTATTTATTTTTAGTAGACCGCTGCACATGCTTAACAATTCCATCAGAAATAGGAAAAGTGCTGTCGGTGGCCAGGCAGCATTGTTTTTTATTTTTATTTTTTGCGTTTGCGATTCACCACGGGATAAACAACCTCTCACTGACCCCTGCTTTATGGGTCAAGTAAGCTATAACCGAGAGGCTTCAACTGCGGTCAGCGTAACGTTAGTTAGGCTCTTCTGTGATATTTGATTTAAATTTTGCTTGTCATTCCGTCCCCAACCAATCACTCGTTAGTCTCAGCCAGGGGCAATTTTAATTGGTACGGTGAAAAGCAAAAAGTCAGCAGAAATTGCAAAGCGTAAACAATGTGTTTGTCACAGGTTATTTCATTTTGTTTCCACCTGGCAGCCTTATTGACAAGGACAATTCAATTTACTTGAAGGCGCATTTGATTTAGTAAATGAGATTTCTAACTCCCCGGGGACCAAAAAGTTGTTTGGGTGATGAGCTGATTCGCACGGATGAAGTGGCTCGGAGACACGCACATTTGTTGTCAGGACGAGGCAAAACCATATTTGTCCGGAAATCAGATGGACTGTGATAAGCTTTTACCTTGGCGGTCTGTGTTTGTTTTTCATGTTTGAATTTAGGGTAGATTTAGGGTAGATTAAATAGAGCACTCTTTTCTGTATTATTTTTGTTGTGTTCACTTCACGTAATATTCAGTTGTTTTGAGGGGTAATCAGGACAACACCTTATTTTGGCGGGAAAGGTCTAGAAGACATTGATGACAAAAATATATCCTGAAGTGGAGATTGGTTTTTATATATTACACAGTGATGTGTGGGGCGATTACTTGAAATTCACGACAAATTATAACACCTTTTGAAAGTCACTGTAAACCTGAATAAACCATCTTCCAAGCATGGAATGGTTGATCTGCCCACTAATTTAGTCCTTGTGGTCAGTCATGAGTCATCAGTAAGCGACTTGCTGTCCGTCAGACGGCAAGCCTCTGTCCTGTTAATGCACCAAATGGTGTGGAGTCTTGCGCATGGTAGTCGTGTTTCGTGTGTCAGCTTGGACGATCCGATTAGACGAGGTGCACCAGGCGTATCCTGAACAGGCGCATGAGAAAGTTACAATGTGAAAAGCAAACACTGTCAGCTGATCGGACGAATGTGGTGTGTCCAGTCACTCGTAAAATCGTGATCCAGCACTTGAGTCGTTTTAGACCGAGCGGCAAAACTTTCTAGCTTATCTTGGTTTAAATTTTCGCCAGAGTTGTACTGACCCTGTTGTCTGCGTGCAACATCAGTTTACGTGAGTCTATTGCATAAGCTGCCGACTTAAAGCTGTCATCTTTTCATGATGGTCGGGCTTCTGCACTGTAACGATTCTGCGGGATATACTGACTGGAACTCAGTTCCCCAAAATTAAACCATACCAGGAAAGCCAACGGTGGGCAGCTCGAACAAGAACAGCTAGTATCCAGCTAGTATCCTTCGAAGTAATCTGGGGGTAAATGTGTACATTCTTCTTCAATCAGAGTGTGAAGGCGGTACGGCATTTTCTTCGAGAGACCGGCTTCTCTATATCTATGGAAACAGCAATGCTGTCTTCCCCTGAGGAAAGACGGGTTAAACAAGGTCGGCCATAAAACTCGTACACTCCGATCACTGAACGGTTGACCGTGGCCGCCGGATTGAGGGTATCGGAATTGATTGGATGGATACTAAGCTGAACTGAGTCTTGTTTTCACTACACCGTACGCAGATAATTTTGGAGATTGATGGCTTTGAATAGATCGTCTTCAAACAAGTCAAATATATGTCATTTTGGCAGTCTGTTGGAATATACAAATCTCAGAAGGCACATACTGAGTTTCCAGAGTCCTCAAAGTTAACGCGAAGCAGCAGGGAGATGGGTCACTTGATCTCGAGGGGACAACTGTCCTTGCGCGATTGATGTCTTGTAATCGTATGATCATATTGTTTTCCTGTCTTAAAATCTCTGAACAGAAATTATACGCATTATTGTATCGTGCACTGTATACACAGAAAGTACATCGACATACTGAAAAAGTAACATTTAAAACGAGTCGATTAGGCAGCCCATTGCTTCCATTTCCAGGCCTTCGGTCGCTTACGCATGCCGGAGACTATTAGGGTATAAATCCCCAGTTTATATATTGAGCGAAGCCTCATTGATTTTCCGCACAAAGGTCAAACATAGCTGACACTTTCTTCAATCCCCAGTACCGGAGGATGAATTTATAAATAACACGGTTGGTACTTGGGAATTAATCTCACAAAAGAGCCCAATGGATTGCCACTTGACAACGTCATCGCAGGAACTGTGGCAGCGATTCGAATGTATTCGATAGTACCAGGTTTGTAAACTGATGGAACACTACCTGCTTTTAATGCCGTCACAATTTACACCACCGCCAGTCTTCTAGTGGCAGATGAAACAAACGTCCTAAACACAGTAACGTTTTGATAGTCTAGGTATACTGGGCACCTAAATTGTTGAATTCCAATGTGCACGATTCGTCTAAATAAATGCTTAAGGGCAATGAAACTTTGTCATGCAGATGGCAGTCAACCGAAATTCCGAGGTTGAGTGTTTTAATCACTATCTGGCAGTCTCACTGAGAACTTGTTGCAATTTTTTTCCAACGTATGCTTTTAAACCTCAGCTTCTGGGGCAAGTCAGACGAGTAGAATGTACGGTCTAGTCGCTCGATAGTGAAATCTACTGCGCTTTTCTTTCAAGAGTCATTTTGTGGCAAATGAGCAAGCTAAGTTGTCTATTTTAACTAACGGCATTAGGCATAGTTGTAACTGCACGCATGCGTACTGTGGCGACGATACAAAGTGAATTCGAACGTATAAAATGCCTGACCAAATTTGCAAGTGGACGGGACCGATGGGCTCTGTAGCAAAACTTTAGCAGTCATTTGCGCCTACAAGCTGTGTGAATACTTGGCAAAATACAATCATTGCAAACCAATTTGGTTTTGTGGGAGACTCGCCTGGATTTCAGCTGAATCTCTCGTTTATCATAATTTTAAGCAAGTGAACGTGCTGCACCAGGCCACCTCATGTTTCAGTTGCTACGATATTCGAGATATCGCGATAGATTGTATGGACATAATACACTACTCATAAGGTTGCCGAAAACTCTTCGACAGCCAACGAATGGTTGCACCCTCCTTAAGGCTTAACAGACAGGCGCAGTCCCTGAGTTTCCGTCAAACTGGTGATAGGTCACTTAAATGAGTCCTTCGCATCACAGCTTGTTTTGTGGGTTACTGGTAGTTGAATGACCATGACAGTTTTAATATCCAAATCCGTGTAGGATTTATTGGCGGGACATTCAGTTTAGAAACGCAAATGACTCACTAGTTTTCACCCAAGAGGAGTACCCCTGATGGTTTCCAAAGTCTGAAGTGAAAATGTTGACCAAACGTTGAATAGTTTTCAGCAACCTTATGAGTAGTGTATTATGTCTGTACAATATGTCCCGCCAATCAATGGTGCGTTCGTTCAACTGGTCGTGTTGATAGACAAAACACACGAGGACTATCGGTATGAAAGAATAACGGTAGTTGGAAGCTTAATTTGGGCCCATATACTTGGGCCGTCAAGCAATAGTTGCGGAGGTTGCAAGAATACTCCTGCAATCTGAAGACATGGAAAAGGGCAACATTAGAGTGGATGTACATTCGGAACACTCAGTGCTCATTAGGTTACCGCAGCTGACGGTTCAGTGGTGGTTTCCATGTATTCTGGCTGATTTAATCCTATAGCTAGGTTTATGATGGAACACAGTTCGTGTTCGATAAAGTTAGTGATTGAATCTGATTTGAGTACGTGTCGGTTTAATGCCTTGTCAATACACGATCTTTAATAGCAATCTGTGTTCAGACGGCAAGACAGTCACTGTAAGCAAAGCCTATTTGGAACGACCAGTTGGAGCGTAGGTACGAGCTAACAGATCTGGCTTTAAAAAAAGCAAACGTATTCTCATCGAAACAGTTAAATGGTTGCTCAACTCGCTGTACAAATGTTCAGTCTAACGTTAAACTTACTATCGCTTGCCAACTGTCCATTCGTCATCAGATGTCGTTTCCACGCTAACGTCTTGTCACACACGGCACAAGTGATATTCCCGAACGTATGCGTCTGTATTGATCGCTCCGTGGTGTGATCACTTGACAGGGTTCTACAGGCTAATCAGATGAATGCTATCCACTTTGCTTTTATTAAATCTCCACCGTGGTCTGCATGAAACATCACAGAAAGTTTCTTGTTCGTCGTCTGAACATAGCTAACCTCCTCCGTCGAATGTATCAAAACTGACAAATCAAATTTCAACAACGTTACCAATGGGCAGGCTTCTAGAGCTGGCAGTTTGTGATAGACTTTGAAGTTCTCGCTAAGTTTCATTTTAACTATTTTCTTTTTGTCTGACTTGTAATGTACTATGGATTCGTCCATGAACCCGTTCCACAATCCACCCAGATAGTATCGTGCTCGCCTATCCAGTTTGACGGATGCCTTAGCGTAGACCAGTATACGATTCTCGATACCAGAAACTGGTGGCAGATTTCTTTAGTTTGTCTTTTATTTGAAATCTGACGTTAGGGCTGACAATGGAATCCAAGTACGTCTCAGAGGAGTTATATGCATTCCTTAGTCTGTTTGTAAGAGAGGTTGCATTTGAATCCTTATTGATAAGAGAATGATGATTTGGAAAACATTACCTAAGTGAAACATATTATCACCTGAAGTAAGCCTGACCACAATCGCCCGCTAGATCTCGAAAGGTGAATCACTGAAAGATCCCTTTAACATGCATAACACCCGGAACTGACTGAAATCCGTGTGATGCGAAGAGGTTTCCTAAAAAGTGACTGTCAATACCATGTGTTCGGTGCTGATAGAGACAGATTTCCCCAAATGAACAGCGGGATGGGGCTAATCAAAGGTGTTGCACGGGGAGCAAGGTAACATTTACAAAAGTTTATCACAAAATCTGCAAGTCCGTTAGGTTTAAAATGCAAAGGTTTGCAGCCAGCCGTTGGTGGACAGGCATGAGACAGCAGACTCTCTTTGCCTTGATGAAATTACATTCTTCCCCTTGACGAAACACACTATTCAAAAGGTTGATGAAACTCAACAACTTCATGAGTAGTATCTTCCGACAAGAAAACTCACACCATCTCTAATACTATACCAATCGAAATATGAGACGACTTTTGTACAGCACATTAGGCAAAAGAATATCAGAAAAGAGAGATTCAGTTGGGGTTCATTTCAGTTCACAGTCAAGAACAAGTTAATTGGCAGACGAGTGGATTGCGTCAGTTTCACTATTCCTGGTTTCAGTCAACCAGTGTCTGCCAGCTCATTGGTATATGAAGACGCGCTAATCAGTTATCCTACAGTTGCAAACAGGTGGTGGGGTTCATTTCAGATGCTCACGTGTAATAAGTGTGACGTCCAGTCACAGTTGCGACGTTATCAGTTTACGCTGACGGTCTTGTCATAGAATCCTCCTTGACACAAAAGCGATCAGCTGCTTCTCTGAGACTTTCTACCAAGCTTGGAAATAATTAACCTTTTAATTATTACCTGTAACCAGCTGAAATTTCGCGACTTCACCTGCTACGTTTTTCCGACGCTTCCTGTAAATTTCTTCCCTGTCGATGACATGATGGAAATGCTGATGTCGCTGTAGCCAGATGCGATCAGTAGTCTAGTAGACAACTGGCGATCAGAAGGCCGTGTGAAAGCATCAGTTATGTTGTTTCCAACCGATAAATCTGTTAGTCACTAAGTGAACGAATCGAAAGACTCACACAGATAGCTCAAACCTTTGACGTGTGAATTCACTGCTGACGGCACATCGATTGTATCTGCATGGTTTACGGATGATCGCCTCTTGAAAGGTGAAAACAGGGGCGTACAAACAAAATACTGGGTGCAAATGTTGCTAATGCATTGTGGTAGCTTGCAGGCGAACACGGACAACGCTTACGTGCCTGTAAGATCTGTCTCAGATGTGACCGACAGAAAAACGTGACAGTAAATAGAAAAAATACCAAATGACGGGTCAAAATTTTTCTGGACAGACAATAGTCGATTGATTAAAATTACACGGCTATCAGCAAACAGTGCTCCGGATCCCAAAAGTTGATCTTGACTGGTGACCATTCGGTGGAAAGTACTCTATGATTCAAATTAACTTTGTGGCGAAAACTGGCGAACCGTCGAACCGAATCAAGTGCAAAGACAGGCATGTGTTAGGGAAATCGATATCAGCCCGTGTAAACGCAACAAAGGGTTATCTATTTCTCCGCCAATCCAACTCTGTTTGGATCCTGCGACTCGATGGACTGGCTTTGGCTAAACGCACATTCATTTGACCCTGATTTGATGTAGGGTGATATGAGATGACTGTACGTATTCTTGACCATATGCTGAGGTAAGCTGGACACAAGCGTTAGTATAAGGACATACACAACACAGCAGAAAAATTACTTCTTTCTGCGCACATTTTTCCGAGTCCAAATGCGCACAATTCATATTTTGTGGAAGATCCAAGTAATATGTATGTGTGTATCATTTTGCCGCGTATTCAAAAGTTCCAGAAAAAAATGGCCAAATTAACACTTTCCTAGCATTGGTGCCTTGATTGCGAGAAATGTTTTCACGTGTACATGCCGCATGCAGACCCTGACAATGAAACATTTTGAATTCGTCCTTCTAAAGTTGGCTTTGAAACGTTTAAATTAGCATTTAGCGTTCCGGTCTAACGACCAATTTGTCCGGATAGACCTTTGGCCATTTCAAGGGTATTTCAATGTGTTAACGAAGCGTTTAGACACTTTCGATCGAGAATTCCCGTTTCCCTCGAGGTCGAATTTTGTACTTCTCAGGAACTGCACGTAGATTGACTGAAGGCACGCGAAACCCAAACTGGAGATTCAGTGGGGTTCCAGGTGAGTCTTTCGCAAAACCAAATTAATCTGCAAATAAGTCTATTTATCGAAATCAGTCCAATTTGTGTTCAAGTAGAACATAAGGTTGACGGAAACTCGGGGACTGCGCCTACCTGATGAGCCCCAAGAAGGGCGAAACCGGTCGTGGGCTGTCGAAGGATTTTCAGCAACTTTATGAGTAGTGCATTACGTCTATACATGTATCGCGATATCTCGAATACCGTAGCAACTGAGACATGAGGCGGCCTGATGCAGCACATTTAGTTGCCTGAACACGTCACAAACGAGAGATTCAGTTGGGATTCAGGTTGATAGGACTTAATTTGCACTGGACCAAGACCGTTTGGTAAATTTAGACCATCAGACTGCCTATCAGATGAGCAAAACATCATAACATGTGCTTGTGAGAATGTGCGAATAGGGGCATTTGAACCATCTTATCATTCAAAAGCAGTCTGCTCATTTTATGGTTAGAAGAAAGTAGTTTGTGAACCGGCCGAAGCAGGGATTCACAGATAAATCTGCCACAATCAAGGCTTTCCAGCTAGTGACAGACCGGACCCAGTCACAAAGTCCGTTGGATATCAAGGCCAACAGGTCGGCGTCGAAATTATGACGATTTCCGGTGGAATAGCGGTCTAAAACGATGTTGAAAACTTGCTCATGTATAAAATAATGTGTTTGGATCGAAAATCCTACCCGATTGTCTGTCACGTTGACCGCTGAAAAGAAGTCACTCTAACTGTACCTTGGCCATAAAGGTGACCTTTTGGCAGACGAGTCAATCGCCGCTTGTTACTCTCTGTACGAAACACGTTTGCCGCTGCGTCTTTGCTTTCTCGATTTACAACAAACCCTTTGCCGGTCCCTATCCAGAGTATAGTTGTTTATTCGTTCTCCTGCTGTTCTACGGTCGATTATTTTGGCAAACTTGCTGAGAATACGTAAGCAGTACTCTTGTGTGAGTACTACTAAACCCTGTGACTCGGTCATAAGATTGCTCGCGTCATGATTATTCCGGGCGAGTCATTCCACGTTATCTACACACTACCTCATAAACTGTCAATGTCGATCCACCGGCGTTGCTTAACTTCAGCTGAAGGGGCCAAAATACGATTGCGAGTTCCAGTATAATGTATTCAAAAGCTATTCGTATGAAATCTGAGTTCACCTGTCAGCGTATGAACTTGTCTGATGTGTACTGTTGGTCGTCGTACCCCTTTGCTCACGCGATACACGTGGTGCCAATTCCGCTATACGCGGTTCTCATTCAGGCCGCTCTTCTATGTCTCCGGTGGCTAGTATTTGGGGGGAATTCAGCGACACACTAGTCAGCCAAGCAGTCCAACATCACATCAGCGTCAAAATAGCCTCTTCAAGGAGACGCTGGGGACTTGAACAGTCAAACTAGACAAGTCAGTGTAATTACAGATGAAATTTATAGTCATCATGCGTGGGACGTTGATAAAAAGAGAGAGTATGTCAATGAAGCACATAAATTTTCCGTCAAAACAGACGTCTTTTACTAGCTTCCCATACGTAAAATTGTCACGGAGACTTTTTGGCGTCATTGCTGACGTGTGGGTCCTAAAATCTTAGCAAATCTTTTTCTGTAGAATCAAAGTGCGAACAGGGACTTTAGCTTAGTTTCCTTTTTGTTGTGGCAGTCCAGCAAACATGCCTCTGGTGGATACGGTTGGCTAGAGGTGGCAACCCGAAAGATCCTTAGTGCATCTTTTGTGACTTTTTTAAAAAAAATTTCAAATCCCGTTGCAGCCAGACGAAGCTAATGGTTGCAGCCTCAAATTTGATGGGGCAGGTGTACCGACTAACTGATTGCGTCCCATAGCACTCGGTATCGTCACGCACCTGCACGGCATCTGAACTATAACCGAATGCGGTATCTAATTAGCAACCGCGTCGCGCTTACGACAGCATGCTGATGAGAAAAGTGCAAATATAGAGATGTACTGAACATCAATGATTTTTGTCAACCAGCCTTGAGGCCGCCCTCTCACGTCAAAGTTTTGACCAAACGCTCCAGTGAATTGTTTTCTCTATAAAATCCGCTGTGACAGTCAAGTGTGTGACCACAGTGTACATGGCACCCAAGGCGACAAGTGTCAGTGTAAAACAGTTAGCTAACCCTTTGGGAGCCTTGGCAACTCCGTTCATCAGGTATATCTCTTATCTTTGTGTTTTAACCAACTTTGTTGATCTTAGAACTCAGGGGCAAGAAGAGCATGCAGCATGTCCCTGACTAATAGACGAGGTTCGGAGTAGCTCAGTCTTGACAGAGAAATAACCTTTACTAATACATGTATATACGTAATACACTACTCATAAGTTTGCTGAAAATTCTTCGACAGCCCACGACCGATTTCGTCCTTCTTGGGGCTCATCAGGTAGGCACAGTCCCCGAGTTTCCGTCAACCTTATGTTCTACTTGAACCCAAGTTGGACTGTTTTCGAGAAATACACTCATTTGCATATCAATTTGGTTTTTGCGAGAGACTCACCTGGAACCCAGCTGAATCTCCCGTTTGCGATGTTTTCAGGCAACTGAATGTGCTAATGTACTACTACACTTTTGGTCGAGGTGAAGGTTAATCACTGACTGTTCGCAGAATTCCGCGTCCAACATCTGACCAAGAAAGCATCCAGATCTTCCAGTTTGGTCATTCTGTTGATCTCTTTCAAGTTGCTCTTCCATACTTGCTGCGTGGATGTACCCGAAATGCGCGACATTGCTCTGCATATTTCAACCGTACATTCATCTTTTTTTTAAAAAAAAAAAAGAATTATTTTAACATTCGAACAAGTAATAAAAGCCTGATAGTAATCCACTTCGGAGGTTGTCGGCTTTGACGGTCTCATCAGGCACTTCACTCAAGGAGGAATGGATGAATAGGAATGAAATGTACCCCGAAACGCAGCCGGGTTGCGCGGGATTTTTTAGGTTGACGGATCGGGCACATACGACCTATCGGAACTGCAAGTTTACTCGCCCTATTCGTCGGTTTGTTCAATGATCCGCATGTGTGGTGGCACCATCGCAGACGACCGATGACAGTAAATCAAACTACATGCAAAATTTCTAATAAAATAAAATTACAGCCACAGACTTACTCAACAGATGAGGAAAAAATTCGTGGAGGGGTCAAGTAAGAAAACTTTTGTTAGATTCTCTGGACTCATCGTTTTTTGACCCCCATCAATTTGTATTGCGTTTTCTGAAAATTGGACTGGTCAAAACGATATATTGTCCTTCGCGGACGCCATAGTGCTGTGAAAAGTAGCTCTGTGGCTCTGCGTCCACGGTGCGGTCGCAGGAGTTCAGCACTGTATGGAGTCGGACGGTTTCTGAATAAGTTTCCAGAGGAGCATTAACTCACAAATACACCTTTGTGTGAAGCGTGCCAAACTTCTTGATGAACATTGCAGTCGCTTCATGCCGTTTGAAAAAATGCCCTCTCTGTTTATTAGCGCGCGCTCCAGGTCGTCGTCGTCATCAAATGTCCACCGAGAGATGTTTCTTCCGTCAGAAAACGACCCTTTGCGTCCAGTCCCAAACTTTTCAGCGTCCAAGAAACTAAACACTGTGTAAACTCATATTAGCAACAGATTTTTGGAATGTAGGTTGAGAACAAATGGTCAACGGTAAGTGTTACTTTCCAAAAGAGCGCAACAGTGCGATATAAATAAATTCATCATTCGCCGGAAGAGCAAAAACACTTGCACGCAATACGACTTAAAGGGTGAATGAACACACGTTCATTCAGTTGACTAGTACGGAATAGGTATTTAAAAAAAGAACAAACACGTTCAAATGGATATGGAGCGCTGCAACACTCAAAATAATACACGGATGACAGTCAAGAAGAACTGCATTGTCTGGTTGCACAGCAAGAGAGCAAAACAAACGGAAGAGTAAACCATCGGATGAAACGGGTGCCACTTCACCACAGTCATCTGTCGGCAGACAGTCCAGCGTGCCACCAGAACGTGCAATTTGGTTTCAAATAGAACACAAGGTTGACGAAAACTCGGGGACTGGGCCTACCTGATGAGCCCCAAGAAGGGCGAAACCGGTCGTGGGCTGTCGAAGAATTTTCAGCAACCTTATGAGTAGTGCATTACGTAGAACGTGATACCGTTTAGCGATACGTCATTTTATGTGAATGGCGGGATTACGCGGCCCGAAAATATTCTTACTCAGCTTACCCAAATGCGGAAAACCGATCCAAGGGTCCATGTACCCTCACATCATCCGCCAAATGCACCAAGCTATGTACATTGTAGGCGAAAGCCCTTGGTCCACATATATACAGGGAAAAGTCTGTAAAAATATGCGTGCTACGCTTTGAACAAAGTGAAGATAAAATTAAAAAATAGGGTGGGAAAATATGTACACAGCAATAAAACAAATCAAAGAGGTTTCTATGAACGGCGGTGTCAATCAAACCTGCAAGTACGACAGGTTCTACGTAAACTAGAAACTGTCTAAACTCTGTGGCCTTCCAGATACCGAAATATTACACCTGTGTCGGTGCCCCCACATATTGCCGTCTCCACAGAGTGAACAAACTCGAGAATATAACTCATACTTCCCGAACCGATAACGCCTTTGTCTCTCTGCCGCGCTACGTCCATAATTCTAAAGATACTTGAAGTAATTAAAAACCGTTACCTGAGTGCAATGCATTTAGTTTACACCGGTCAACAATCATCGCAACATTGAGAAACTAGAACAGCGATTTAGCGGATGATGACTCAGCTTGCGAGGACCGGACTTCGCGCGGTACACGACATTTGAATCGGCTGTGCATATAAACAAAACAGCTTATAAGATGACTTTAAATAGGGCTCCAACCTATCCTGTTTTCCTGGCTTTCAGAAAGCTTTTATGTATTTGGCTTGTAAGCATAAAAGAAACCAGTGGTGACAACGTTGCAAAACTTGTGTTTACTGGGAGGATTAAACTAAAATTCTGCTCCATTTTCTTTTCCCGATCTCACAGTGGGAACATTTTACAATTCAACAAAATCGATCGCCCGAACAGGGGCTCGAACCCTGGACCCTCAGATTAAAAGTCTGATGCTCTACCGACTGAGCTATCCGGGCCGGCGTGGCCTATGTATGTTACGCCCATGAACAGTCGCATTAGTTGAACTGATTTGTGCATGAATGAGAACGCGCGGACGCACACGCCACACGACCACATGCATTGGTCACGCTAGAAAACTTCCTTATTCGTCTAGTATGCACACAATTCGCGTTTAGGCACACGCTGAGAAAATCGAAAGACCAAACTTAGGTGCATCATGCCCTATGCGTTCATCTATGGCACGTTAATTAAGCCATCGTTTTTTATTGCGCAGGCAGGATTTGAGGGGCTTTGTTAGGCGTATTCACACTGATTGATGTGGATAGTAACGTCTAGAAGGCCATTTCTTCTCATTGCCGGCCCAACTAACCTTCTCTGAATAAATTGTATGCTTTTTTTAATTAGTGGAAAGCTTCCATCTTTCAGGAAAATCCAATAACCAAGGGGTGATCGGATGCATAATTCTTTTTTTGACCCGCCTGATTTGAATTCCACACGCACGCACTGAACTGCAGTCATCCCAGAGAGAAAAACCTGCGAATATTTTATGCTGGAATAATTCAGGACTTTCACTGGTTATTTTCCAATTGAAAAAGTGCAAAACTAGAATGTGACTGAAATTCGGTTGGGAAAGATTGAGACTGATTTTCGACTGTGAAGCACTAAAAACGGTATGGAAATATCATTGTTATTTGCGAGAAGTTTGATTTGAATTTGACGTCGGAATTCAACTAGTTGCCCATCATTCACTGTAATCCACGCCAGTAGGGGAGAAATACTACTTTTCATCAGGCGTAAATCTGGGTGAAAGCCCCGTCGTTTTCCTTTCTTGTGCATTCAGTGAATTCTTCAGGTTTCGAAAAAATCTTTATCGTGGTAAGTGAACAGAATTGCTCTACTTTTTTAATTTTCCTGAAGTGATTGGTCACAGTCCACCAAACGTCGGCCCGAAATAATGTTGAAATTAACTTGAGCTTTACGTATGACTAGTTTGAATCCTAACTTCTGTAGCAGCCCCTTCACCAACATACATGACTGTACAGCTCACCGTCACTCACTAGATCACGAGATCTGTTCTTTTTTCTACACTCACAATTCACGCTACACGATTGTGACTCACTTGACTACACAGCTCACAATCGCTCCCTAGATCACGAGACTCGTTTTAGCCCCACACTTACAAATCGCGACACACAAAGATGACTCATCTGACATTGACTATCTGCTGTCCGATCCGTGTGGCAACAAGTGGACACCTACACCCACGCAAACGAACCTAGATATAGGAAAACAGCACAGGACACAGAACACAACAGAGCTACGCACGTCGCCCAGCTCCGAGTCTAGCCGCTCAGGAATTACAGCACACCACGCACGGACGGACAGAAAATACGTGTAGCTGCGACAACAGCGAAGAAGACACGAAACCTGCATCCGGGCCTGCAACAGGATTTATCAACTTGTATCTACAATACGATAAGTCCCTTGTTCACGTATATACCTATTGTAATCATTTTCACTTAACAAAACTATCATTGTTAGTGCTCTCAGCATTCTGTCCATATAACTAGGTTTCGGGTCCTAGTAGAGCATTAACACTTCGCACCAGACTGTTATCCGAGTGTAATCCGACTTCACCGCTTCAAAGCAAACTCAGATGTCTTCAATAAGACCTTACTTGATCACCTCAATTCAGTCGGGTTTTGCTCCTTGAATCCGGGCTCCAGGAGTTAGCTTCTGAGTAGTCCGTCAAGCCTATGTTTGTAAGGTTTGGCTCCAAGAAGAGATTTTGATCTACCGTTCAGCTGTAACACCCCTCCGGTGCCTAGCTGCCTAGCTCCTTCGAAAACGACACAGAATTCTTATTTTACGACTTCATTTGTACTCACTTTCTCTAATGTTTATGACGCTATCATAGATTCCATGTCATCAATAAAAAACCAACAGAAATCCCGTCCTGCACAAAAGTTCACAGATGATTTACGACAGTTCTTTCATCATCGTGGTCTCCTGTCAGCAGTGGATTGCGTTTAATGTTAAGAAAACCGAGTGAGTGGACCTGTCCTCTTCATCCCACGCCACATATACGTGTATCAGCCGGATGAATGCACCTGCCCACAGTTGTGTTTATTGGTTGAAAACTGACGAGCACATTGGGTAATAGGTCAACGCCTGCTGGGAAGTCCAAGTGATTGACGCGCGAAATCATAAGTCAAGAACTGCGAAGTCTTGAGAGTTATCAATAGGATGCGATACTAACCGTAACAATGTGTGTAAAAACGCGAACCTCAAATTATGGGGAATTCTGTCTAATTGTTACACGAATTGATGAAGTCCAAAGGAAGCCCGACGAGAATGGCAAATCGATGTGAATTACCGGCAAATGTGCGCGCACAGCACCTAGTAACACGACTGGACAAAAATCGCTCGTGAAAAGTTTGGTTCGACATGTTACGAGTCAAACGAATACATGAGGTAGACGCAGAAAACAGCGGGTTCCATGAGAGGAAGAGTTAGACCGGATGAGAGCAGGCACACCTGTTGACATTGGATCCCTGCAGCTAAGAACCTACCTAAATTACCTGTTGTCTTAGCCCACTACAGAGCGTCCATGGTCAAGACTGTATGATTACATTGGTGGCCCAATTAATGTTACCAGTCACGTGATTGTCGTTAATGCATCTTTTCCCGTCAATGCTCATTCGGTGGCACCAAAATAGCGTTAAGTCTGTTTAATCGGTTCGGCTATGCAGAAGCATGAGTCACTGGGAGCGGTACACAGCTCGCATCTGCTACCTTGCAACAGCGTTGTCATTTAAATGACGTGTGCATTCTCCTGCTCATCGCCCACAATCAGATGGCCAGATAAAGCGTTTTATCGATGCATTCAAACGATCGCTGGTGATCATTGGTCAGTCCTTCTTCTAGTTGTCTATCCCAGTAACTTCAACAAAGACACACTTGGGTCGCAAGCTGCGCTGCTAGATTGATGCTATGCTTCAAAGGAACTGACTTAGACACTCCCAGTTCCTCATCCTAAACACAACAGAAGTTTGAAGTCGGGTTTCAGTGTAGGTTTGTGACCATATGGCGTCAGCACTAGCATAGACCTCTGGTGGTGTGATTCACTCACGGTGCGGAAGTGCGTCATACCGCGTAAATGTCTGTTTATACGTATGGGTGCAACATGGAAAACCAGAAACGTGCAAAACCCTCACGCACCATATCGGACGACTACACACCCCTCCGCAGGCTCTCCGTTCGATTTGGACAATCAAGCCTTATAAACATAGCTAAGTAACGGCCCCAGTCACACAAACGGTTCCTGGCCTCAGTGAGCCCCAAATAGAGAAGGCATTTTGTCTCAAACCCTAAAATCCAGGCCAAATTTGCACCTAAGCGAGAGACACGTTATTTCGAACAACCTAGAGGGGAACAGCGACTGCATCACGCGCTATGTGCGTCACCTGGCGCGCTGCGGTTGTCTGCTTGATCAGCCGTGTCGCGTTATCTGATTTTGCACAGCATTTTTTTGGTCAACGTGGCAACCGCAACAACAAGGCCCGACGCGCATCACTATCTGAGTTCTGTCCACCCTGGTTCAAGTGGTGGTGGCAACGCAGGCAAACAATTTGTCGCATGACGACATCAGCCATCTGGCTGGAGAACGTGCGATGTTCTCACCTGTTGAATCTGTAGATTGATATGACTGATTTGAGGATGTATCTTTATGCGGAACTGGGAAGTCTTCATTTGGTCGCCAAAGCATCATCGACAACCACCGTTTAGACTCAACCGTTTAAAACAGATACCTTAAAGATTAATTGTTTGTACCTTCTCCATCAACTCATGCTATATAGCAACAGTATTAATACTAGCAGTACTATTCGAAAGCTTTCACTCCCGTTTTGGAGAACATTTGTCAGGTCTGCCAAGGCGTTTGGAGTACCGTCAACCCGATACACTGCACAATGCTATGAGAATGCTGCAACACTTTCCCCAATTCGGAAGATCACTGCTGCAGATAAATGAAGCAGTGAGATCGACTCATCCCCGTACTGTTCATCATTGCGACCGATGTGGTTCATTTAATCGTCAATTCCAAGACTGGGATGCCAGTTCTATGATACCCTAGCAGATGGTTTTACTGACCACCGGATCATGTTCTCAGAAACTTGAAACTGCTGGAGTCTAGTTGGGAAGAGTTGGCATAAGGCTTAACGGTTGAAAAAACGAAAGGAATGGGGATATGTGCGGACATGACACATCAGGCTAACGTGGTTTCAGTCGAGCACTTTTAATTACCGATGAATTCATCACTCATCTGGGTCCAGGGGACACTGTGACAAAGCTCGCAGGCATATCTGAGAATCCTTTTATCTTTAAAGAGAAGAGAGTCTGCAACTACCGATAGCAGTTGTTGGAATCGCTCAATAAGATGAGGCAAGCACTGCTGAAGCCTCATCAATGAATGAAGAACAACGGTGAACGAGGTGCTACCTAGTGTTGTGGCTGACATTTTCGTTCGTGCTCGGACAAGCCCACCGCAATACCCACGAAAGGTTGGACAATTATATCCTCCAGTCCATTTGTGAGTGGCTGATTCTACCAAAGGGCACCACAATCAGCTACATACACTGCGGTAAACAATATGAAGGACTCGGAATCCCAAGCCTGAATTCAACCGTCGCCACACAACGGAGTTTGGAAAAACTGTTATTTACGCAGTGTCGAATACAGAGTAATTTGCTTACCGATACGGCACTTGACAAGGGTGTTCACGATTGTATCCTTCCGATCCCGGCCCAAGGTAAGTGCGTGAACAGCTTGAAGGAAATGGTCGTCATTTGGAGCGATATTGTGTGCAACAGTCTTGATGATCGCGGTTTCCAACATTTGCTTGCTTCACCTCTCTTGAATCGATGGCTTGTGTTTCCAGAAGACATGTTTCCTCCGGTATCTATCAGCTATGTTCAGTCCTGGTGCAACCTGCTGAGGACGAGGGTAATAAACGCTCAGACTTGTCATATTGATCAGACGATTCTCTTTCGTGCAAAGTGTGGTCAACTGTGGTGCGCGTTCTGCAGTTCAGTGGGATCATGCATGGTGCTCGATGTGCACGTCACAATCGGGTTGCACGGGAACTTGGAAAACGTCTCCATCGTCCAAGGATGATTGAAAACAACTTACCCAATGTTTTTCACTAAGCCTGACCTGATTGCTGCTCGAGAGTACGCAGCAGCGTTGATAGGCATGAGTATAGTGTCGGGCAGGCGCGGAGTATCTGAAAGGAACTGACTTATAATTCTTCGGTATTATCTCAGCTGTACGTAGTTCGTGAGCCGATGGTCATTTCGTATCGAAATACCTGCTTTTCTAAATCTCAAGGTTTCGGAAAGCAATTTGCAGCTTATTTAGTTTTAACGGTAGACTCAGCTGCATCGCTTCTTATGGAAGCAGGTGGCCATTAGCGTTCTATGCCGCACGTTGCATTTTTCCCGTAGTTTGGTCTTATGTCATGGATTTGAGCGGAAGCTTCCATAGTTTGCCTACATCAAGCTTGCTTCAGACAATCATAGTCTGTCGGTCCCAGCCTTTCATCAAACACTAGCTCAATTACAACCGTCCGCGGTGTCCGCAAAAGTCACTGCTATGCTAGACTAACCTGAATTTAGCGGCACCAGGTTTAGCAACGCATCAACGACGATCCCCTGATTCCGAGCAGATGACCTATTGTGACGTGAGTAGGCTTGATTCTTGCGCCAGTTGGACGTCACCTTGTAGAACCAGAATTCTTGCTTCGATGTCTGGGCCCTTTTAAACGTGATTCGATAAACGTCTGGTTCATTTTCAAACTTACAGAAAGCCTTGTTTTGTAGGGGAAGACTAGAGTAGCATGGTTTCTTGAGGGATACTACTCACAAGGTTGCTGAAACATTTTGGGCATCCAAAGGCCGATTTCAGTGCACCTGGAGCTCATCGGTCTCCGAGGTTCCGTAAATCGTATGTTCCACGTGAGCCCCAATCGCATGACATTCGCTAGGTACGCTCAGTTGCACACCTGTTTGGTTCTAACCAGAGTATCAATTGAATCTCAGCCGAACAATTTTGAGTGCTCTGCAAAAAGGTCACCCCATATCTCACATGTCACAGTACAATTTGCAGAAGGAAACTAGGGGACTGCGCTCACCTGGTGAGCCCCATGAAGGGCGAAATCGACTATGGGCTGTTGAACAGTTTTCAGCAAGCCCATTGGGCCAAATGAAAAATAGGGTGCCCTCTGTGCAGTTGACGAACAACATAAACGAGAGATCCAGCCGAGGTTCACATAAGTGCCCCATGAAAACCAAAGTGACGAGTGTCGTTTTAAAGAAATTTTCCCAGACAGTATTTAAAATGGCCTCTTGCTTCCTTTCGTATTCTGGCTTCTGTTGAACTAGGATTGCATTTTCTTGAGCTACGGCTGTAGATTGTTTGGTTACTGAAGACTAGCCGACTACGACTATCGATAATACACGTACGTTTGGGTGATACGCATTTCCAACGTTGAATGGCAGAGCTTAGTGGTCAATGCTCACCAGTTTGTTACGAAAATCAAAGAATTGTGGAAAAATATTCATCTTATCCATTTCATTATTGTTAGACGCGTCATCAGAGGTCAGTTGGCTGTTGAGCAGTGTCCGCTTCAGCTAAACCCACTCTCAAGAGTCGATCGGGGTACGTTACGGGTGGGCTCCACTCTAATCTTCGTCCGATTGCAGTCGAATGGCCAGTCATCTTCAGCAAACTTAGTCAGTAGCCTACCACCACCCACACAACTTTGGCGGCGACGGTGGATACTACTGATGAGGCATGCGAGTAGTGTGTTTTCTCGTAAATCCGCTTCGCGTCTCTTGAAAAGTGAGATCTCTTACGAAATTTGTGGAGTCGCTTTGTAGCATTTGCTTGCATTTGAGTAATAGTCAATGAATATCCAGAAAAGTTCAGGAAGACGCGTTCAAGGAGAAGATGGATATTCACTTTTGTAAACAAGATGCATATGAGAGTTTTGCTCCCCTGTTCAATAGTCTGTAACTGTTAAGTTGGTGCTTCTATAATGAACAACTCCGCAGCGAAGGCCTTCTTTTCACCCACACCACCCACACAACTTTCCCTGTGAACTAACACAGTAGCGTACCAATGAGCGAAAGCGGCCGTGAAAAACGAACCCGAGTGTACCAGCTCAAAGATTCACCCCCCCTCTCCAACCCATAGCCTATTCGGACTTGGTTTGCTTATGGAATGCTACTATTTTTCCAGTGTGACAAATACGGTAGGAGTGCACTTGTAGCGCAGTGAACACGTACGCTTGCCATGAAATGTTGGCCATTGAAAATACACTTCCATAATTAACAGTGAGTGCTTTTGAGTGTTTTCCAGACCAGCGGTGGCAACAAAAGCTTCGCCGCTGACAGCTGTGACAGTTGGTGAACAAAAGAGTTAATGCATTTGACACAACCTTATGAAATTGCAAGTAATATATAAAGACTGACACTCTCAAACGATACCAAGCACACAACTAAAAGGTTGAGTATTAAAAACTGACTGGAGTGGGCGAGAGCCAAAGTCGATTATACAACGATGCAACCGTAAGCGGTGTCTGAATAGCGGGTGTCTTTGTGTTTCCTTGTTGCTGGTGATACATGTCAAATATACCGTTTTTCGCGTCAGAAGTTATCTAATTGCTTAACTGCAAGTAGGGGGCGATTGGTACCTGTTACTTCTAACTTCTAGCTAAAGGAATAGGGTATTCTGAAAGGTCTCCATTGGACACACACCACTGATTCCATAAAAACTTAAGCCAGCATTCCTCATATACTTGCTGGGTATGAGGCCAGACGAGTTCCGGTTTTTAGACCCTCTTTAAGTTTCCTAAAAAGCTGATTTTTGATTAATTAAGAGGAATAAAATGCCGGGCCAAATTTTCAATAATTGTTGGTCCCTTGAATAAGACAATCGTGCTATTGCACTCGTTATCTTGGTATGATCGCCAACGCATAGTGGACAGGACGCAAATAGACGGGCGCTCATGGTGTTTCGACATAGGAAGCTGAGTCCGTCTGTTGGTTTACTATCAGTCTGCTGATAAAGCATGAGTCAAACGGGGGTTGATGATCCGCTTCTGAATGTAAGACTATGAATGCCTGTTAATGCGTTAAACGTTTCATGTCTCATGCTGACTGCTTGATTGACGCAATGGGAACAGTCGTGGCGCACTCCACGTTTTCATTCGTCAGTCTCTTTTTCATGAACACTTCCACTCTTTGGGGGAAAGCCGAATTCCGGTCGATTAGTGGTATGACAAAAACGCATGTAAATACAGGGCGCGGTAATCACAAACCAAACAGAAAATAATATTTAAATCATGACATAGACGGCGGACTTGTGCTTGTAAAAAATTCTCTGATGATACGTAACAATCAGTTGATTTCCTAACATTTTTAAGTAATCCGGTAGAATTCCAGGACACAGGAATACCCGTTTAAGATACATGAATCCACAGTCATTAGAATAAGTAACTGAGTGAGGTTATTTGAGATATTTATTTACGTATTATATATAGGTTATATATATTATTATTATATTATATTATATTACGTTATATTTACCAACAAGGCTGTCGGTAGTAGACAATTCGACGCCCGAACAGTTCTATTAGGATGTGGTTGCTATTTAATGCACGTCTGAGATCACTCGGCGAGAATCGATTTTTCAGATTCCTTAGTAGGTAACTACCAACAGACGTCGTACTACTGGTGAGGTTCTATGATAAGGTAAACATATGAATTCTTTATTAAAGTGGACGTCAATATAAGCAAACATCCATTTTAGAAAAGCATCTGATGAACCACATCTACAAAGATAGAACGTGGAGCTTCAAAAGGAGCAATCTCTGAAATGTCTTCGACAGAGTAGTGCCCATCCGATTGACTTACAAAGGGAACGGTTGGGTTTCCTTTTGTCAGTATTTTTCACCGTTCAACGAAGCGTCAAATGACCACTATCCATTATCTCGTGCACGGTGACCTCGAATGGAAGTAATTCCTTGTCTCAGTCCAACTACGTCAGAGCTGTTCGTTCCTTCAAGCTAACCTCAAGTTGTCAGATTTCTTGGTAAATTTCGTCGCATTAGATGATATAAGAAATCAGTGGACCCACACTCATTCATTTTAGATGTTGGTTTGCATCCGTTAAGCACAAAGCTCCGAACCAAGGTAAAAAATGTTCCTATTCATTTCACTAAAATACAGAAACTAGATTTCGGCCAAAAAAACAGTTTTTGAAAAACGTTATGTACTACTTTATTTGCATGAAAACCGTCTGGTTATTTAATTATCTTGTCGCTGTTGAACACTCGTCTTCAACACAGTGTTAGCCAACCCGTGGAGAGCGGAATCCCCCAGTGGATAATTTCGAACTAGCGGGCTGATTCAGAACCAAGACTCAGAGACACAGAACATTGAATGTTAATCCGAGATTTCTGATATTTGCTTTTCATATGTATGTATGGTGTCCACCATCTACTTTGTCCTGTATGTTATTGATGGTGCACATGTGTGTGCTTAGTCTTGAGCGCGTGCGTTTGCCTGTGTGTGGGCAACGCACGGCAACACGCTTTACCTTGTCTCTAGCTCATCAGGGTTCGAAAGATAACTTGCTCCGAAAATACCCAGTCGTATTTCGTGTCTGTAACAGCGGTCTGATCTGTGTGCCCACCATGCTCGCCACAGGCTTATATACGTTGCTTCTACCGGCTCGCGAAACCCACCGGTCAAAGGACTCTAGGAACCCATTCAATGCCTTCTTCAGTGTTGTGCCGAATATTCAACTGTCAGGAAAGAAGACATAAAGAAGAGGTGGAAATTCACACAGCTTCATATTTTTGGGCCTGATTTATAATGAGACGATCATGTGTAGCCCAATTCAGCACAACTAAACCTTGTCGTCATATCAGTTTGTTCATTCTACCGGTGGATTTTAAGTGCGTCCTCCGATATTTATCACTCTTACTCATTTAGCATCCATGGAATCTGCTGCACATGTTACTAGGGTCCCCCTCTTTAAGTAAACCGGCCTATCCTGGATCAAAAGGCGTTTTGGAAATTAGCTTGCCATGTATAGAATTCCCATGAGAGGAGATTAAGTTAGCAAAACACACTCATTTGCATACCAATTTGGTTTTGACGGGAGACTCAGCTGGAACCCAACTGAATCTCTTGTTTGTGATTTTTAAGCAAGTGAATGTGCTACTTACAAAATCATAAACGAGAGATTCAGTTGGATTTCAGCTGAGTCTCCCGTCAAAACCAAACTGGTATGCAAATGAGTGTAGTTCGTTAGTTCCGTGCAATTCGGGTTGAAGTATAACATAAGGTTGACCGAAACTCGGGGACTACGCCTACCTTGTGAGCTCCAAGAAGGGCGAAACCTGTTGTGGGCTCTCGAAGACTTTTCAGCAACCTTATAAGTAGTGTATTACATCCAAGGGGGTAAGTTCTTATTGAAGCCTTGATCGAAAGAAAGACAACAAAACACGAACGGACTACAGAGAAATCCATATAGATAATCCATCAAATTTGGTGACACTATCTATGGAACCGTAAACCAGGTTGAAAACCATCGATGTCACTTTGAATCCACGTACTGGAGACAGTGTTCCGGGATGTCATGGCGCAGTTGCCCAGTTTAAATGCTCTTTTCTGGCTCATTATAGTGAATTTTAAACTCAGGAATCTCGGATTTGAGTACAATTCCTATTTGAAGGTTGCCGGGACATCCTCCTGCGAAGCCTTTTTGCTTGCGCTGACGCATCTTCGCGAGTCAGCCCACTTTTTACATACATTGCTCATTAGAGTGAAGAAACAAAGAAACACTGAAACTGGCATGATTTCTCAACTATTCCTGAGACTAACCACTAAGAACAATGCTCTCAAAGGCCAACTTTCTTCATAGGCTAATACTGTAACTTAAGGACAAGCGCTCAAGAAGAAGGCAAATAGCCTTGGTTCACTATTTCTGAGTGTTCTTCTTGTTAGTTTGTGTGATCGGTTTCGTGTGATGCAAACAGAGCTTCTGAGCTTACGAAAGAGATTTGTGTTGTGGATTTGAGGATGATTCACCTTTTGGGATAGAACAGTCTTATAACGGCAATAGCACTGTCACTAGGCTTCAGAATTGCTTGCTATGTCAAAGAACGCGGAAACACGCTGGGATGAGGCACAAACTGTGGGCCAGCGCAAATCTGTATCGCTAAGCAACCGTTTTGAATGGACTCATCGGTGGTCGTTGTGGAAAGGCTGCATCAAAGCTCTGTGTTGAATAGAACTTGACCTTATGATAATTCCCCCATTCAGTTGCTTACTTCGCCGCTGATCTTGCCACAGAGGCCGTCCCGTCCGACACTTGTGTATTAGCATGTGTGTCTGTGTGTGGATGTGTGGTGCTGACCTACTTAGCCACGCGCGTTCCTGTCACGTTTGTTGAGCCTGCCACTAAGTACCATAGAATTTCGAACCCAATTCTTCCTTTCGAAATTCGGGATTGTCGAACCTACGTGTCACTAAAAGTTCTGTACCGAGAATCTCAACAATCGGTTTGTTCACACCTGGGTTTCGCGAATTGGCCAGGAAACTTAATAATGCACTTTAATAGCAGTGATGAACAATGAAGTAGGGAATCTGTCTTACGTTCTTGTATCCTGATGGCTGAAAAAAAACACCGACACAGCTACTGAATGGCGCAATAGCTCCACTTTGTTAGTGACAGTGAAATCTCAGATGTTTTGTCGCAACAGCCAGGATGAGTTTGTGCTCAACTA
Source organism: Clonorchis sinensis (assembly GCA_003604175.2). Taxonomy (NCBI): domain Eukaryota; kingdom Metazoa; phylum Platyhelminthes; class Trematoda; order Opisthorchiida; family Opisthorchiidae; genus Clonorchis; species Clonorchis sinensis. The sequence goes on from CM030375.1 coordinate 16,595,297, forward strand.
AGCAGTTTCTCTGTTGCTTATCCTCCAGGAATATGAAGGATTTTGGAAAAATTTCAGCTCACGCATGAGCATCAGTTGCGACACTACCAAATTTGCTCTTCTCCAACAAATATTTTACCAGGCTCCTTCAGGTCACTTCGGAATGTTCAACTGCAGGCCGACTGGTGCTCAGCGAATAAATAAGTAGTAAACGAACAAATAAATAAACGAATTAAATAAACAATCTGAGTCGAAGCAACGGCGAATTGATTTCGTGTAGCTGAAGTCAGTCGACACTGAAAGACCAGAAACAATATACAGCTGTTTCTTTCATTCATCAGCAGTGCGTATTTTCAGTGGATTCGAATCCATCACTTTCCGGCTAGTGAGTGAAGTCCGAAAACCATTCGATCACAAGGGGCTGATGAGGATTGCGCCCAGGCATGCTACTGCGTCACTAGTGGTTCAGTCAGGAAATTCGTAACACGTGGTCAACTGTTGAACGACGCCTCAGATGACGACTTCTCAAATGAGAAGTTGATTCTTCATGTGATTTATTCTTGTTCTAACGATTGCCAGTAAACATGAGTCAGCTACACAACGCATCCCAGCTTTTCGGCACAGACTGACTTCGCACATAAAACAAAATCGAAATCGGGATTTCAGTCTCTTGATGCTATCAACAAAGGGATTAGACGACCCGTAGGACTCCTTCTCACCCTACGAACTTAGTCTGCATTCTAACAAATGGCTCATTACTAGCCATCCCAGAGTGTACTCATACGGGATCATTCTGCGCTTCATATACAAACAAAGAGGAACTAATTTGTACCCACTGGCTATTAAAACATGGGGTTTCTTTCCATATTTGATTGTGAGAAATATAGATACGTAGTTTGTTTGTTACAGATAATTACAATCTCTCTTCAGTATTTCCCAAAGTTACGTGTGTTATGTCTACGAAAAACCTCAGACTAGGAAAATTCGTATTGTATATTCGTAATGCACTACTCATGCACCTCATGTTTCATTTCGTACAATATTCGGTATATCGCGATACACTGTATAGACGCAATATATTACTCATAAGCTTGAAGAGATTCTAGAAAACTTAAGACTAGCGTAATAAGTCTATTCCTGGGAGTATTACTCACAGGCTTTAGGCCTACGTTGTTTTAACTCATCACGTGAGTTACACGATTCCTCTTGACGTTATATAATTGTCAAACGTTACGCCAGTGAACTTAAAACGCACTGCATACTAGAAAAGTACACGCATTTGCAAACAAATTTGGTTTTGCGAGAGACTCACTCGGGACCCAGCTGAATCGAAGAATTTTCAGCAACCTTATGAATAGTGCATTACGTATATACATGTATCGCGATATCTCGAATATCGTAGCAACTGGAACATGAGGCGGCCTGGTGCAGCACATTCAGTTGCCTGAAATCATCACAAACGAGAGATTCAGCTGTGTTCCATGTGAGTCTCCCACAAAAAACAAATTGATTTGCAGATGAGTGTATTGCTCGAAAATTCGTACTGCTTTCAGACTGTTGGATCCTTGGGGATTTTGTCGAACACCAAAATCGTGCATTTCATCCTAATTGCCCAGCTTGGTGTTTTCCCAAGTGATTTTAGGTTTTGGAAGTTAATTTTCAAAATGGAAAGAGTTAAAAGGATTGTTCTTAGTCTGTGATCTTAGTCTATAGATAGATCTTAGTCTGTGACAAGAACACTGGGACGGAATTGGCTTACCGTCCGTCACATTTGAGCTAATGACAGACTGAGGTTATTTTTGGGAACTTTTGTATGAAAAGCCTCTAGATTCGAAAGAAATATGCTATTTTCATGGCTCTTATCCGGGATGGGACAAACAGATCGGCTTTTGTGCTGTTGCAGAGCAGCTATCAGTCGGATAGATGCGGCCGTCAAAGGATTTGTTGCAGCTTGCAGGCAAGGCGTCCAGCTCTGTCAACAAATCAAATATGACCAAGACAATGTGAGTTATCAACGTTGTCCTCAGTGGTAAGTAGTTTTGTTTTCAAAGGAGATTTTATGCTGCACATGAATTCGGTTCGTGTAGAAAAGGCGATCAGGTTTGCACAATCGCTTCATCCTTATTGAGTCATCAACAGTGTGCATCTCACGAAGCTCCATGGAGTTTCGAACCCACAACCCTTCGGCTAGCAGTTGAAGACTAATTCGATTTGATACGAGCGGCTGATCAACAATGATATCAACTTACAATGTGTTGTGAAATTCTTTGTCTGGTCACCTGGTTGAGAAGTTTCACATGATATCTTGTCAAGACAAGCCACACGCCGGACACGCTACGAAGCGAAAGTTGTTCAGCTGTGCTGGAACTTTGTGAGCTTAGGTCATAATATGACCTTCTAAACTGAGGCAACTTGTCTTGAATGTCCTATTTAAGAACCCTTTCTTCCAAAAAGCGATCTTTTCACGGCCCTACGTTGCCAAGTGAACTTTCGTGAGCAGTAGCCAAACCATTAACTGGCAGCTCTTATCCATCCGCTGTAGTTTGAAAGCACGTGGTAGATTGATAAGGCATCTAAGCTAAATGACGTTCGTGTGCTTAGCTTGATACTCACCGTATGGGTTCGATAACATTTGGAATATGTCTGCGATAAGCTTCTAAATCTTATCACTGAAACTTCACCAAACTATGCCAATATTTCTCATCTGGTCAAGTCAGCATAGATCCTGAAAGCAAAAAAAGTCCACAAACTACTAAACTGGTTCTGAAACCGAGCGCAGAACTTAAAAGGATTGCTTGCGTAATCCCGTCCAATTCTCAAAACCACGGAGCAAAACCAAGCGTGAACCCAGTCGTCTAAACATCGATTGGGTTTCTTGTGTAGCACTTGTTTAACTGAGAGAAAAAGCATCACAAGTATTCTAGTTTGAGGGCCAAATTATTCCCATATATTTGCTAGTTCAACCAGTCTTTTAACTTGTAATAAGATAAAATTGTCGAAAAGCGACTACCTCCAGATAACCATGTCCCATGCCGACATTCTCACGTGATCAGGCTAATCAATATGGGACGGCATGCAAGCTGAACATTGATCGATTATTTCCAAAGGCCATTTGCACCTGCCCAGCCAAGTGTCAAAAGTGTTTTGGATCACTAATAGCTGACTCAATTGTGTTAGAAGAAGTTGGCACTGAACTGTGGAACGGGTCTTGGAAACAGCCAAACCGACTCGTTGATGATTGAATTTTGCAGAAATGTGAACGGTTGGTAGTAGACCAAACGTAATGAAAGTACCGTGGAAGTTTGAATTAATATACACTTGCCAAACTTCTTCTGTCGAGAATGCAAAAGCGATGGACCGGTAGGTAGACTTCAGGGGCATAGAAAGTTCCTTAATGGCCAAAGAACTGACTTGGAAATTACTTATGAAAAACCTGAATACCGAACGAACACAGAGCAAAGGGTTCACTGATGTTATCTGCGTACTATCGAATCAAACATGTTTCCCGATCACCAAAGACCGATCTGTTGAGGTCAGCAGAATATTCACTCCAAAAAAATGAACAGACTGATGATTCCAGTGACACTAGCGTGCTGATCGTAGTCAGATGAATGTATTTAATTCGTCAACTGATTAATACTGCACCATCAGGCCAGGTTGGCAGGTAAGCGAATCGCCATATCGAACGATCGATACGCTAGTCGCTGTAAGAACTTAGAGTGAAGATGATTGTTCAAAAGCAGGGGTCATAGTATGGGTTTGGCGGGCCTCATGACATGCACTCCAGCATTCAAAACAGAATCATATGGTGGAACGACGAAACTGTAAAGAGAAAAAGTTTTGCCGGTTAAGATGAAACCTACAGAGCGTTTGTAAGTCTTAATTGTGCACATGGTCAAGGAAAACTCGACTACCTAAACCCAGACAAAAGGTACATACCGAGCACCATCACCCAGGGTCTGTGTAGTATTTGCCCCTCAGCTAAGGCCACCTGAGAAGAATGAAAACTTAGCCTCCGCGAATAAAAAACTGTTAGCGAGAGCAGTGTATGGCGACGCTTCTCGGTGTGAAACAATAATATGAGTTTGAGGGACTGGGTCTGAATTCTCCGTACAGCACAGGTTTCGAAATCATCATCTGAAAGACACACAATTGGAGAAAATAGTTAATCAGATCGGCGGAAATTCACAATATATACCGGCTACCTTGACCAATTCTTGTTCACTTTGAAGATATGATACAACATATGTGAGACGATGAACTCAACAGAGGATAATAAGTGAAAGGAGAAGAGTTATGCTCTCAGAGGCTGAGGACGAACTGATCGTTTCGGTCGACTCATCATATTTCAAACTGTTTTATCACTAAATCAGGCTCCGACCACAGGCGCATGGGCGCACACCCTTGTGGGAAGCAACAAAGGGAGGCACTTGTACGTTATTGGTACAGGATTGTTCACTGGCTTTAACGGTTTCACTCCCAAAAGCGTAGTGAAAGCTGCAATCAGTGGATGTGCCGCCGCCGATTGAGTTGCGTTTAAGGGGTGCCCGCGGACCGGTCATTGTGGACCATAATGTCCCTTGACATGCATGTATGGAGGAAGTCTCACAGAGAAGGAATCTAGATCTGCGACGTTAGTGACCCAAATAATCTACACGCTGGTTGTTATCCCACCGAAAGTTAGTCTGCAAAGCTAATAAAATGATTTTTATTCTAGATGTGCGGCGTATTTTGGAGCCATATATAAATAACCACATAGGCTGAGTTGTCAACCGATGCCCCAAAGAGGTCTTCCCGGAGAGCACCTCGAACACAAGTGAAGTTTGACGTTTTTATAGTTGGTGGTTGGTAGCACCGAAACCAACTCACTACATGACTGAACAAAAATCGCACATGTGTACCAATTTTCAATGTGTGGCGAGATCTAATATGTCACTTCATACTTGTTCGCCGGTAACAGAATGCACCAGAGTATGGAAAGCTGTTGCCTCGTTATCCGGTAGATTTACAGTAGGGCTTAGTTTCCGTCACAACTATTGTGTTGATGAGGGTATCCTACGAGTCCCCATCTGACTACGCGTCAGCAATTAGATATCTGGGTATTCACGGTGTTTTTCGAAAATGTATATATATCCCACCCATTTGGACAACCTTTCCCCTGTCCCCACACGATTAATCTGTCAGTTCACGCTATTGAGCCGGAGTACTGAACCCAAGCTTCCCTCCTATCATCGGCTGGTTGGGGGCAATCAAGTAATGGAGTAAATCCGGATAAGGTTGGAAACAATGGAATACTGACTGCGCACGGCGCCCTGCCTTCTCACTATTTCACCCCTATGGCCTGCGCGCAGTACATATGGAAAAACGGAACTATGAACTTCAAATAACAAGTGTTCGGTTTGTCTCACCGTCTGGTCGATTTTCTGATATGCCGCTGTCCACTTATACAACCGAACCTGTGAAGATTACCACTGGGCTCAGGATGAACTCAGGTTGTTTTTGGGGCTACCATATCCTAATTTGTCTGTCTCTTCCACGGATGTGATCAAGTTAAGAAAGAGTGAATCCGTGGAATTTGTTGATGGCGCGATCGTGTGCCAGCCTATCAGATGAGAGAATGCGTCCATTCGATTGCCTTCTATGAGGACATGCTTGTGCCACTGGCACGACCGCATCTTATTTGGAAAGCTGGACTAACCATATTGTCATACTTTCCATTTCCCTTTTTTCGATGGAACAGTGCGTGTCGTATAGGGTTTCAATAAAAAGATATCTTGGTGCACATGGCTCATCCATTAAGATCTAATTGGCCAAATCTGGAGGACGCCATTCACCACGTGACAACTGCTGTCTAGTACGTATCAAGAATACCTTGAGCTCGTCCGGTAAGTTACGAATCGACACTAGTTTCCAGTCCAACGACATCATCCTTCCGTTTACATTTCGGGTCACTATTCAACTTCCTTTTCGTCCCATGATTTACTCAAACTAGTTGATAGAATCTTCTCTGCAAGTGATAAAGTTCTCTTCATTGAGGTCTAAAACTCAGCTTCTCGATGAGCGAACGTGCAAGCAAAGCAAATATCCAATCAAATCAGACAATTCATCTAGCTTTTGAAGACAGAGTAAAACAGTTTGTTATGACGTAAAGCGAAAAGTGTCTCGGAAATTATCCCACAAACTGTTTCCCATTGACATGATAACTAAATTCTAGGTGAAATTATAACATTAGAATGGTCTATGACTTCACCTCTCTTGATACCAACCCGTCAACCATATTTTATCAAACGCAGATTTTCGCCCAGCATTAGGAGTGGTGTGTCCCGTCAGATAAATAAATGGTGATATCTACAAAAATGTATGACCACAGAGAAGAGGCACTTTTGTGAAGCACATCCAATCTAAGAATATCACCAAAGAAAGACTCATCCAGGATTCAGTGGAGTATCTCGTTAACACCAATTAAACCCGCAGATAAGCGCGTTTTTTCACTTCAGCGGTTATTTATTTATTTTTTCACTGAAATCTTTCGGTAGTGTTTTCCACAGACCCCTCAAGATCTCGAATCAGGTTTTTCAACACCAAACACGCTGGATAAGTGCGTAGGTGTTTTCTTTGCCCGTACACTAGTTCGCTTACATCCGGAGTTCACTGTCAATACTAAGGTCACGCCTCACATTTTGACAAGTTTGAGGAATCCTCGGTATCATGTGTTCACATGACTTTACATTCATCTACGTAAAATGGATTCCTGCAGGAGCACTGATGTCAAAATGTTCCTTAAAGGGGTTACTGTGTTTTGAAGTAATTTTCATCAATTGAATGAGATCACTGTTGATGAATCAATCGGTAATACAATAAGGAGCAGACCAGAAAATAAAATGGAGTGTTGAGTTTAACCTCCATTCGCAGATTAACATAAAAATGTCAAAAAAACTTTCTTCTCGAGTTCGTATTTCAAATACTTGCACATCTACGAATTTGTTGTGTTTACCTGTGAATCGGGATTCCGTAGAACTAACCGAATTTTACGAGAAACCGTGAATGTGTTGACATGAAACAACACTGAGATTCTATTAATGTGCACAACAGCTGGGAGTAAAAGTCGGAAAGTGAATCCCATTCAGGTATGCTTATCAAAGTACTTTTGGGTTTGGGAGTTGTACCAGATTCAAGCAAGCTGGCCGTCCGCAACAACCCACTCAAGACGCCATACAAGTTTGTCGTTTCACTCGATCCAATGCAGACCGAAACCTTTTTGTCAAGTCTTCTACTAACATCGCTCACGAAATTCCAAGCAGCGCAGTTCCTAAATCATGCAATGAATTAACAGGTGGATATTCATCGGTCAGCAAGCTGCTGAAAAGGCCTTGTCGATCAACGCTAAGCCTTTGCTAAAACTGCGTCTGCGTGTATTGTGGAATAACAGCAAGATCACCTTCGGTTAACTGCTTCTTCATGGCCCAAGCCCAGAGGGAAACTTCAGCGGCCCAGTTATGTATCGGTCGGTGGTCTGTGGAGGCAAACTATCTGGTAAAGTAGTTTTACACGATTTCTCTTCAACTATTCTTTATCTGAATACACCATATGAGTTTGTTAAAGCCTATCAACCAACGCTAAACTGCCGATATTATGCGTCCAGAAGGTATTCATCCCAAGCTCTTGTGTATGCTAGAATCGACCCCTACTCTCGTGTAAAAATATCATTTCTATAGACGTGATACACTACTCAGAAGGTTGCTGGAAACTCTTCGACGAGGAGTTTTCAGCAACCGTATGGGTAGTGTATTATGTCTTTTTCAATGTACCGCGATATCTCGAATATCGTAGCAGCTGAAACAGGAGGTCGCCTAGTGTCTCACATAACGCCATTCTTCACATTCTGCAGTCCATCCGCGGCGCTTCCCAGTCAACAGTGAATACACACCTAAAAGAAGAACTAATCTACTCAATTTTCCAACCCTTCACTATATTTTAGGAGTTTTGTCTCCGGTACAGCGATTCCTTCAAATGACCAGGGCGTTTGGAGAGGCTTAGATCATGCTGTTGTTTTCGAGAGTTGGTTAAAAGTCTGAGCACCTGTTATTCATAGGTTTTCATACATGTCTGTGCCAGTCAGGAACGTGGGACATAGAGTCGAAGTAAAGTACCCTAATCATCCACCTTTTTCCATTTGAAAGTTGTTCCACGTAATAAAAACTGACAAAGAGCGCAATTTTATTTCATTATACGACACATTCGGTCCGTTTCGGATGAAGAACAGTTGAAAACAGCTTTTGGAAACGCAGTCAGGATGTACGTTCCACATCTAGGGAAGTCAATATTTCCATGTAGTCGTTTTCTTACAAGTAGAATATTTCCTTTCCTATGCAGCTTTATCGCAAACTACAGCTAATAGACGAACTCTGTCTCAAACTCACTAGCCTGGTCTGCAGCATCAAAAACTAAACTGGCTCTGTCATGCTCCCAATAACAGCTAGAATTCAGTAGTATTTCACGCCGACAAGAAAACAATCTACTCCTCCGATTTTCTCTGAAGAGACCTATCATAGGAAATAAAACAGCCGCTTTCCCCACTTACATACCGGATATCATTTCGGTTTCATGATTACTCGAGTTTGTAAGAATGACAATTCTCAATTCCCTGTTAGCACAACAGCACATTGCAGATGTTGCGCTTGCCAGTAATTCAAAGGCAGTTGTGCAAATCTGAGCTAGTAACGCTATGGATCTGACCACCAATAAGACTGATTATAATGATACAAACAAAATACACTCATTTGTAGGTTACGTTTGCGTGAATGTGGAACTGAATTCGTTGTTTATGATACTCTTCAACTGGATGCTCAGCAAAAGACCGCCTCAAGTTCCAGGGTATTCGAATTATCAAACTACGGCCGACTGACAGAACACTAATTATAAAGTTACTGAAAGACCTCTCACAGACCACTATTGGTTTTGACCTTCTTACGGCCCAGTTACGAGGCCGTTGGCCCCCTAATCTTCTATTTTGTACTCTGTGACCAAGTCCTACGCATACGTTGATAAACAGTCATTTTTTCAAATTTTGTTGCTCAGAACAAAGGTCCAAAGTGAATATCAGCTGAGCCAAGCCAGGAAAATATGCTGTTATATTTCGAGTAAGGTGCCGAGTGAAGCATGAAATAGCCCCTATGCAAAACATGCAGTTAACGAATATCATGAAACACAGAAAATAAATTGAAAATTGTTCAGCTGTAACACCCTTTCGGTGCCTAGCTGCCATGCCACCCGAAGGAAGCACGAGGGCTGGGATACTGCTAGGCTGCCCAAGCCTAGACAGGGGAAGTCGACAGGCAGAGGTCGGGTTCTAAGCATGGACCTTCCGATCAGTAAGCTCGCGCTCTAACCACTTGGGCCGTCTCGCCCCTCTTGTACGTGTGCTTCGGAGAGAACAGGCGTCATGTGGAAGAGGAAACAAGGTCCTAGCAAGAGATACCTATTACCTACTATCGGCCAGAATAAGGACAGCAATGATACGCCCGTTCGTAGTTTAGATGCAGATGGAAGGGCCCATATCTTAGACATGAGATTTAAAGAACTGTTCAGCTGTAACACCCTTTCGGTGCCTAGCTGCCGTGCCACCCGAAGGAAGCACGAGGGCTGGGATACTGCCAGGCTGCCCAAGCCTAGACAGGGGAAGTCGAGAGGCAGAGGCTTACATTCAACTGAGTTCCGTACTCAAACGAACGAGGGTATGCAATCCGGTTCTCAATTGGAAAGAGTGGGAACCTCAAAGTATTATGATTATTTCGTTTGGTTAGCCTGCATGAATATCTCACCATCTCCATCTGAGTAAACGTCTCACAAAAAGCAAAAAACATAATTAAGATAAAGTACGTCGGAATAGCCTGTGTTACCTGAGTCTTCAGGAAATAAAAAAGTAACTTCCTTTCTCTCATGTGGTTTTTTCGTTGTTCAACGATCCATGGACCCCATAGGAGGTTCCCCTGTGCTGTGGTTTGCCCTTGGGAATGGGGAACCACGGTAAGAGATATATTTATCTGCAGTTTCAATCACCACGGACTGTTCAACAATAGGTGAGTTCGGCAGATAATTTGGCTAGTAAATGTCAAGGTCTTTTCAACTTAATTGTATTTTATGTAAACCAGCTTCGGAACATCGGAAGCCAAAACACCGAAACACCATTATTCACTAGTGTGTCCTTGTTGGACACATTTTTTTTACTTAAAAATAAACCTCATCCTCGAGCAGACAAATTAACATCGGACAAGAAACTAACAGACGGTGAACTTTTCAAAATCCCAGATGAATCACAGGCTTATGGTAATATCAATGTGTGTGTTGCAAAAAGGGCGCTTAATGTGTAAGGAATAATGAAAATCGCGATATTGCAAGTCATTTTCATGATGGAATACTACACTTCGGCAATCCACATTCGGTTTCGTCTATTTTGGCATTAGGCATTCCCAGTCCGCGAGTTTGTGCAGCCTATCCAGCTAAAGAATACAACGCACGAGAGCTGTAACTGGAAGTCCGGTTGGTCTCTTGTGAAAACGAGCCTGGTTTTTAAATCGGTGTATTTTGCGAATTTGGTGCATTTCGGGTTCAAGTCGAACATAGGGTTGACGGAACCCCGGGGACTGTGCTTACCTGATGAGCCCAAAGAAGGGCAGACCAAATCGGGTTTCGGCTGCTGAAGGGTTTCAAGCAACCTTACGATTTCGGTTTTTTCAAGAAATCCCCGAACAAGGGCAACAATCGGAAGCGATTATGTCACTTCAGTTCTGCTGATCCGAAGCGAATGCTTCCAGAACTCAATAAAACTTTACAACTTTAAGGAACCCCAGAACGATGAAAAATCGATGGAGGATTGGGTTATTTGTTTTAGTCCCGCTCGAGACAAATAAGTCCAAAACCGAGAATTAGACACTTTGTGATGACAAATTAAATTGTTAACTGTCAGACGAAAAGCCCCATATCACTGAGCCCGACAGTGGACCGACTTTTCAAACGATCACTTCCATGATACAATGTTCCGGTGCATCATTGCCCCTCTTCTGACTGGACTTAACTGGATTAAGCCAATGAGCTTTCCCCACACAGCAGCATTCCTAGGACAGAGGAATCATCGACTGAGATTTAACACCCAAAGAATAGGATGAAACAAGATATAATATCTCGTCTGTTATGTAATCCTAACTAACAATCTTTGCTTTATATGCCATAAGCAAACAAATCTTCCTGGGGAATCGTCGTGCCTCCTGTTTTTTGTCTCTGAAAAACAACGACAAAAGTTCCTAATGACCAAGATGATGTCAGTTGACAGCAGCTATGCGAGCATGCTAAAACGTGTCAGTCACGGGCGTTTAAAAAAACCCTCTGTCAGGAGCATTCAGTTCTGTCGACATGGCTGGTGCCACCCGTTCTCGGGGCAACTGTTACAGTACGTCCGCGTACAAATGAAATTTCACTCCTCCAGTTCATAAATTGTACAAAACAGTTCTTATTGGTCAAAGTTGCCCGGAGATTCGTCAGCAGCATTTTCTCTAAGGGATTGAAGTTAGAAACACACCGAGGTTTATAGGTTCTGGGAGGAAAATCACCGAAGCTTTGTAGGAACTTCGGAATGTCACAGAAAAAACAGTGGCTGCATGCAGGAACACTCCATTACGACTGACAAACAGAGTGAGAAAGTCACCTTATTACGTACACAAAAGTCTTACTTAAAATTTGACGCGACCAAAACCTGGATGCTCTAGGACCAACACTCTCCTCAACAGTAATCGAAGATTGCTCTTCAATGAAAGTAAAGTACACTAAATAACATAGAGTCGAGTTGCAATCTGATATATCTTGTCATAAGTAAGTAAGAGAGCTATTTCTAAAAATGCCGTTGAGTTTTTATTGGTTATCTGAGTAGTACGGAACATAGGATTTATAGCAGTGATAAACGTGGTAGTGAGCTACACCATATCCAGAAAACGCGGGGTAAAATTGGACAGCCGGAATAAACATTTGAATCGATATTCAGAAAGTGGACGGTCGATTCTACCGGTGATTAAAAGCACACAATTGATCGGTTGCTATTTGGAATCGACATGGCCACTAACAGGATTGCACTCACTTTTACATCAATATAGTTTTGATGGGAACCTCATCTGTTGCCCGCTGAGACTCTTGTATGACGTAATCATTCAGTGATATCCTGCTTAACGTCCTTCAGTGGCGTATCTACTTTGCAGTAGAGTTAGGAATTTAGTTTACTAATCATTGACTGCTCAAAATTCATTCCAATACAGGGTACAGAATCGGGACAACCACGAAGCAACCTGCGCACATGTTTTCCATTATTCTACAGACTCTGGGAGTTGTACGGTTCCACATTATCCATCATTTTGTTTTAGAAAAGAGACTGATTGAGACGTGCTATCAGTTATAGATTTTGGAGGAAATCCAGTCGAAATATTTTTTGTTAGTTAGTTAGTTTGTTTGATTCACTGACTGAACACACTATTAATAAAATGCTTCCTGCAGACAATCAAAACAACAATTCAAAACAACTGAGCCGATCGCGATTCGGCTACCTGACGATGTCTGTCGCCTCGATAATCGTAGTCTGGAGAGACCGACATTGCCGCGACCAGTTACTCACGCAAAATCAATAATAGACTGAGTGTCACTGTACTGCATCAGTAACATGTGGAGTATTGAAACCTAGTTTTCTTGGTTTGTGGCCAGATTCCTTCAAGAAGTTCTCAGTGTAAAGAAATGTTGTTGCAGTACAACCTTAAATGAACAATGCAAGCGAAATTTTTACGTTACCGTGAAGTAAACACGTTAGGTTTTTCCCTTCCTCCCTCCTTGAAGCATATCTGGTGGGCACAATTTCCGAATTCGCTTCGGTCTTACGCCGTCACCAAACGTCAAAATGTGAACCTTGTAGCAGTATACCTTCATTGTAAATCAAATTAAGCCGATGTTGATGGGGAATTCATCTGAATTCCCCCCATCGCTTCACTCGCACATGTTCGGGTAAGACGTGTGACTGGTGGGAACTGGGTCTACATGATGATGTCCAAGGGGCACGAAACCGTTCCTCCGAAACAAAAGATTGATTTTTGTTTTTTTTCGGGTAAGTTTCCTTCATTATTCGGGTAAGACGTGTGACTGGTGGGAACTGAGTCTACATGATGATATCCAAGGGGTACGAAACCGCGCCTCCGAAACAAGTTTGATTTTTTTTTCGAGTATGTTTCCTTTATTATGAAAAACCGAGAGTTTGTGCACGGCAAAACCATGTTAGCATGTCACCTTTCGTGCACTTCAGGTGCAAATTATCCTAGTTGCTAGACGAAGAAACTAAGTCAGAGGATGCGAGAATGGTTACTGTTCAGACTGCGAAGCGATAACCTGGCGTGATAACCAGCATGATTGATTTGCAATTGACTAACACACATGTCAACACAGACCCTAGTGAAGCATTCCGGGTTAGTTGCGAGACCAGACTAAATCAACCTAGATAGATACAATCTAACTTATCTCTCGCAAGAGCGATTTTTGTATTGTAGGTTGTTACGGGGTTTGCGTAATTTGCATTCATATCACTCTCTTTTGAACAGACCTTCAACTGTTTCGACGTAACTATTCCGGTAAGTCCATACTAAAGGTGGGAAGCACCGGACATAAGAGCGGGATGTTACACAATTCCATTAGAGCGGACTGGATTTCCTAAGTCAACCTCTGAACGGGAAAGCGTGTGTATGCTTGATTGATGTGATTGGTCTGATCAGCGCTGATGAGCTCTCGTAGGAACGAGGTTTGAGTCTAGCATTTCTCTTCTCTGTTGTTGCTACAGTAATAGCTGCACACGGTAATAGTTGTCACAAAAGGCCGGTGGTAATGCGGATTATGGTGTTTTTGTTGCCGTGATTACCTTAGGTATTCAGCACTAAGGTCTCTCACACATACCACCAGGCTTCCCAGGACATAACTCTGCTTCCGAACTTGTTTTGGTTGGATAACTACTAGTCAGAGTATTATCCGATCATGATTTCCGGGGCATTTCATTTTTTTATTCTTAAAGACATTAATTTTACCCTCATGAACTCACACATACTCGGTTATTTAGTCTGAACCTAGCACACTGGTCATAATTTTTGCTGAAAACTCTTCGGGAGCCCACGATCGTTAGGCCGTACCATTTGGAGCTCATCAGATAGGCGCCGTCCATGATTTTTTCTCAACCTCTTGTTTTACTTGAACCAAAATAGGACAGAGTTCAAAAAAATATCCTAATTTGCATATGAATTTGAATTTTACGTGAGACTCAGCTGAATTCAGCCGAATCTCTAGTTTACCATGCCCCGGCCTTGGGTTGTCAGAGGATTTTCAGCAACCTTATGAGTAGTGTGCCGAGTCTGAACAACAGTGTATTGCGACACCAACTGAGACATGAGGCGGCCTGGTGCAACACGTTAAATTGAACATATAGACACAACTGGGTTCAGTGAAATCTCCTGTTAAAACCGTGAGAGGGTATTTGTCATTAATTTAGTGTTCTTTGCCGCGTGAAACCTGCTGGTCAGTTAAACAAAATCGTTGTGGATTACTCAGATTAAGTTGGTCACATGTGGACAGAGCGAATGCCAAAAACTATCTATTGTACTTAACTGTTGCCTCACTTGGTTTTATTAGATTCTTGTGTCTTTCGAGTTGTTCTTTCGTGACCCGCGGACGAGAGGAAATCCTTCTCTGGGGGGATTTCTCCTCAATGGGGTTTTGTTCAAATAGAAACCGAATCTGTCTCGTCAACTTGGCACGTCTGAGAAACTGTCTGGCTTGCTGGATGTGGACACAATTATGGTTTGATTGTTGGTCTGTTCGCCGAGCTTGGCAGTTGGATTGCAAACGTTTCATCACCAAACGAGGTGACATCGTCAATGCGGGGTTGAGTGGATCCACCCAACCCGTCACCTCGATTGGTGATGAAACGTTTGCAATCCAACTGCCAAGCTCGGCGAACAGACCAACAATCAATCAGCGCACCCGAGCTACCTATATTCCACAACATTGCCGACAATTATGGTTTATATGAAAAACTCAGGATAAATGCTGACTTTGCTAGTGAACGTAGAATTTGGTTGCGCTTGCCAAATTCTACAGTTGTGTATCTGTCTAACTCCAGAAATCACATGAATAAGTTGTTTGGAAATCAAGGATTCAGGCTTTTTGATGAGAGGAAAAGAAGACAGGTGGACAGGGGGTTGAATGTAAGATACATGGGTTAGTGGGTCACGGAATTAAGTGAGTGATATCAATGATATGCAAGTTTGTGGGGTGGGATTTTTGGCAAGCCAGTTCAAATACACAGGTTACACAAGTTTGATGTTTTTCTCGGAAGCATTCCTACTTAACTGGATATGTTGGACTACCAAAACAAGCTGAGAGAAAACATTCTCATTTTACACTAGCAGGTGGGCAAAGCAACAAATGCTTAAGGGGATAATTAAAACACCTTCAGGTACAAAAATGTGATTTTTCACTGTATTATACAAAGCTACCAAGGACCCCTGGTCTATTACAAGGAAGGCCAACAGGGAACAACAAGGAACCAACAGGGTTCACTCTTGACAGTGTTTTTCTTCAGTTTGTACCCTTCGTAGGTGTGTGGGGAAGTGGTCTAAATACTGGATTCACCGTTGTCTACCGTATACTATCGGGGAGGTCAGATTCCTGAAGATTATCCCAGAATACCCGAAACCTCCTGCGACCCTCAAACCCCACTTGACAGTCTTGGATCGAGGTCAGACGGTGTCTTTTAAAATGTAGCGCGAGACAGCCTTCGATTAAAGTCAGAGTGCGAGACTGCCTTGGATCAAGGTCAGACATTGCCCCCTGAATCTATAGCGCGAGGCCGTCGTACTCAATCGTTTGTTCACAATAAAGCTGTTGTGTTCTTTGTCGGTGTGTCTTTTGTTCCGGGAACAGCAGTCAGATACAACAGGTTATCGACACCAGAACCCACGGAACCATGACAATAACTACTGAAGCAATAACAAAATCACTTTGAAACGGTTTAATTGCGTTTGGTTGGAACCTTGACGCAGCAACTAAACATTCAACCAACAAATTCCACTCAAGATGCAGATTCGTTTGACTCCACTCCCAACAGTATTGCAGAGTTCCATTATGACCCTGATGCCGGTCTAACCTTCGATTCGTGGTTCAGACGTTACGAAGATATTTTCAAGGTCGAACTGAGGCACAACGATAATGACTAGAGAGTGTGATTATTGCACAGACAGCTTGGTACAACGGAATACACATGATATTTCAACTTCGTCTTGATAAAGACACGCGAGATCTCAGTTTTGAGATGACCATGCGGCAACTCTGACCAATTTTTGGTGAGCGTTCGTCTTCGTTTAATATTCGTCACCAGTGTATGAAACTTGCGAACAATAAATCTGAAGACTGTACCACTTATGCCGGTAGAGTCGATATTGAATGTGAACAATTCAAGTTATCTACCATGAAGGAAGACCAGATCAAGTGTCTTATTTTCATATGTGGCCTTCAATCTCATTCAAAGTGACATCATAGGAGGCTACTAAACAAGACTGAACAGTCTCCCGAGGCAACACTGCAGTCCATTACTCACGAGGCCCAGCCCCTCTTGAATCTCAAATGCGACACGGCCATGTTGGAGAGAACATTATCCAACTTTGCTTTCAGTATTGCCAAGATGATTTCGAGGCAGCCTCCCGTGGCGGCAAATTTGAACGGAGCAAAGTCCCCGTCGGCAGGCTGGCAATGCGGCGAATGGCATTTTGTGCGATTTTGCCCGTATAAAAATCACAAATATTTAGTGTGCAATCGACGTGGGCACAAGGAAAGCCAATACCGTACGCGAAACGCTAGTCGAATACGCAGCCAAACCCGAAGGTCAGGAAGCAGACGGAGCCAGTCGGAACCCTGTTTTAACACAATTCTTGCCACATATGATAATCAGGTCGATGCTCGTCGCAAGTGAACTGAAGCACAATTCGATTGCAGCTCGATACGGCTTCCGATAGTACGATTGCCTCCCGGTGCATCTGGAGGAAGAATGGATCACCGAAATTCAGACCGAAAATTAGGCGCAACTAGAAATGCATCAGGAGGTAAGTTTCGATTTATTGGTGAACTTGATTGTAAGATGGAGATAGCAGGACAGCCTGATGGCGGTATTGTCTGTCTTGCTGTTTGTGAGCTTAATCTCCTGGATGTAGAATGGATCGATCGTTTGCATCTTTTTACACTGCCAATCGAAAACTTATGCACATCAACATCAACTGGAAAGAAGCCAACATTCCGGTCTGGAAACCTTGTGGTTGTGAGGGACTATCGCCCCGGGCACCAAGGTGGACGGCTTGAATCGTCTTCAGAAGAATCGGTCTGACGATCTATCGGTCAGCTACGGCCGACCAAGTGCCCGATTTCTGAAGTGGTAGAAGAGTCTTTAGACCTCATCCTGTTGCGCGACACTTTCGAACTTCCAAGAACAGCACCAACAGTCACTGCTTCACATGTGACGCCCAAGACAGATCCATTGCTGTAACCGAGACACCTTACCCGTCGCACTAGAAAATTGATGAAAGCAGTTCAACCTGATCCGCACCGACAATCTCACGTTGAACGGCCAAAAGGGAGAGGTATCAGGTAGGTCAGATTTCTGAAAGTGATCCCAGAATACTTGAAACATACTGAGACCCTCAAACTCCACTAAACGCCAATCAGACAGTTTTAATTCTAGGTCAGACAGTGCCCTTCCAAATATAACACGAGGTAGCCTTGGATCAAAGTCAGAGAGTGAGAATGCCTTGGATCAAGGTCAGACACTGCCCCCTGAATATATAGCGCGAGGCCGTTGTCTTTTTTGCACTCACTCGCTTGTTCACAATAAAGCCTTGTCAGCGAATCTTTTTTCCAGCACCAGGCACTAGAGTGGGGTTAGCAGTCAGATATAACACATACCTTCTCCAGTAGAGCACCACAACCACGTCTTCATTCAAAGTGTATCATTTCTCTGTATCGGCCTGTCTACCAAGTAACTGCAATTTTTTTCAAAATGATGGCTTCCTCGCTTTACGCTGTGTGCTGTAACCCCGTCGATAAATGCGACGCACTCAAACCTCCAGCATACCTCAGAAGTATATCACAAACCTCACAGTATTGATAAAATGATCAAGTTTTCTACAAAAAAACAGATGGAATAACGCGAAAGAGAGCTATGAAACTGAGTACCTAGAAGAAAACACATCGTAGTGTAGTATTTTTCAAAATCTACTGGGGAATTACGTTGAGAATCCAGGACATTGTCCATCGTCCATCCATTGGACAAAAATAGCTATCTAAGACGACAATAAATCTTCAGAGTTTTCACACCCAATCCCTTTGGAAAAGTTCTGTGGTGGAGCAGATGGGGCTGTTGATACAAAGTGATGACCGAAAGATGGAGCAAACTTTGCTGCATACTGTTCTAACTTTGACATCCAAGTAGACAGAAAATCCTTGCAAATGAGTGTACTGATTCCATGGGTATATAGTCAGAGAGATAATGCAACTACAGTCAAAATGAGTATACTCATCAGTTGGCAACATGTCGCTACGAAATCCCATGCATTCTGGCCTCACAAAACGACAGAGACCACAGGACCACAGAGACCACAGGAATAATTTAGGAACAGCATTCACCTGCACTATTAGCAACCAGTCATGAATTATTTATTAATCATGTCTGGATATTACATCTGCTTTATATTCGTCCTGTGCAGACTATATTATCAGGTCCTGTGCAACATTGATGTGGTATTTGCCAAATAGTCAATTTGGTGTGGCGAAACATTTCCATGGCGAATGCTTGTATCTGTTTTCCAGTGGTTCCACACATTGATCATGATGAGCCAGACTAGAAACCAACTGATTTGGTCCGAACCTGCTAAATAAGGTTAAATACACTGAAGATTAGAGTACGCACTAAGATGGCCTGCATGTCATATCGAAACTTCTCGGATGGGGCGACGGAACCCCAATGTATATATTCATAAATATGGCTGGCAAAGAAATCCTGAAACCTCCAGTCATGCTAAGCGTGCCTCTAAACTGTCCAAAGTGCCAGTCGTAAAATGGCCAGATGAGGCAAAGATGGTGATTGATAGGCTCCGATAACTGGTTCATCATTATCACCATCATCTACAGCATAACGTCAGTGTTCGACATCCGTGCTTCGATGTCATACAACCACGATTTGTTTGAAAAACTTGCTGTGAAGAAAAGAATATAAGAGGCCTGAACAGCTCCTGACATTCATTCAGGTAAGTTGGACAGAAAAAGCCAACAAGAATGCAACTGGCATTAGTTAACACCCATATCTTGCAATGTCTCCAACCAGGAGCCTCCCAATCGGAGATCCCCATCGTGGAAGCCGAGTAGTAATGACAGCACTCAGACTTTTCGTGATCTCTCAAAGGTTGACCACCTCTCGACTTCCGCCAGAGAGACACACAAAACAGCACTCTCTTCGGCAGACGAGGGTTGGGCATACGCAACACATGTCCCAACCAACGCAGCTTCTGGTGCTGGACACATTCTTCAGTGGAAGTACCCGTTGCACAACCGAAAACTCGCTTTCTAATAGCCTCTTTACGGATACGCTGACACCAACCCACACGAGCTATGACTCTGAGACGTCGGTTGTCAAACACTTGAAGACGTCTCAGTTCCGCTGCTCGAACAGGCCAAGTCTCACAACCATACAACAAAACAGCCCGCACTATAGCCTGATGCACACGTCCCTTGATACTCACGGATATGCCACTTTGACGCCATCTTGTCTCAAATTACTAAACACGATGTAATTCTTACAGATTCGTGCAGTGATCTCACCCTTCACATTACAGTCGGGTCTAATACAACTTACAAGATACGTAAAACGCTCCACAACTTCGAATTGCTCTCCCTGCATTGTAAGTGACATGTTCAGTGACTGCATATGCAGGAGCATGACCTTACAATTTGTGGGTGCAGAGTGCACACCAAAGGACGCGATGAATTTGGTTATTTCGTCCAAATAACCGCTTCTTCTCCTGTTCGGATACGAGAACGATGTCGTTTGCATAGTTCAGACCAGTGAGGTTTTTGTCAGCAGTAATTTGAACTACAGTGTTTCGATTGGGCACTCCTGACGGACACCACTTTGGAGAGCTCTCCGAATACTCTCATAAGCTCAGAAGTTTGAGAATACAAATACCTTATCATGTTCACAGACACCCGGGGCATATCTTTATAGACAGGTATGATATGAAGAGCACACGGGTCAAAATCCTTTCATGAGTTGGCACTCTTGTGTTTTGTGACTGCGGATGAAGAATGACCTTAAGTAGATGCCCATTTGGGTGAGTGTATACTGTGGCCACACTGTTGGCTGATGGGGTAGAACATAGATTTGAGGGGAAAATCAGGGACTGCACTTACCTGACGGGCTACATGATGGGTGAGAAACCAGTCGTGGGCTGTCAGAGTTTTCAGCAGTTGAATGTTTACTGCGTCCCGTCTCGACAACGCACTGCCATATCTCGAATATCGTCCCGACTGAACCGTGAGGTGATCTTTCGCAACACGTTCAGTCGAAGAATATCATAAAAGAGGGATTTCATTCCGTCTCCCTTTGGCACCAACTATGTTTTCAAAAGAATGAAGCTCGTCTAGTTGGTAGCCTGATGATCAGTATCCAAATGGCCTGGCGATTCCTTGCTTGAACTAAACTTACTTCTGCGGTTGAGTAATCGCTTCAAAGGGGGATATTTCTCCATCTTTCTCAGTTTTCCAAGTCTGCTCCCAATCTCATTTCACTCGATGAATCCGTTCACAAATGGTGAGATTATTGTGCCCGGAAGCAGCCAACTGTGCACTAGGACAGCGATACAAGGTCAAAGCTTCGTACGCTTCTCACCACATACGGGTTTTGTTGGGAGCGGATTACCCAGAAAAAAAATGTTTAATAAATCCAATATTTCAACAGTCAGCATGGTCCCGCAGAAAAGTGTCTTTTGTGATTCTTTTCCAAAAATTCAAATGTGCGATAAGCTCTATGGTGACATGATAGCATTTATGGTTGATGAAATTATGATGAAAATTATGGTATTTGAGGGGTATTTTTGGGTATCACTTCATATGTTGTGAGTACGTTGGGACCGATGGAGTGATTTGGTGACACTCGGTAGACCGTGCTAAACTATTCGGCTGGACTAATTCGGTGCATAGCATTGGTAGATTGCGCTGCGATCGCACTGGTTAAGTGGTTTGGTTTTATCAAGATGTTTGCAGAATGACAGGTACTCAGGAAACTTTGGGGTTAGGCATCGTATCGTACGTCTCACATGATTTGCTGAGCACTCGCAAACGAAGGAAGGAATCAACATAAATGAGTCATGGATAGGAGCTTTGTCCTCCCGGGTGGCTTTCATCATTCGACAACTACTGAAATGAGGTCTCGATGGTGCGACCATTAAATGTCTTCTTGAGGACAGTTGTGAAGTGGTGCGTAACTATTCATAAGTTCTGTCACTTACCTATGTAATCCTTTCAAACATACAAAGGAGAGTTGGCTATACCAAGTATAAGACAACAGGTCAAATGCCTGGCAGATACGGCACTGCGTTGTATACGAAAAAGGAAACTGACAGTAGTTTGAACTTCCTAGATCTCGCGCTTACCAGAAAACGGGGCAGTAGGATTCAGCGGCGGGTGTATCAGAAATTCACGTGCTCCGGCCAATAGAAATGAATGAAATGTAAGCGAAGCCTAACATAGTCAACAGGGCCTGCAGGATCTGTACCGACGACACATTCCATGCAAAAGTGAGGCTTATCTCAAAAACCAGATGGAAAATGACTGCCATGAGAAATTTGTGATGCCACAATGATATGATATCAAATAATCACTCAGCAGAAAGGAAGCTTGTATACACTCAACCACTCTACGTAAGTGTCAAAGCTTCTGAACAGGTTACGCGCCGCCTGTCCCTAAAGTTTCTTGAGTACCTGTCATCCTGCAAACATCTTGATAAAACCAAACCACTTAACCAGTGCGATCGCAGCGCAACCGACCAATGCTATGCACCGAATTAGTCCAGCCAAACAGTTTAGTATGGTCTACCGAGTGTCGCCAAATCACTCCATCGGACCCAACGCACTCACAACATATGAAATGTGCCGCCAAGTGCATGGTTTGAAATTTGGGGTGCAAGAAACAAGAAAATGTGAAACTGTGCACAACAGTTTGTTATCCGGCCGGTCTTTTAGTCGGAGTTTTAATGCAGATTGCTTCCGATGGACAAATCATCCGCGCTAGGAGGTCACTTAAGAGGAATTCCTGGTGACACACTCATAAAAGCTTCTGGAGTAGAAAACCTCGGTTTATCAATAGTCTGTGTATCAGAATACACCTTTACAGCATGTGTACCCTTTATTGAGGTTTATAGAAGGAAATGAGTTGTGTTCATGACAGGCTGTCAGAAAGCGGTATGCTATACGACGTCGGTTTGGAACTAGTCAAAACGAACGGCAGAACAACAAAAAACAACGTTTTAGGCCAGTGGATGAAGGACACGTATAATCACGAATCCAGAGATGCAAAACAACAGTTGTTTAGCAAAAAATCATAGCCGTATTCTGACTTTGACAGAACAACAGTGGATGGATGACCCACACAGGTGTAACTCAGTGCATGGCATTTCGGTGTGATATTTCGTTACTACTAGTGGTTGAAGACTTTACCGTTCGAATTTAATATGGTTATAAGTAGATACGAAAAGTTTGCTAGATTCTTACTGTCATCAGTTGCTCTGTCCTGAAAATGTGACAGATTTTTTTTCTATTCGAAAGCACAAAATATTTCCGCGAACTGACAACCAAACAGGTAGGAAGGTTGCTGCTTTCGCTGTGAGCAAGGCACTTCTACGCACTTGCTTGGTTTTTGAGCAACACGCGTACAGATTCTTCGGACAGGGATTGGCATCCACTTTGAAGGTGTCCACGTGTGGTTCGAATCTAGGTCGTCGAAACGGTGGTCCATGACTTTATCCGTTAGAGTATAGTGGAAACAAATCATCAGATGCAGACCCACAAAACCGGCAGCATATCATTACAAATTAGTCGAACAGATATAAAATAGAAGACATTTTATTGATGCGAGTTCTCAGCCCACAAAACCGAAATCTAATCGTTCGGCATGCTAGTAATTTAATGGCATGTTAAGGTTGTACTGTCGCTGACCACAAAGGTTCAACTGTGGATTTCAAACGCCGTGCACATTTGGTACACTTTCAAGGTCTATACAGAAAAAGGCAGGTGTGACTGAGCTACGAATAGGGAAAACAAATACTACAAGCGCCCAGAGTTTGCACGCGCCAGCTGATTTTTTTCATTAGCTGTTACAGTTCACACGGAAATGGGGTCTTTATTTTTCGCCATCCCATAAAACTTACCCTGTCGCGATACGCATAAGAGAATGCCGCAGTCTATGCGTTCGGGTGACGTATTCAGTTGAGGAATTCAAGGGCCAAGGATTTGGACTTTTTAATGACTGTTTTCCCTAAGTCGATACTCTTTTTCACTCAAAAAACAACTAGTTAAATTGTGTGGGATCATTCATTCTCAATTTTTTCTATTTCTTCAAGAAGGAATGTAACATTTCCGTAGGTTTCCGCGACAATTTATGCAAAGACGGTCATTCACCACCTTGGTGAAAGCCGGTTCCTTTTGTCCAGCAGCTCTCCTCAGTCACTGTCGAAGTATATGACATACATCGTCAAGAGTTTGGAAGCCCTTTGTCTGGGAAGATCTTTAGCTAATATGGACAGATTACTCGAAATCCGCAAGCAACACAGAACAGCACAAAAGAAATATCCAAGTGGGTCCTAGGTAAGTCTCATATCAAAGCAAAATTGTTGTGCAAATGAGTGTACTTCCCTAATTTCGTGCTACTTGGGCTCAAGTAAAACATAAGGTTTACGAAAACTCGGGGACCAAGCCTAACTGATGAGCTTCAAGAAGGGCGAAACCGGTCGTAGGTTGTCGAAGAGTTTTCACCAAACTTATGAGTAGTGCATTGCGTTTAAACACAGCCCATCCATCAATAGCACTGATTCCCGAGATATAGTCGTTTTCCGCTGTCTCCCGAAGAAGCGAGTTTGTAGACAGAGACTCATATAAACTAGGATAGATGTGAAGACTCCATTCCCACGAATGCTTTTGAAAACGGTCACCCATATGGTCCACCTTGCACACCGACATTTCCGAAACAGCTCAGCGGTTACTTTTTCGGTGGTACTCACAGAGATTATTAAAGTAACTCCGAATATGTTGTGTAGGCAGTCAGAAAGAGTGGGTCACGTAGATTCAAGCGATAAAAGATGAGCGAGTCAAGTCAGGATATTCATGGTGCCGCACATATTACTTGTGTTATGTAAGTAGCGGTAATTTTGCAAATCATTAGTGTAGATTTCATCTTACCTGGTGAGTCAACCTATGAGGAAGTACACAGAGCCACCTGGTGCTGAGGATTCTCAATGCGTATGACTAAGCAGCGGATTGCCTGTCGTTTTAAACACTCGACAAACTGCTGGTGTTTTCTGAGCTAAAAAAGAGCTCAACGTCGGACAGCTTTAAAGCTGTTGGAGAGGAAAGAGGTTGGGTGGCCTTTGAGACTGAGGACCATTTCGCGCATCACGCTGCATAATCAAGGCGATTGAAAATCGGGTGCGAGTAGTACAGTGGCTGTCAACCGGGAAGATCATACTCATGGGGAGAGTTCAAAATTTCAGAGGGTCTTCGGCGATTGCCTAACCACTGTTGGTCTGATTGATTAACTTTGAGTCACCCAAAGGCCGTCCCCCATACTAATGCTGTTTTTAGTCGTTGTTATTCACCATGCGCTTTTATCATAGCAGGTGGGTAGAATGGCAGTGGGCAGCGCAAAAAGCACTTACTTTCGAGTGTTTGGGGGCTAGCCATAAAGTTGCACAAGGACAAAGCAGCGAAAAAATGTGGAAATGGCCGGTTGTCCTCCGATCATCTGCAACTCGGGTCACGCTCGGAGTTCTTAGGCCTGCATACGATCAATATAATTAAGGCATGAACGATTCTTCAGAGTTAATATCCTACCAAAAGGAACAGATGGAAGACTTACTACTATACTCTATTAATTGTCCTGTCATCATTTGGGGAAAAGAAAGGTAAGACAAGGCCCCAGAACAAATTTCGAATCGACAGCTATCACATCAGAAAGGCGTTCCAACAAACCAGAAAAAACAAGGGCTCGGAATTGAAGGAGGAATCATCTTTAGAAAGGCGCAGTGAGTGTAAACCGCCAAACAGCGCACAGCCACCTGAGTGGTACAACGGTAGAGCTACACAATAACTGAAGGACACAGAAATTTCCAGAAAGCCAAGAAGGAGCAAGATACGTTTGCAGGAAATGGGGATATGCAGAGAAATGTTCGTTCCACTTTCCTGCCTGAGGCATCGGCTCATCAAATAAATACACGCAGCGAATAGGTGATTATGAAATGTGTCGCGTTTCCGACGAATCTAGACGGTGTGTAAACGATCGCGTGTGCAAATAGACCTTTATTCGATTACCCGGCTTCTTGTTACATTCATCCCACGTAGAACAGTTCTGTCGATACGGTGAGAAGCGAAGCAGTTAAGCGATTGACGAGTACGTGAATAACCCAGCCAGCCGGCCAGGCTGGCCAGGCAAATATTCGGCATGCCATGCATCAGATATCGGCCTCACCGAATTGTGACAATGTATCAACCAGACGATAATTAGGCAATACGGTCTCCGTCTTTTTTGTATACTATTGATTGTATTGGTAGCCGGACGGTTTTTCTAGGTTTGGCGCAAGTGCGTTTGCCTTATTTATTCCAAAATTGACTCGCTCCACTCTACTTCTCAATGATAATTGTGCTACTGTCGATGGGATTGCAGTGACGACAATGATTTTACCATTGTCGACAGATGTGCACTTTTATTCAAAACAATTCCAGCGGATTACAGGCGGAAGGCTGAATTCTGGAATCACGCTTTTATGACCGCTGAAGTTTAGGAATTAATGACAAACCCGTGGCTAGATACAACCATCATCAAATTTCACTCCTCCCCAGATAGAACAATGGTCCAAGCTACTTTATCATTTCTACCATATTTTGAGCATCATTTACCATGCCTGAAATGAAAAAGATGACTCTGGCGTCTTTATTAATTTCAAAGTTTTCTGCCCATAGCTAATTAGCTGGTTTCCTCAGCCCTTCTTGGGACTTATAAGGTGGGCGCAGTCAGTTCTATTTGCTGCTTGAAGACTAACTTGTACGCACTTGGTGAAATACATTCATTTGCACACCAATCTGGTTTTGACAAGAGACCAACCGGACTTCCAGTTACAGCTCTCGTGCGTTGTATTCTTTAGCTAGATATGCTACACAAACCCGCGGACTGGGAGTGCTTAATCCCAAAATAGGCGAAACCGAATGTGGATTGCTGAAGTGTAGTATTCCATCATGAAAATGACTTGCAATATCGCGATTTTCATTATTCCTTACACATTAAGCGCCCTTTTTGCAACACACACAGTTGAAGACTAACATAAACAAAAACTTCAGTTGGGGTTGAGTTGAGTCACCTCTTAGAACCAAATTGGGGTAGAACGTTGTGTATTTTGTGAACCGTATTCAATTTGGTGTCCGACCAGAGCATAATTTCGACAGAAACTCGGGAACTGTCCAGAGCTGACTGGCCCTAAGACGGACTGTCGAAGTGTATTCAGCAAACAAATGAGTAGTGGCTTATATCAGAGGAGAGGAATGTCGTACTTGCAAAGGACCTTACACTCAGATTGGTGACTGGTGGGTGCCCAACAATATGTGGCGGCAGTTGCTCAACTTTTCATCTCACAGAAATATGTTTTTGAGGACCACTAGGACCACTAGGAGTATCTGGAAATAAGCCCCCCACTGAGGTAATTTTCTGAATCCGAATTAGGTTCTAGATAGATGTATTTACGAGGTTATCTGGTTCCTCTTAAGGCTATTTATTTTTATGGAAAGTGCGCTGCGTGTGGCGTGGCGTGAGAAGATTGATTTTTTTGAAAATGCGATCTATAACCAATTTTACTAGGTACTACAAATATTCGGTTTGATTTTGTAGATACCGTGTCCAAACAAACCATCGGGTCTTACGGTGTTTTAGACAGTGGACGATGGTGTGATAGGTGTTGACTAAGCAACACTTTGAGTGACATATATGCCGATCACTCCCGCTTGCTTATTGAGAACAGTAGCTAACTCATGAGGGGGAGCCCAGTGACAGACTAGCACTTTAAACTTACAGCACGTAAAGCAAAATCCATCGGAAAAGCACACTGATTACGCACAAAAACACTATTTTGCTTGCATTGCCTATAAACCACAGCCAGAATCTATCCTATGCCGCATTCAATAGGTCCGGCAAAAAAGTTCAACTTTCCAGGGTCTGCGAAGCACTGGCCCGTATCCTTTCAGTAGCTTTGTCACTGGTACAAGTGTGGCGTAAATTTCACGGCGAGATGCACCTGTGAAAATGCTTAGCCACACGGTTTGACTTGTTGACTTTAAGATGAATTTCTAATTTGTATTAGAGCAATCAGTATGTTGTCTTATATAGCCGTAACCGAAAGTTGAGGTTCATTTTGCTAATGTGTTTGACAAACATTGGTGGTTACCATTAACAAATCACAGAAAATATTTATGAATTCTTACGATGCTGGAAAAGGCCTTTGGAAAATGGTTTGGTAAAATAACACACTTACCTGTTGGGTGATAGGCATTAAAGCAACACGTTATGTGCCCGTGACCAATACTAAACACTGAATGCATACGGCGCATAGTTAGGCACTTTCAGAGGTGGAGAAAGGACTATTCTTGTTTATAACTTGAATACTGTTTTTGATGTGACATTTTAGTGGATAAGAAGTTTGATTAGTTATGGATATTAGCGCACTACACATAGAGAACTTCTTGGACGCAAATTGCATAAGCGATTATTCAGGAAGAATATTTTCTATCAACTAATTACAGGCCTTCAGAATGCTCCGTAAAACACTTTGAAATTAAATGACTGAAGGGGACAAATTCAGCGTTGAACTATCCAACTGTTATGAGTGAAAACTACGTGAGCCCAATCAGGTTAACGGTGCATCCACTGACACCTGGTAAGTCACAAAACCTATGGGAAACCATACAGCCAGGTAGAGCTTGGGGATATAACTACAAATGACCTGTTAAGGTGCGATGTGCGGAGAATCCCGTGCGAACTTTTCTGTCGCGCTAGGAGTGCATGCACGACCGATATTACACACAGCTTTCTAGAAGCCATTAACGGTAAGCTTGTACCCACATCGATTTACTCAAATACATAACAGAAGGAAAAAAATTGCTAGTCACATCCCTCATGGTAGGAAACAGTGTCAAACGTCAGTGCCTTGAGAATGCGGCAATGATTTCAGTGGATTGAAAAATCCTAATTTCTTTTTAAAACTGGTGGGAAACGCACAGGTGTGTCTGAAAAATACCGCACCATAAACCTTCAGCCAACCTGCCCATTGATAACTAGTCGACAGGTAATCAAAGACCAGTCCGTTGACTGCAGCCAAGCGTTCATTTAGAACCTGCAAAGGTACCTGAATTGTTCACGCTTCACCTCAGTCAGTCGGATTTCCACGCCAACATGCCCTCGATACGCAGTGTATTGCTACTCCAGACATGGTCGCTCGTTGGTCTTCGTGGGTTCGTCTTTGCTCATTGTTTTAACGTCGCCAATAAGAAAATCCCCTATAAAACCAAAATGGTGGCTGATTAATGGGACCGACTTTGAAACTCGTCACCAGTTGTGTGCTCGGCATTTTGATAAAAGAGAGCAAAGAAGACTACACACTTGAATATATCACATCAACAAAATGTTCTCCATTCAGAATAACTTTTCATGCAAGTAGGTTTCTAAAGAAGCACGTTAAACTGGATGAGGATATTGACATTAACCCGTAAAGTTGTCAGACCAATCTGGTTCAAATGTCATATCCGAGCGGTTTGTTCTGGCAACGACACCGAGTATTTCGGTAGAATTTCCTATGGCTGGTTCACTGTAGCATTTGAAAAATGCATCGTTTGGTACACGACTTTGTGCTTTGAGGTATTTACAAACCGCCAGGACAACAAGAGAACAATGACTGATAGAATAAATGACTGGTGTTGCGTATTTTATACATAACTAAGTCGGAAATCATATTGGTGACAGTGTTTAACCCTGCCAGACTTATTTTGCAGAATGTATGCTCAATTCTGTGCATTATCATTAACTCGGATGGGTAAGCGGGGTTTGGAATCACTGCTTTAATGTTAGGCGCCATTTGTGGTTGCTTCAGGGGACGATTTTCCAGTGATATGGACTCCGTATAACTGACCTTATGGATAATTCATATTGTAACTTGCTCCTCCGAACAATGCTTCTCCAGGAGTTTGCCGAACATCAAGCTGCTCAATTACCATAGGGACAGTGTTTCAGGACTACGGTTTTCCATACTTTCAGTCCTCCAGGACAGTGTGGACACAAACAAATGTCTTAAACTATGGTCTGGCCTATTAAAGACATTCTATTCAAAATATTTGGCATTTCTGTACCACTTATTTTAACTGCTATGAATATATGTATATATATATTGCGATACACAAGCAACGACATTGGATGAAGTTTTGCTTTACGGCAGTAAAAAAATGCTGTATCCAGTAGAAACACGCAAAATGTACCTAGATGACTGTTGCTTGCCTCGGAGCGTTACCATATTTTGTATGTATTTTATGCCGGCTTTGAAATATGTGCTACAGTTGTGATGGGAACTTGCCCATTAAGGTTGTAATGTTGACAGCAACCAGTGAACCTGAACCAAATAACGAAAGGATGGTTAGGCTTATAGAAACCTAAGCCTGTGGTCCGAACCTGAGTTAGTGAAAAAACTGCTTAAGTTATGGCGAATCAACCGAAGCGATCAGTTCGTCCTCAGCCTCTGAGAGCATAACTCTTCTCCTTTCACTTATTATCCTCTTTTGAGCTCATCGTCTCATATATGGTGTATCAGTCCTTCAATGTGAACAAGAACTCATCAAGACAGCCAGCATGTATTGTGATACTTCATACTGAGCGTTAGGTCGCTTGCCTAATGTGGACAGCACCAGGGTTGAATTTCCGCCGATCTGGTTAACTATCTCCTCCAATTCTGTCGTTCAAATCGCGATTTGGAAACCTGTGCTCTACTAAGAACTCAGACCCAGTCCCACAAACTCTTACTGTTGTTTCACACCGAGTACTGTTGTCAAGTACTGCCCCCCTAGATTTTCTCGTCTTCAGACACCTGGCGAACCCACAGTCTCATTTCAGTAGAATACCGACTCATAGTTGAATGATCTGGGTTCTTCTGGTCATTTGACAAGTCCGTTGACGCAACTGGCGGGCTAGGTTTAGTGTACAGTTGGGGTAGACCCCATTTCAAACGAAGAACTGGTAATCAGGCCGTAGCGATCATTCCGTATCCCGATTATGGATTTTCAGGATGAGCGCTGACCGGCTTATATCTCGCTAACACTTAGTTTTTTTTATTTGCGGAGAGTAAAGTCCCTTTCTCCTGAGGTTGCCTCAGCTGGGGCAAATACTACACAGTCCCTGAGTGATGGTGCTCGGCGTGTACCTTTTATCTGGGTTGAGGTACTCGCGTTTTGCATAACCCTGTGCACAATTCAAACCTACAAGCGGTCTGTAGCTCTCATCTTAATCGGCAAAACTCTTCATCTTTACAGTTTCGTCGTTCCACCATGATTCCTATTTGGATGCTAGAGTACAAGCCATCAAGCCCACCAAACCCATGCTATGACCCCGGTGATCGGGAAACATGTTTGATTCGATAGTACGCAGAAACCTCAGTGAAGTCTTTGCTCCGTGTTTGTTCGGTATTCGGGTTTTTCATAAGTAATTGTCAAGTCAGTTATTTGACTATTAAGGAACTTTCTATGCCTCTAAATTCTAATTACCGGTCCATCGCTTTTGCATTCTCGATAGGAGAAATCGAGCAAATGTATATTACTTCGAACTTCCACGGTACTTTCCTTATGTTTGATCTACTATCAGCTGTTCACATTTCTGCAAAATTCCATCATCAACGGGTCGGTTTGATCGGAGTAGCCAACTGGCTGTCTCCAAGACCCGTTCCACAGTCCAGTGCCAACTTCTGCTGACACGACTGACGCAGCATTTAGTGCTCCAAAACAATTTTGACAGTTGGCTGGGCAGGTGCAAAGGCCTTTGTAAATATCGATCGCTGTTCAGCTTACATACCGTCCCATATTGGTTAGCTTGATCACGTGAGAATGTCGGAATGGGATATGGTCGACCTGGAGATGGTCTCTCTTCGAACAGTTTTTCTTCTTAAAAGCCAAACTGCTAATTTAGCTAGCATATGTATGGGAATAATTTGGCCCTCAAACTAGAATACTTGTGATGCTTTTTCTCTCAGTTAAACAAGTGCTACACAAGAAACCCAATCGATGTTTAGACGACTGGGTTCACGCTTGGTTTTGCTCCGTGGTTTTGAGAATTGGACGGGATTACGCAAGCAATCCTTTTAAGTTCTGCGCTCGGTTTCAGAACCAGTTTAGTAGTTTGTGGACTTTTTTTGCTTTCAGGATCTATGCTGACTTGACCAGATGAGAAATATTGGCATAGTTTGGTGAAGTTTCAGTGATAAGATTTAGAAGCTTATCGCAGACATATTCCAAATGTTATCGAACCCATACGGTGAGTATCAAGCTAAGCACACGAACGTCATTTAGCTTAGACGCCTTATTAATGTACCATGTATGCGTGCGTTCAAACTACAGCGGATGGATAAGATCTGCGAGTTAATAGTTTGGCTTCCGCTGACGAAAGTTCACTTGGCAGCGTAAGACCTTGGACAGTTCGCTTTTTTAGGGGATGGGTTCTTAAATAGGACATTCAAGGCAAGTCGCCTCCAGTTGGGAAGTCAAAGTATAACCTAAGTTCACAAAGTTTCCTGGAGGTTCACAAATAGGGTTTACCCTCTTGTCAGCACAAATGGACAACTTTCGCTTTATAGCGTGTCCGGCGTGTGCCTTGTCGTGAAAAGACATGTGAAAGTTTTCAACCAGGTGACCAGACAAAGAATTTCACAATACATTGTAAGTTGATGTCATTGTTGATCAGCCGCTCGTAGCAGATCGAATTGGTCTTCAACTGCTAGCCGAAAGGTTGTGGGTTCGAAACTCCATGGAGCTTCGTGGAATGCACACTGTTGATGATTCTCAATAAGGATGGAGCGGTTGTTCAAAGCTAATCGCCTTTTCTAAATTAACTGAATTCATCTGCAGCACAAAATCGTACTTGAGAACAAAACTATTTACCACTGAGGGCAATGTTGATAACTCAAGTTGTCTTGGTCATATTTGATTTGGTTTGTCATTCTTAGAGCTCATCAGGTAAGCACAGTCCTCGGGGTCCCGTCAACCCTATGTTCAACTTCAACCCGAAATGCAGCAAATTCGTGAAATACACCGATTTACACACCAGTCTGTTTTTCACGAGAGACCCACCAAAATTCCAGCTACAGCTCTCGTGCGTTGTATTCTTCAGCTGGATACGCTGCACAAACTCACGGACTGGGACTGCCTAATCCCAAAATAGGCAAAACCGATTGTGGATTGCTGAAGTGTAGTACTCCATCATGAATATGACTTGCGGTATCACGATTTTCATCCGTCCTTACATACCAAGCGCCCTTTTTGCAACACCCACATTTAGATATTACCATAAGCCTGTGATTCATCTGGGATTTCGAAAAGTTCACCGTCTGTTAGTTTCTTGTCCGATGTTGATTGGTCTGATCGAGGATGAGGTTTATTTTTAAGTAAAAAAATGTGTCCAACAAGGACACACTAGTGAATAATGGTGTTTCGGTGTTTTGGCTTCCGATGTTCCGAAGCTGGTTTACATAAAACACAATTAAGTTGGAAATACCTTGACATTTACTGGCAAAACTATCGGTCAAACTCACCTATTGTTGAAGAGTCCGTGGTGATTCAAGCTGAAAATAAACATATCCCGTACCGTGGTCCCCCCATTCCCAAAGGTAAACCGCAGCACAGGAAAATCTTCTATAGTGTCCATCGATCGTTGAACAACGGGAAACTACACTACTATTTCCAGAGGAAACAAGTAACTGCGGCCTACCTTATCTTAATTGTGCCTAAACAATGCTTTTTGTGCGACATTTCCTTGGATGGAGATAGTGCGATATTCATGTAGGCTAAACAAATGAAATAATCGTAGTTCTGGTAAGGTTGCTGAAAATTATCCGAGAGCGTCCTATCGGATTCTTTACTGTTTTCAACTGAGAACTAGGTTCCACCTTTTTACGCTATACCCTCGTTTGTATCTTAAGTTCGTTTGACTAGGAACTCAACTGAATATCAGCTGAGTCTGCCGTGTATAATATTCGTTAACTGGATGTATTACACAGTAACTGCTTCATGCTTCACTCGACACCCTGTTTGAGATATCCCAGCTTATTTTCCTGGCTTGGCTCACCTGATATTCGCATGGGACCTTGGTTAATAGCAACCAAATTTGCAAATGATTGTGTTCAGCGGTGTATGCTCAGGACTCGGCCCCAAGGTACAAAATGGGATTGAGAGAAATTCGGAGGTTAAGCCTATCAGGTGAGCCGTATGAAGTTCTTCAGTAAATAGATCAGTAAAATTCACTATATCATCGATCGATCGCAAAATCAATGGGTAAAGTTGACTCGTATAGTTTATTCACAGAATGGTTGCGCGGTCCGAGACATGCGGCGTTGGAATAGTCATGCATATGAATGCCAAACAACCGACCTATTCACACGGGTTGTATTGATCAGAACCCTGCGTCCACCTTGAATCCAACCTTAATCCCTCCGGTATAACACTAGTCGTTTTTTCGTCCTTCCCATAAGCCTGTCTTATACATGCTGCATGCATGTTTGCGACTGAAGAAGGCAAACGAAATGGTCAAAATGTAAAAATTATGTCTTGTTTAGTTCCCAATGATGAAATAATGAGGCGAACGCTGGAAGGTCTTCAAAACCCTGGTGTTCAAATTGTTGCTGATGAGAACCTTGTCGATCTGGATTACGCAGATGACATCGTCCTCACTTTGAAGACCAAAGTGAAGCACAAGCCCTGTTGAATAGACTGACCACCATCATACCATCTTTTGGCATGCGCCTTGCACCTTCAAAGTGCAAAGTCATGCTTCAGAACGTGCAGTCTCCGGACATATCCCTTAAAAATCAAGGAGAATCACTGGAGATTGGGGAAAACTTTACATACCTCGGTAGTTGTATTAGCTCTGACGGAAATGTGTCTGATGAAGTCAGCGCAAGAATCTCAAAGGCTCGAATAACGTTTGCTAATTTGCGTCACTTGTGGCGTCAAAAAGGCATCTCACTAGATCTTAAGGGTCGTGTGTACCAGGCTACAGTAAGGGCTGTATTGTTGTATGGGTGCGAGACATGGCCTCTACGGACAGATGATGTGAGGCGTCTCCAGGTTTTCGACCACCGATGCCTCAGAAGCGTGGCTGGTTTTGGATGGCGTCAGCGTGTTAGTCACGAGGTGATTAGAAAACGGGTATTTGGTTGTGCTGCAGGTACATCAATTGGGGAAATCATCCAGCACCACCGACTACGATGGCTCGGTCATGTGCTACGCATGCCGAAACACCGTCTACCGAGACGAGTGTTGTTCTCCGTGTCTCCTTCAGCATGGCGCAAACCGCGAGGTGGACAGCGCATGACTTGGCAGAAAGGCGTGAAAGTGATCACGAAGAGTTTGGGTGTTGTACGCCTTCCAGGATGGGGTCCCCGTGACCCCGCCTGTGCTTGGCTGGAGACGTTGCAAGAAATGGCGGCTAATCGATGTCAGTGGCGTTCGTGCTGTCAGTTTCTTTCCAGATTGTCTGATTGAGCGGTTGGAGGTGTAGGCACCTCAGAATGCTTGACATAGGCCAGCACTAGGTCCCCTCCCTCATCCACTCTTTTTCTCTTCTTTTCACTCTAGGGCTTTTAATATATAATTATGTATATATATATATATGAAATTAGACGAACTTCATGGTTGTACGGCAGTGAAGCATCAGTGTCAACACTGATGTTGCTGTCTTTGATGATGATGATGAATGAAATGCATTGTCACTCGAAGTGGACGTATAAACTAGAACAACTTACTGAGTCCTCTCTAGTCATTTCAGCAAGAAATCACGTAGACTGCGATATGCATGCTTATTTCGGAGTACTGAGTTGAAGTCATCCAAATGAACTTTACTGCACAAATTGTGACTGAGACAATTCTAATATGTGTTATAACCAGTTGTCAGGCCGGGTGTGACTAACACTCAGCCAACAGATCTACTGACGCTGGTGACCACGAGGATTTTATCCGCAGCTACAGCACAGCTAAATTGGCTTTTTTTGTAAATACTCTGCAGCTAACGGTGACCTGAGACCTAGGGTTATTTGTGTGGATTTAAAGCAAACTTAGACGAATCCATAAGATAACTTAGGAACTCCGAAACAGACGAGCATGCATATTGGTTCGTGGCCCAGTCAGAAGACACGCTCTGCTCAGTGATCCAAAATGCTTAACCCGTCCAGTTGATGGTAATAGCAGTGGTGTGTCTGGCCGCTTCGTTCTGTGCGGCAAACACAGACCGTCCTTCACAATGAATCATATTAGGTGTAGCAGGGTAGCAGAAAATTTGAGCACATATTTTTTTAATTTTATTGGCTGAAATGAAATCAGTTGCGGCGGAAAACCTAGTAAATCATCAATTGCAGCTGGATGAAGCAAAACCTATTCAAATCAGACCACCAGTTCTGCTGGGCATTGTCTAACCTAACCACAATGACAAACAATTCTATATACAAAATAAAGAAACGTCTGACGCTAAAGCCTTGGCTTTTCAATTTACATGCATTGTTTTTATTTGTTCCATCTCTCATTTTAACATTCGATCTTCCCGTTTCCCTCTGTTCTTATCGGAATCATCTTATCCTAGTCTAGACTATGCGATCAGTAGGCACGTTTTCAAGGCAGTTTCAAATCCTATCCAGCGTCAGTTTAAATTCTGTATTTGCAACGATGTTATGTTTGATATTATCAGAGAACTAGATCAGTTGAGGAGGACGAGGTTGTGTGCCAGCTGGTTAAACACTCAAATCAAATTGGGATGAATAGATTCTCGAACCAGCAGGATCAAGCGGTCCTTGCGGTGAGAAGCTGCCAACATAGTCTATCATCTAAAAACCACACGAGCCCAACGGTTCTTTTATTTTCAGGTCCGCACATATTTTTCAGTTTTTTCCGACTTCCCTCCAGAAAAACGTGAAATTATCACAAAGGAAGTTATCTTCGTCTCATTTTGTTTTGTCTTAACCGAACCCTCTAGAATATTTTCACACTAAAAGAGTTTCAGACATGTGTTTTTGACCCCGGCTTCAGATTATTCAGCACATGATATTCGGCAGTTCCGAAGGCTTTGTTCGTTAGAAGTTATCGCAAAAGTAGCAAATCTTAGGAGGAAAAACGATTCTACACAACCTGTTGGTTTACAGCCAACAGGTGTGGAAAGGGAAAGGTTGGAACTACACAACCAGAGGGAAACTGATAGAAATTCCTGAAAACTGGCATGAAGTTGTTAAACAGCAGTGTTGCACTACGGCCGACGTACAATGAAAGATCGTGAAAGATCGATATTCCATCAACTTCATCTAGAGAAGACGTCATAATTAAGACGAATATGTAGATAGCCAAAGTGATGGTTTTAGGGAAAGCTTGAAGGTCATTTCTGATAGTTCATGCGACTACCTGATAGGGAGCTAAATGTCTCGAAAAGAAACGTTTGAAAAATGTTTAAAAGAGAGCTCAATCACTCCTAAAACATCTCGCTTAGATGTGCTCAAAATAACAGCGTTGAACGAAATTTGCAACCCTGTAACTGGTTTGCTCATGATCTTGCTCAACAGCATTCTCTTTGTGAAGACATTGAATATCAGAATGAGCTTGTCCTCTTAAGATGCGGAACCATTCAACAAGGATACGTAGTCGAGCGGTGCTAGGCCGAATGGCACACGATGTGTGCCACTTTTCATTGCCTGTAGTCATTATGAATTCGATGGCTGTGCAGCAATTTGCATACACCATGCACTTTCATTCTTTGGTAGTATGCGTACACCTAGATGAGCGAATGTTCTTTAGTCATTTCAGTCAGGATAGAACTCGGTGATAGTGGTTGAATTTGACACGTCCGAACTCAATTTGCCGGACTCTTTGTCAGGAGCAGACAGACTAACGGTATCTTTGCAAATAGGTTTACTGATAAGTGTTCGGATGGTGGTAAGGCCGGTCAGACCGATATTTCTGATTGGCTGGACTAGAGATCTGTCGACTTCATGAAGTTCCTCCTGAACTGTGGAATTTGGTCAAATTCCGCCTGTTCTGATTTGGAATAAGAGTAACTTTAGTACAAAATCACTTCGATGCTGACTTGCCCCGGGACACGGACGTGTGATTTGTGAGGCGTGGGAACATTTAGGATTTCCACTCTTGCATTTTTTGACCAGAAAAATTATTTATTTTACTGCAAAATTCATATAAAATTGCCGCATTAAACAACGATATCGGTGCGTAGGCTTTAGTTTGAACAAAGCGTACACATTCAAAAGCATCATTCTTTGGAGGATGTATGCTCCACTACCGCGAAACCGGAAAAGTGTTATTAATAATCATACGTGTGTGAATCTGTATGTATTTGGAAATGAACTCACTGGCCGACAGAACCTTGCAAAGATGTCCGCGGTTTATTTTCCATCGGTTCTTGTTTGCCTACATGCCCGCCCCGAAATATACTCAGAATGAATTAACGCTGATTTTTGCCTGAGGACAAATTGGGAAGCGGTAAAATCTTTTTCTATGCTGAAACCAAATGACTGATGGCATTCAAACGGCGACGCGTATCTCAGCATATGTGTGTGTGTGTGCGAAACGTTTTATTCGTAGCTTCAGATTACTGCTCATACGTATTCCCTACATAGTAAGGGCAAACTGGGCTCACTCAAGTGTTTTACCATAGGTCTCATTATCCTGGACAGGAATCCGGAGGGTATCACGTGTAGGAAGCTCGGAGTCGAGTAGGCCAGCTAAAAATGCAGACTGCGGTGTGTCCTGAGAAGCAGTTCATTTCGAGTTTCGTCGCGGTTAGATACAACTCGGTTAGTCCTATGTCAATTTACTTGACAGGTTTTACCAGTTCTGTTCTTGTTAACCGTGCGGACACGCGTGACTGGTGTAGTTTCATGATGCTGCGGCAAGCGGTAGAAGCTGTCAACCAAAGGTAAACCAACCAGTCCTCAAACCAGTTTTACAGAAGATATCCAGTCGGGAAGCAGCCTGCCGTGGATTGTTCTTCAGGGTTAACCATTTTGTAAACAACTCACCACTCCACTAGTACAGATCATATGAGTGCGAACATTCGTGCATGACCTGGGTAGCACTGCCTGTTTCTGTAGCTACTAAGTTGGCTTGTTCGTTTCGGTGCACATCATAAATATGACGGAAACCTATTCGGTTATACTACTTAACTCACTAGCTTGGCCAAGCTAACGTTCTGGATTTCTGCCGAAATTTTCGTCCTCATCTATTCCTTCAAAGATGTAGTAGTGTGTACTTCCCTCGAAAAAGAACCTTACGGATGTCAAATTGGAAAATAGTTCTTTTTATGCGCTTACCGAAGCTTTTTCAGCAAGAACACGGAAAATTCTCTAATACAGAATGATCGAATAAGGACCGTTGAATCTACGCATGACTTGCCGCCTACTGGTCTTTGTTGTGTCCATTCCAACATTCGGACGGAGAGCCAAACCACTAGCGTAAATTCGAAATTCAGATTGCGACTGGAAGGCGCACGATGTAAACCAGGACTACATTGATCAATGTGGTTGTGACGCCTGACTCGGGCCATTTTGTGGGAAAAGGCCTGGTCAAATCATAACATATGCGATGTGATTGGTAAGATCGTTCGGTATGGTATCACCGCGCACAAA
Source organism: Clonorchis sinensis (assembly GCA_003604175.2). Lineage (NCBI taxonomy): Eukaryota > Metazoa > Platyhelminthes > Trematoda > Opisthorchiida > Opisthorchiidae > Clonorchis > Clonorchis sinensis. The sequence continues at coordinate 16,634,553 of CM030375.1, forward strand.
ATTCTCCTTCCATAGCTGGCTGCGATTACCAGCCAGCAATTCTGTCGAGCGCGTTTAATCACATTGCACCTGGCTCTTAATCCGTTGGTCCTATAGGCTTAAATGATTCTCCTATCTTCCAGTGAGAGCACAAAGAGGAATCTGTTTGTGTCTGGAGCTTCATCGCCAGTGACTGGTACTCAAGAACAGGGACATTGCAATCGTAGTCCTAGTAAACGCAAATTCTTTAAATTTAGGCAGTCACCATAGACATTGTTGTAACTTTCATGCACAATGTGAGTACACGTGCATTTGAGAGAGTTACAGATCCAACAAGCTCAAGGCAACTCAGTAGCTAACGCGCGAAATTACTGACCGGATGGTGTGTGGTTCGAACCAATCCTTTGCATCTCAGCCGCTCCTGTCTGGGCTCAAGCAATCTGGCAGTATCCCAGCCGTCGTGCTTGCTCCGAGTGGAGTAGCAGTTAGGCACCGCAAGAATGTTACAGCCGAACGAATATTATTATTATTCATACTCACGTCAAGTAGACATCAAATGCAGTTCCCCTTAGGTTCGTGGAAGTGGTCCTATAAGCGCTTGGCCTTTCCCCAGCCTGTAGTATGATTTCAGGTGGGGTCTTTGCGTACCGAATCGATAGTGACAGTACATTCAGTGAACAGAGCTTCTCTTGAGAAATATATCGGCATTTCAATGCCCCACGTTGGACGAACTTAGAAGAAAATCAGAAAGAGAGTCCATATGGGAGTTTCGCACATCACGCTAAAAAGGGACCGGAAATCAATGCATGCTTCGAAGTTCCACAGTCGGATATGATGTGGGTTAATGCGCTGGAGGTTTTACTTCGCTTGGAGACCGAGTTAGAGGAGAATTGTATGTCTTATAGTCTCTAGAGCTGATATCTAGAGTAGAACATAAACCTCTCACTGAAGAGTCTTCGTTGCTACGCCGATATCCATCCGCCAGGCGTCCTACCGTCAACAATCACACAAAATCTGTACAACAGATACATTGGCTGAACGCATGGAAACACCACCAAAGCGTCAAATTTCATTGTGAAGGTAAAATTTTACGCAGCTCCTTCTCCACCCATATCGCGCAGCTAATCAGTTTGGCCGGACGGTGGTATTATTTTAGCCGCCCCTCCCTCAAAAAAGGCTTCTGTCCTGAAATTACAACACAAAAGGTATTTCACTGACATACTTTACGATGCCGCTATCTGTTGGGCGGCTTCCGGGGACATTGATGTACTACTGTACTGGGGAGGTGCGGTATCACGCTGAAGCGTAAAAAAGGTACCGGCTGACGCCGGTACCTTAGTGAAAATCAGACAAGTCCTGTTGGTGCCCATTGTCATGCAATCATATTTGGGCCAGCTGATGACTTTCAACAGAAAATTGCCAATCTTCTCCCTCGGATTTACGTCGGCGCTAAGGTACTGCGCGCAAACCCTTTATGGCTTCTTATTATGTGCAGGCGTTCAGTGGTTTGCACAATTAAAACCGGCAAATGCGATTCGGATGCCAGCGACTCATTCAGTTTATCGCCAAACGTCAAAATTATCTGGATTACGAAGACCCGAACAAAATCTTGGATTCAATGGTTCGATGACTGCCCTGATGCAGAAGTGGAGCGGAAGCAATCAAAATATCATCCTTTCATCCGGTAAAAGCACCACGGATTGATTGTCAATGTCTTGAGGTGAAATGGCTTAGAAGTATCAGCCAAAACTCTTTTGTCAGGCTTGGTGCTCTCATGTCGTGTCCATCTTCCAATCTTTAGGTTTTCTTGAACCACTCCATTGGGTTAATATTCCTGGAAATTCTGAGTTCTAATTCTGATAATAAGTGTCCCCCGGCGAAAAGAACTCACTCAGTTCCATCCACTGGAACTTGAGTTGTGGTGCCCCATAATTGTGTCGCCTGGTCTATTGTTCGCCGAATTTCCACGCGTTCTTGTATGTTGGTCCGCATATGAGTGCACTTTGCTGTAAGCCAAAGCATCTGTGTTATCAACAGTTATTAAGTGGTGGTCTAACTTAGTACTTTACAAAAGAGAAGCGCCATTCTTTTTGTTTCTGTTTTCATTCCAACCAAGTATAGCACGTGTTTGCCTTGAAAATTCGAACGTCTTAACCATTTATCATTAGAACTAGCTGTCAGCGATAGCTCAACAATCCAACGATGATTCTGGCAAAACAACGAGCAAACAATCAGATGGAATGAACACTATCCATCTTCATCACGCGCTACTGGATTGACACACTGTCTCATGATCAACATGAGGCGCATCTTGAGAACATTCCTTTTCCATCTGCTTACGACGTAACAGCTCTGAGCAAGCTTCACAGACGAACAGAATCTAAAACGCTAAGAAGTAACTGATTTGGGCAATACTGCAGTGACGAATTCAGAAAAAAACATAATTGACAGCAAAGGCGGTAGTTATCAAAACTGTTGAAAAGACAAAGGTATTTGATAGACTTTAAGATGAAAATCTATACATACGTGGCATGAGCGAAAAGATGCTCCTCGGGACGGACATGAACTACCCAAATCCGGCTCACTGGGCGGAACCCTCTCCAGTCTGAGCACCATGTCAAGTCTATGCACATGAACTGTTTCGCCACAACAGTCTTTGCGAAATGACAGTGGATATCAATCAGTTTTCCGTGTTGAGCCCCATGTGTGGGTCAGACGTTGGTAGTGTCTCGATACATTAACGCAAGTTGTTGGAAAGTAGAATGCGGGCTACTAGATCTCAAGATGAGAAGTTCACAACATGAACAGAAAGACATCCGGGGTTGTGCATTCTTTCGTTCGTGCTACGGGTGCATAAAATTTTCACTCTATTAAAATTTGTTCATGGTTTAACGTTCACTGCGAAAAAAGAAGGGGTACAAACGAAATTCATCTTAAAATTCGTAATTAAAATGTAATGTAAACGAGTAGGAAGTAACAGCATCTTCATGAAAAAACGGACTTTCTATTATGGATTGGAGAAATGTGTTCAAACACATAAAACCGCCCCCAGCTGCTGTTCGGTGACTCTAAATATTTAGAATTCCAGACACTGTCATTCAAAATAATAATAATAATAGGAAAATATGTACCGGATAGCTTCGCATCTTCGTTGTTACTCTTTTGATAATGAAAGTTTCGCGGAGGATTCAGCCGTTAGGTGTTTCGTACCCGAGAAAAAATGAGGCATCAGATGTTGAACTCGGTTTATTTCGCTTCATTAGGGAAACTTCAAGGCAGATTCGGACATGTGGCACGTGTAACGTTTCAATTCTGCGTTTGGTTCGTAGGTCTACACAGGAATGTAACACGGTGGCAAAAAAGTCACCGACTGCGGTTTGACTTTATCTCAGTCTTGTTAACTTCAGGTTTTTGTGTGTATTTCAACTCGGGGAAGCAACATTTTGTCTTCATTGTTTCTTTCCTCCTGTACGTACACGTTTATTGTGTAATGTAGTGAGCTCTGTCTTTTGGTTTTTAATCTGTACAGCTGACCCGGAGGGTTAGTATTTTCGTAAAAAACGATGAGTTCTGTTCTGCAATGCAGGACAAAGGAAAATGTACTCTCGAAACTGAGAATGTTTGGGTGTACCTAAAAATCCCTAACCTAGTTTTACGAAATTTAAAAGTCTACTAAATTTGAAAACAATGTGGTTGTTTGTAGTAGTTTACATGACATGCTAATGACCACAAAACGAAGGTTGAATCCGATATTAAGGGTCAGTCCACATGCATTTGAACGGAAATCACCGTGAGCTGGTATTCTCTTCCGGAAATGCCTGTCACATCGGACTACGACGATGAACTCTGTTTCCAACCGCTGAAGCAACATGAGGTTGGAGGTGAACCGCATAGGCGACCAACCAAACGTCCTTCACTGGGTGTTAACTGCGGGGAATGTTATTGGATGAATGAACAGAAGGAAGTAGTTACGTGGCAGCCAGAATGCCCAAATATGGTCTCATAACTTTCAACCCAAGTGGAGGCAGTTGAACATATGAGACCGATGGTAAATGAAAAAGATAGATCTGGTGGCTTCCACCACCCGTAAAACGTCCCTAAGGCATGCAAATATTGTAACGGAAACATCAATGCCAGATCAAACAGGTGAACTACAAGTAGGTTTACACAGGAGCATAGTTCTGTCCAACGAAGCAATGGATCATTCCCGCTGACTGGGTCCCATGTTCCGTGTGTCTTTCTTGCCTCCTCGTCCTACTGGTTACCGCATAATCGGATCGCAGTGCAAGCATGTTTGGTTTACTGTTCCTGTTGCGAAACGGGACGGCTGAACTCCCAAGCCATTAGGTGTTTCGCACCAGCTTTTTTCTACTGATCCTTTGGCATGCCACTTCCTTCCAACTAGACCGGTTTATCTGCGAAAAATTCCATCTGATTACGCCTTTGGTTAGCTTCGCTAACCTTCGATAACTTATTCGCGTTCCTGCCACAACGATGATTAACCATTATTTAGCTTCATCTGTACGATTGTCACCCAAAGTCACTTCTAGCACTGCTGCAAACTCAACTCTCTGGAATATCTTAAATGCCATTGCAGGTAGATACATGGAGTATACGTAAAATAAAATGCAATAAATTGGTAGTCAATGTAAAACAGTGCATATAAAATGACTCTGAGGTGGCTTTGAAGACAAACAGGCACCTCTGCCGCCCAAAAAAGACACATTAGTTGGCGGAAAATTTAAGACTCTGCTTAGAGTCTAGGGTGGTGGTACTCCCCTGTACAATAGCAAGGTCTGTATTCCTCCCATGATTGAGAGCCAGCAGAACTATATTAGCGGAATTTTCTAGTAGCGAGGCATATTTATTTCTGATGCGTGATTGTGATATTAGATGAGCTGCGGATTTACTATAACTTATGCAGCAGTCATGATCTTTCTATCTTCCCTTGAACAGCACTGCTGCCGTCTCCTCCGCCCAACCGTTCCTTCTAACGATGTTGTAATATTTAAAAAGTTACAACACGGAATTCACACGGATGTGGGTGGACAATGTCAAGATAGCAGCTCCTGACCATACGATTATCTTCGGTCGGTTAGTCCGGTAGGAGCGCAAAAACACGATTTGCTGACCCCTTTTGGGCATAAAAATACTTCAGATACAACAAATACACTAATTTGTATGGCTCTTTGGTATTCAAAGAGGATCACCTGAAATCCAGTAGAATCTTTCGCTTATGGTTTCGGCTAGAACATAGGATTAACGGAAACATGGGGACCGTGCCTAGATGGTAAGCCCCAAGAAGGGCGAAACTGGCCGTGGGCTGTCGAAGAATTTTCAGCAACTTTATGAGTAGTGGATTGCGTCTAAAACTCAAAACATTTTTAGATCTCAATTAGTCACACTATTTCATTGGCGAATCTCGTAGGTCACTTGGAATTTTTTCCAAAATCCACAATTTGCGGAGACAAGAGTAATAGTCATCATCCTCATCCTCACTGACAGCAGCTCCAGCGGAGGACACTGGTGCTCCACTGCTGTACAGCCATGCCACTTTCGTTGGATAAAGCCTTGTGGAAGAAAAGAGAAAAAAGAGAATAAATGATGAAGTGGGGCCTAGTCTACAACAAACGCCCAGATTGCTTACACCTCCAACACTCAGTTGGAAAATCTGGATAGAAATTGACAGCATGGATTTCATTCACATCGGTTAGCCGTCGCATCGTCCATTGTCTCCAGTCAAATAAAGAGGGTCACGTGGACCCAATTCTGCAAGGCGAATAGTCCCAGCAACACTCAAACTTTCCTCCATATCATTTGTTTCAATTTATCAGGTTTCCGAACGGGAAATAGCATTTTTCTTGGCAGGGGGTAACTCGTCACACATAGCCTGGACGCATTCTTTGAGTGAGGTGCCTTCTGCTTCGTAAAAGACCCGCTTCCTGCGAATTCGCTGATTCTAGCCGATTCCAGCTACAATGCTGAGACATGGATGGTCAGAGAGCTGAAGACATCTTAGGTTCTCCAAATGACGTGACCAAGTTTCGTAGTCATACAACAATACAGCGCCGACCTTGGCCTGTTATACGCGTCCTCTGATACCTAGTGAGATGCCTATTTGGAACAACAAAAAGCACGAAGTGCCACACGCAGTATTGGCATTTGAGGCTCGTGCGTTCACTTCGTCTGCCACACTACCTTCAGAGCTAAAAAAAACTTCCGAGATACATCTACTATTCTACAACTTCGATTGTGACGCATTAAATTCTTGGAGACATGCTCAATGACCGCGTGACCTTCTAGTTCGTTGGTGCGAAGCACATATCCTAAATCTGGTCATCCTTGCGCTTCCTACTTCTTTTTGAAGAGCAGATCAATGTCCTCTGACTACTTTAGGTTGATGAACTTCTCACTCGGAGAGATCTGAACACCTATTTATCTAGAGATCTTCCACAGTTCACTTCAGAAGTCGCTGTTTGCAGGAAAGCTTTTAGTGAGCTCTGTATGTCATTTCATGTCACACATACACTCTCCAGTGTAGCTCAGTGGGCAATGGAAGGGCACAGAGCGTCGCTTAGTCGCGATCTCTTATCTCTTCGGGAAGGGACGAGTATGTGCTGCGTTTACCTACATAATTCTGCATGGCCTCGCCTTCGGTGTTCGGCAGCGATTCGTTCTGACGTCAATGATTACTATGACGAAGATCACGATGGCCACGTTGATAACCATGTGTGTCTGCCAGTGATTTCATTAAAGATGTCTGATATCCGCTCACTGATTGTACAGGACGAATTAGATTACGCGCTTACGACACGTTTACAGTGGTACATGGCGTTGAGTGTGCCTGATGTGCGAGTCTTGACTGTGCTAGAGCTTACCATTTTTTGAACAGCAATCAGTATTGTTTGTCCTTTTCTCGGTTGTTGGTCTTTACAACATGCGTGTTTCCATACCAAACATTCTTACATACGTCGGGATTCATCTTGTCTGACTGGAACTGTTGGTGGCATGACTTTGAATGAGACACTTCTCTCTTTTTATCTAATATTCTCCTGCAACCCTTCCACATCCATCGTCTGCACTTACTTTTTTATGTCTGTGACCATGCTGTTCAAAAATAAACGATAGTACAAATGAAACAGGTCAGTTAACTTTCGTTGGACTGTAGATATAATATAGAATACAGAAACCGCACGAAATGCGGCTATATTTCATTCCAAGTTCAAAACCTCGAGGAAAGTGTGATTGATTAGTCTGGTCTGGTCAATTGCAGTTTTTCTGGCATAATTTGGAATTTGGTTACCTGATAAGAATTTCTGCTGTTACAAACACCTGCAGAGAGGAGACCACTGTGAACGTTTTTTCATGCGTTTGTTGTTCTCTCGGTGGTACAGTAGCTGAGTGAATTCAACAGTATTTTGGATTGCCCACAACTATTTTAAGTGATCTATTTCGATGAGATTCATTGAACCGTGCTCCACTATGTTGCTGAGCTTGAGCTGACCACAGTAACCAGCAGCAGAACTAAAATCTCTCCAGATGAAAGAACTATTGATCCGACAACTGTTGCAAAAAGAAAGACACCTTTAAAAACACTGCTCGTTCCGCTGAATATAATACTTACGTTTGGCCACTTGAGCGGTATAAATCTAGTTTTACCGTCAAATTCCGGGCATGCTTGTATATCTGCATCACTCAGTTTGGTAATTTTCGCCTAAAATGCTTCGAAGGGGTGCTTTTTTACTTTTGTGAAGAACCTCGTTTTAACTACTAAAACGCACCGGCCTTCGCTGTTGTATCTTTGTGGATTCCTGAGAGTACGTTGAGGGAGCTGGTCAATAAAAGTGATTCATTTGTGTACGATGTAACCCTGAGTTCATTTCCAATATGACTACTCTTCGTCGTGAGATCTTTTTGATCGAACACAACAGTTGTTCCGGCGTGCGGTGACTGATGGAGAATACCTTCGGTCACCCCACCGTGAACAACGCATAGTCGGCTGGAGTTATGTAGCTTCATCGTGGTATATCGCTTTAATTTGCTACATCCATTTGCATCGAAAAACCCTGTGCTTCTTCCTTAACCCTCTTCTCTCTGAAAGTTAATTTGACGCTGAAAACGCTTGAAAAAGACCTTATAGCCACATTAAAAAACTCGCTGGAGTTAGCGCGTCGAAGATTGAAGTGTAGTCCGTGTCACACCATCTGAAGTTTTAAAAAATGCCAAATTAAAGTACCTCCTCAAGAAAAAGTTGGTCAAGGGGAGCTAATTGACTGGTCTCGAAGGATTGGAGGTTGGTTCCCCTCGATGGGAACGCAGGGGAACAAATACAATTTCAAATTTCGATAATAAGATGACAACTCAGTGCAGCCAGTGCACGTTGTAACCTAACCGTTCCTCAGACTTTCTACAAATGCCCTCGCATAAAGGTCGCTTTCATTCTGCAGTGACATGTCGTCACCATGATGAAGTTGATTATATTTTACCTTATACTACGACCTGAAGTGTGCTTTGGTGTTCAAAATTCCCGATTTGTTCAGTTATTCAGCTGGACACCAGCACCAATGCTATATATATACATATATATACGACGTCAGCGTTGTATGCAAATGAAGTACGAATTTGCACTCTCTCTGGATATCTTGTATCGATTAATGCATATGGTAAACACGATGAGATATGAGAACAAAGCAGAGGAATCCTCGAGAGCGAGAAACCTCTCTTTACGAGCTTCGCACAATAAATCACTCTTCCGGTGGAGGATTTTGTGTGTTCTTGAGCGAGGCGGTCTGCATTTGGAGGAGGACCTTTTATGGATAACATTATTTGACAAGTTGAGGCATCTTAGGATATTCTCGAGAACCTATCTCCTGCTGTTTGCACGGTATTTATGAAATGTGAGATGGTAGTGCCATACACGTTTCGCTAGAATGAGGGGTTGTAGGACACCAGAGTAACTGGCCTACACAAAGAGTCAGAACCTTGGCTATGAAGGAAACGAAGCGGCTGATCTTCAAACGTTGCTGCTTCTCCCATGTTTTTCTCCCTGCAAGCCAGGTGAGCTGCCCACTTACTTGTGGAGAACATGAAAGGGTTCTGTGCTCCTTGCGGGATAATAACCTCCCTTTGGAATGGTCTGTTGTTTCGGGAATTGCTGGAGTATCTGAGGTCCACGTAGCTGAAAACCATGTCCGGCGGCCTTAGCAGCGCAAGAAGCAAACTACCAGTAATCGTGTACTTATCTGGCATCTTAGTGGGGGGACCCAATACATGAGTTTTTGCATCTTGTCAGGAAGGGAATTGCTTCTCTGTGGTACCCAAGGCGACCATTGTTGGGATTCAAGGAGTGGCCTTTCAGAAGGTGTCGACTCCGAGCCAAATCCCTGAGGAACGGAATGAATTCGTCTTAACTAGAAGAAGGGTGGTCCTAACGAAAAGGAAGCGTATAAGGAGGGCTACTACATTTGAGAATGTTTTCCTTCAGAGTCCTGTACCCATCTTTCAAGACTGGCTTTTTCAATTGTTGTTCAATTGTTCAATTGTTCTTTGAGGCTTGTCGAGATACACTTTCTCTATCGTTCTTAAGAACATGGGATACTTTGTTGAGCGAATGAAATTCGATGTATATTATGTAAGAATAAGAAAGCTAGATGACAATCTACCCCATTTGAAACGCCGAAAGTAAAAACCTAGGAGGTAATTCTGCCACCTTAGATCGTCACTTAATATTGGGCCAACCAAATTTATGATAAATTCTGTAACGTTGCTACACATGTAGCCAACGAACGTCATACGTCTAAGCGTGGTTTGTCAGTCAGTGAAAACTTAAGGAAGATTGGAAAAATAGAATCGTTCATATTCACACCACTCTCGTTTGAACGGTCGTCCTCCTGTTCTGGCGTAATTATTCCGGTGAGTCCACACCAAAGGGAAGCACTGGACTCGAGTTTCGCTCTTATTAGAGCTCATCAGCAGTGGCCGAGCCGGGATTTGAACCCCGGACATCTGACATGCGAGGCGAGCGTGTTACCACTACTCCACCAACGCACGTTGGACGCATCTGAATTTTCACATCTGAACAGGCGAACGTGTCCTCAACTCCAAATCTTTTAAGTGGAAAAACTAATGCTAACAATCTCCGAAAATAAATCAATTTTATATTAGAGACCAATATGTTGTTTATCGGGGAGAACAAGTGATGGGTTTGTGGTTTCTCAAAGGAACAAAATCTTCATAGGTACAATTTACCAGCGAAGCTTTGTCCATCGACTAAATCCAGCGCCTGAATTTGTAGTGTAGTTCAGTAAATACCGTGAATATTGCAGGCTGTCTATGCCTGGTTTCGGCTCACACAATTGTAATTTTTCATTGTAATTGTAATTTTGTAATTTCATTGTAATTTTTCGTTAATTCATTTGGCCCACATTATGAAGCGTGAAGTAGACAGCAACTGGGATCACCATGCTAGAACAAGTAGGGTCTGAATAGCCTTCATTTCTAGTAGCATGCACGACATAGATAATCTGGAAACGTTGGGTTAACGTCTTGCTTTGCTTTGGGGAATATTAGCAGATTAATGATAGATTTGTTGAGGTGACAGTGGTGACCTTATGCGGTCAGGCGATTAACCCGCGCAGTTTGGGTAAAACTGTGTTTGACCGCTGTTTTACTATCTCAGTGCATGTGCCGAACAAACAACCACATAAATCAGTCACAACTACGCGTTACTATGCTTCTTCGGTATACAATTAAATTAGCTACAACGAAGTTTTTGCGAGAATCACCATGAGCTGCTCGCCGCACAACTATTTGTAGCGATGCAAAAGCAATAAGCTCCGTTTTCAGCGCAATCTTGTCCAACTGAAAACAAGTTTACAATATGTTGTCCGGAGCCTTTTGTATAAGCTAGTAAAATGTAACCAAGTTTCGGTGGTTGTGGCTCGGATTCGTGGGTCAACTAGCCGTCCGGCCTGGGGAATTTTAGACACACGACGGCACAACTTGTGTCATTTCACGAAGTAACCCAATGCGTCACACGAAAGTGGATGAAAATCTTACAGTTGTTCTCAGGGGATTTTCTAAAACCTTATCTCGACTGACCCACGTGGTCTTAACCACTGATATCAAGCAAAATCCCAGAGTAATTTCAGTTAGATGCTCACTCCGTACAGGCAAGCGGTTCGCTTAGAAGACACGTAGTACTTTTTCGTAACCAGTCCAGGTATAATTTTGTATCTGCACCTATACTGTGCCAACAGTCAAGCTATGTCGAGGGAAATTCAAGTAGAAATGTGATTGGTGGGATTTTCTAGAACATTGATTGGTTGTTCAATCGGATGCTATGAGTTATGAAGACCATCGACGAGCCTAGTGTTTGGAGTTATTACTGTATCCGTTATGCTAACTGTTCATTGTTAACTGAACCATGAATCAAACGCAGGATGAAGCAGCAGTGCTTCAAAGGCTGGAAGAAATCCACACACTGGTACGATTTGTCTGTGGAAAAACAATCGTTCCTTGCCTCTGCTTTATTGGATTTTTTGCAAACGTTCTAAATGTGCTTGTTCTGACACGATCATGGATGAGTTCTTCAACGAACGTCTACCTGACAGCTGTGGCTGTCTGTGATGTCTTTTACCTAGTTGTCACGTACCTGTTTTATCTGAAGGCCTTCCAGTTCATCCAACGCTTTGGAGTATATATGTATGCTGTGCCGTTTCTACGAGTAACTGCTAACCTGTTCAGCAACACTACGACATGGTTGACCGTCTGCTTCACCATCGAACGTTACATAGCTGTATCTTCCCCGATGTTGGGTCGCCGATTTTGTACACAACAACGAGCTCGCTATGCCGTGGGTTTTCTCTGTCTCATCTCGTTTGTGTTCACATTCCCCGACTATCTCAAAGATACTGTGGTTCATAAATCCCGCCCTATTTCTGGCTCATTGGGGAAATTCACTAATGAAACCTCAGCCTCGGATGAGCGCATCGTAGACTATGCAATCAGTGATTTACCTACGAAACGATATCTTATTCTCATCGGATATGATTATATAAATCAAATTCTCTTCGTTTTGGTCCCGCTTATTCTCCTAATCATTTTTAATAGTCTTCTAATTCGCACCGTTATCGAAGCGAGCAAAGACCGTCAAGGTCTTGTTCAGCGAAGCACGAAAAATCCATCCAACAGCCTTTCAGTAAAACCCGAGTTTGGCCTACAACATATGCCCTCAAGAAGTCGTTCTCTCAAAACTCCTGCAGTGACCGATGCCCTTGAAGCCAGTATGCAAACAACCGTGGAATTAGCCTCTGGAATCTCACAAGCTGGGACCAAGTTCACCTTCTCTAGAAGGCGACCGATCTTTGGCGAACAGCAACGCATCACTATGATGTTGATCACAATCGTGATTGCATTTGTTCTCTTGCAACTTCCAAGCATAGTTCCGACGGTAATGGAAAATTTATGGAAAGCCAAAGTACTGGAACAAACACAAATCATGATTGTATACACGAAGATCTATTCAAACATTTCAAACGTTTTATTAGTAATGAACGCTGCAATGAATTTCGTGTTTTATTCCCTTTTCTCCGCCAAATTTCGTCAAACTTGTTACGCTTTGTTCCAGCAGTGTGAATGTTGTGGCAGTGCGCACATTGTTAGAGGATGGCAACCGGTCAGTACACTGTCACGTTCTACGGGGCAAACAAGTGACAGAAATTTGGTTCGTCGGGGGAGCATCAAACGCACTGCAATTGGGCAGAGCACACGGGTGAACGCAAAGGATCCGGGTGGTCCTCGCTGACCCCCAAAAAAAACACATCTGCTCTAGACGAAATTTGAGAGGGTTGAACTACTATACGACGACTTAAGACAGAGTGGAACTGGAGGACATCCGTACGTCAGTACAGTTCATTTTTCAAGGATTCTCTCAATATTTTCCACTTTGTTCAAACTGTGAGAGGACGACAAAGTAAGCCTGTATGTACTTCTATTGTCATTAGGATGAACTAGACATTGCCAATTAACACGTTTTTTTATCACCGGAGTCTTTTGAATTCTAAAAAATGCGTTGGCCTCAAGATAGTGCAGAAACAGAAACAGTTGGAGACCAGACGCGAATTGTATGAGTGGAGCGGTGTGAAGTGGTTTCAGTCTATCTTTCTTTCTAGATGCGCCACATCTACGGTTAATCCACTGTGATCACTATCCAGTATATTTGTTTCAAAATTCATTCTTGCACACTCGTGGTGAATTAAATCAATTCTGAAATACTTAAAAAAAATTGAACAATAAGCCTCACTAATACGAAATATAAACCCTCAGAGGATAAAACCTTTCAACTAAACAATGGTGAAAGTGACTTGTGTATTTTTTTGAGAATATTCTCAAGACCGACTGAGTTAATCAAACGACAGAGTGTGGACAGTGAACATGTGTCTTCTGCTAGTTTTTCGTGGGTGTGTCGTCCATCAAATTACACATCTTCCTTTGGTTTCGTTTATTCAGGCATCTTCTCCGGTTAGCGGGATACCCCAATGACCGAGAAACAGCAAAATGTGGACAGTTATGTGAAAACCAATCACCAAGATTACTCTTATGGTGCAAACCTGGTTTAGTTTCTTTTTGTGCTAAAATTATTGGGATGTAGCCAGACTTGGCTTGGCATACAAAACGCAGTTACAAGGATAGTCCCTTTCTGCAGTTGGGAATATAAACATCAAGACAGTAGATTATAACTTGTCTGGGAATATCAGACATTAGGCAACAATTATCGAGCGTAAAGGGAACAGCATAGTGTCCTCCACAGAAATGACGCTGTGAAAAGACGTAAGCGGAGACAGATTGCTATTTGCAATAAGGATGTTGGGCACCCGATGTTCACACCTTTCAGCTATGGCAGGATATAGAACACCCTGATTCAGCAGGTACAATCCAGATGAGACGCGGTCTTACCAGCATAAACAAAATGTGGGCTCTAACGACACTGCAGACGAAACATAGTGATTCATTCAAAGAAAATAATGTTAACTTTGGGAAACTCCTAATTCACGAACTTTTCACCAACAGAAGGGTCTTCCTTGACCACTACTCTCAAAAGTTTGGTTGTCCGCAGAAGAATCAGGTGAATCCAGACACTACTCTCAAAAGTTTGGTTGTCCGCAGGAGAATCAGGTGAATCCAGCTGAATCTTTCGTTTACGTTACGGACCATCATAAACGAGGGATTCAGTTGGGTTTCCTGTCAAAATTAAATTAGTGCGCAAATGAAAACATTTGTCAAAATCTGTCTAATTTGGGCTCAAGTGGAACATGACGTTGACGCAAGCTCGAGGATTGCGCCTAACTGATGAACCCAAAGAAGGGCGAAACCGGGCGTGGGCTCTCCAAGGGTATTCAGCAACCTTGTGGGTAGTGCGCTGGGTTTAGAAAACAAGGGTCTCTTTCATCTAAGAGAGTTTTAGCAAACAGTCGGTGGATTTGTTGCTGGGCAACGTTTCGCTTTTGACACAACGTAAATTGAATAAGTTACCAGGTTGGCTGGGCTTAAAGGGGAGATATCGAACAAATCGGTGAGATTACTTACAACTAGCTGGCTGCAGGAGTGCTGAATGTCAGTCAGAAGGTCTTTTTTCGTTGATCTTGTCGGCATCATGAATATGACTGACTCATTGCAGAAGGTTGAACAACACCTAGCAGTTGGTTCTTACCGACCAGTTAGCAGCGACAAGATGGTGTCATTAATGAATAAAATTAAGGTTGATGTTTTAAGGTTCGTAATAAGTCATCTGGGCACATGGCAAGTAGTATGCGTGTACCTAACAAGTGCAATCTACCCACGAATTTATGGGCTACTTAAACTTATGGGATGTCTCCATAAGACCAATAGTGATTGGCATAGGTTCAGCACCACATAAACTATTCAGATTTCTGACAGGTATCATAAAACCACTCAGCAGTAAGTAAAAAAAGTAGCGGAGTTTCCGTTGGAGCTAGACAGAGTCTTCGTTGATTTTGATGTCAACTCACATCGAACGCTCCGGAAGTAGCAAGGTGGTTGCTACTGACAGAAACAACGCTGTAAGACGGACCGTAGCTTGGAAAGATAGTTGAAAGCATAAAAATGTGTTTGAACATCGGTCCCTTTGTTACTGTTTCAGTTTTTTCTATTAAGAACAAAGTTTAATCAAGTAAGAGCTTTGCGTACAGAGTAGGTTGACAGAAAAGCAGTACGAAATGGGGCAAAAAAGTGGCTTCAAGACGGCGGATATGTAGTGGGGTTAACTTTGCAGCAACTAAGACGTGTATCGTCCCTAACATCAAGATCTAAAAAGGAATGGGTCGGAACAGAAGACATCCCATTGAAGTGTGTTGAATACGGCTAAGACTGAAGTAGAATTACAGAAGGGGGAAAGCCTGACACTGAATACTGGCGCAATTGAAGTATAAAGTCCAGGTTGTTAGGACTGCAGTTTGTTTATACAAAATAAAATGTAGCGACTGCTTGAGGTTTAGCGTTGGTCAAACAGCCAAGGAGTCACACACCAAGACCTGTGAGCACAAATGGTGCGGAAACCGACCACCAAAAAAGGTAGACTAATATCAGATGGTAGTTAAAATCTCAGTAATGACAGGGCATTCATCCGATATTGGACAAGAAATAGATTTGGAAAATGTGGAGGTTCACACCCCACTGATTGGTGTTCGAGGCCATGGAAATCGCTAAGCAACCTGGCATGAATGGTACTGCGGGGATTAGAACCGGCAATCACGTGGAGGGCGGTTTCAGACCAGCCAAGATGAAACGAAGTTTGTAGCTGTCACTGAAATGTTTCGGGTCTAAGATACCCTAAAAAATGATGGACTCCCTAACCATAAATCCATTTGTCCTAACACCCCGTACGCAGTAAAAAAAGTTGTATAACAGCTAATGAAAATGTCCCATCAGAATGTCTTAGACCGAAAAAGGAAGGCTCCAGAATTCTGAATCGAACTAATGACACTTCCCCCTAATCCGTCCGTCGTAAGTTAGTTAGTTAGTTAGTTATTCACCCTAACCAACAGACAAGAACTTCTGACTGATCGGCAATGTTGTGGAATATAGGTAGCTCGGGTGCGCTGATTGATTATTGGTCTGTTCGCCGAGCTTGGCAGTTGGATTGCAAACGTTTCACCACCAATCGAGGTGACATCATCAGTGCGGGGTTGAGTGGGGGAGACCTACTCAGGGAACTACTAGGCCAATTCAAATCTTTCTGCAAGGTGGTTTTTTTAAAGCTATCAGTACCTTCCAGTAGTCCAGGCAAAACACATCAGCGTTGCATAGTAACACGCAGATAGAAGCAAAACAACCGTATGTATGTTAAAACGTTCACGAAATTTTTGCGGCCTTGTTTCGTTTTGCTTGTTGTAGGCCGAAACGGGCCGAATTCCAGCCATCCAAAACAAGCCGACAATGTAGAAGACAAATAAGTTATCATGACCGAGTGTTGTACGCAGGTAGCCCACTTTTGTTTCCACTATCGTCGAGAAGATCTATCCGTTTTGGAGGCAACAGCAACAGAGGTTTCTTTTTTCTCAGAAAGCGTGACAGCTGTTCTGAACTAGGGTAAGCCTACGCGTGTTCGACCGGAAAAAGTGCCTTTGTTGATCAAGTAACGTAATTTGTCACTGAAAAGTGTGAACTGAGAATCTGTTGCTGCGTCAAATGGTGTTTTTGTCGGTCATGACTGCTGTCAAACTGGTTTCAGCGGCCTTGTGGGTAGTCTTTTAGGTCTATACAATGTATTGTCGTATCTCGAATATCGTACCAACTGAGGGCTCGAGCGGCCTGATGCGGCAAATTCAGTTGAAGGACATCCTAAACGAGGTGAATTTCACATGAAGAAAACATTGGTATGTAAATGAGTGTTTCTATCGGATTCCGAATGAAGTTTTCGGATGCTGACCTGATGATGTGACTTCGAATATGTTTGGTCTCAGGTCAGACAGATTTCTGTGCTGTTGAGGCTTGGTTCAAAGTAGGAAAGTGTGGGCTACTAAACGACTTGGTCCATGTTTTGTATTATATTCCGTGCACAAATTGTCCCTCAAGACTTTGTAGTACCTGGGCCCCAGATGTATGTTCAAGTCGTAGGATCAAGCTACGAATGTTCTTTCGGCACTCGGAAATATGTGATGCTAATTTGTACTGAGGAAAGTTTGGTTAACCTATTTAGGATGTTCGTTGGATGAAATGTCCAGATACTTCAAGTTATGTCATACAATTCGACGCTCAGATGATAACCTATACGAGATTTACACCTAGAGCTGTGACCGTCTTCAGTAATTGGAGGTCACAGAGATGAAATTTAATGGAGCTTTTAATAGAGTCGTCATCCCGTCATTGAAACCAATCTACGCTGAAAAGACAAGAAACACTGTATAGCTCTTTCACTCTTGTTATGAGTCATCAGCAGTGCGCATCTCACGAAACCCAGTGAGCCTCGAACACGCGATCTTCCGGCCAATGGTTGAATACTTAATCCTTCGGCCACGAGCGGCTGATCAGTAGTGTGATTAGCTCTCGCTCAGATAGGACATAACGCTACTCATCCTTCAACTACATCACGTGGTCAACTAGTGACTGACTCCTTGAATGACGACCTGTCGCACACAAAACTTACACATCCAGTGAAATTACTCTTCCTGTGAGCTGCTTATTGACTCACGAACCGATTGACTAAATCAGAGGATCTGAAAGACAGGACCGTCTGAAACGCAATAAACAACTCAAGGTGTCCTGGATATCTGTATGTCAGAACCCAAGCCTTCTACAAGATAGCTGGACAATTTGGGGAAATCGGTGCTCCGGTGACCCATTAAAGCACAATAACCATGCGCTATCAGTAGCGTCTCCATACAACCTCATACCAGAGTGAGTTAGTGCTTTTATACTCCCGATTCGTGTGAATTTGCTTGAACCGGAAAATAAATTGAGGTAGCTAACATAAGTGCATATTCGTGGCATCAGATGTGACGCCTATGTCTGGCTAATAATGCCCTGGTGGTAGCATAACGATTTGAAGTCATCTAGTGAACAAGTGTCTTGAGTGATACTTCTTGGTTCATCATCATTGTCATGATTGTCAGCTGTAAAACCGCGTACTTGTCGTACAGTGGTTATAGCTGCCAGAGTTTGGTTCACCGATGATTTGGAGAGGTGGGGTAGGTAGTTGCGCATCGGAGGCGGGAGCTAATATAATTGGTGCGTAAGTACAGTGTTGTCAGTGGGCGTTTACTGGGGAGATGGAGAAGGGAGATACGCATTGAAGGCAATATCGTGGATGCACGAGCGCCACTGAGGGCGCGATTGGACCATGTCTGGCAATGTCTCCAGCCCTTGACGTGTCGTGTCTTTGGGTCCCCAATCACAGAGACGACAATGACCAGCGCAGCTGGGTTTGCTGGTAACGTCTTTCATAATTTGCTACCAGGTTATTGTTTAACCTCGCCTGACTCGTTTTCACCCTTCACGTGGATGTGCGAATCTTTCGAGGACGTCGGTTGACTGGCATACGGCGTATGTGGCCAAGCCAGCGCAACCTATGAAGTGTGATCAGGCTGGTCCAGCGCAAGTGAGTTATTTCTTACGAAAAACCATTCGACATACTTCAGCATTGCTTATCCTGTGTTTCCACCAGACTCGAGCAATGCTCCGAAGACATCGATGGTCAAACAGTGGGAGTCTTTTGACGCCCTCGGCGGGCCGCGATCAGGTTTCTGCTCCGTATAGTAATATAGAGCGCAACGCAGCATTGTAAACTCGATTTTTGATGGGTAAGCTGATGTCACACATACGCCTCAGGTGACGCAGGTTCACAAAAGCTGCTCTGGCCTTCCCAATCCTGATGGAAGTACTATCTTACGCGAGACCACCGGGACTGATACAGCTGCCCAGGTAGGCAAATTTGTCTACTATCTCAATCGGCTGATTCACAGGCATAAGGTTAGGGTTCGAATCTTGCAGCAGCATTTTTTCACTTTGCAGCTGTGAAGCGCATGTCAAACCGTGAGGGAGAATTATTCCGATTATTTTATAATGTTTGCATTACGACGGCATCAGGTCCAAGAAGAGCTACGTCGTCTGTGTACTCGATATCTGTGAGCGGACGCTCCGCGAGCACTTCGACCCCACAGACGTTAGCAGCTGGGAGTGAATCTTCCGTAATCGTTGAAGAGGAAATGTGAATGAAGAGGGGCTTGCCTGAAACCCCATGATGCAATGAACTCAGGTGAGGGCTTCCAGTAGACCTCGGCGCGTCCACGGGATTTGGCGTACAGCGATTCAAGCAGGGCTAACCATTTATGGGAGACATCCCTGCTCCGCGGACACTGCTATAGTGTCTGACGGTCCAGAACCTATCTTGCAAGATGGAACCTAGCTTAGTTTTCAAAGGTCTGTCTCCCACTTTTTTCAGTCAAGCTTCGAAGAATAAGACCAGAGAGCACTTTCGATGCCATGGCTATCAGGCTGATTTCACGGTGCTTTTCACACCGACTACTCTTTTTGAAGATGTGAATAACCGTCGACAAGCCCCATTCTGCAGGCACTTCCTTTCCCTGCCATGTCTCACCCATAAGCTCTGTTAGATGGATCACCGTGGATTCAACCCTCCTTTGAAGAGGGCTAGATGGAGACCATTAGGTCCTGTTGCTTTCTCACGTTTCAGTACCGATATTTCATATTTTTTTTCCTTTTCCGAGGACAATTGAGGTAATAATTCCATTTGCTCTATGTCCATGCACTATCTCCAGAGGTTGCGTTGCACGAGGTCAGCTAAACTGTTCTTCGAAGTGTTTGGTCCATCGTTCCTGCCTACTTTTTCATGAGCGAATTAATGAGATACCTTCTTCACTTATCGTTTCACTGACCACTGCTTTCCTAGAGCTAGTCGACTGTATCAGTTGATATAGGACACGGGTTTTTCCGGTTGCAAAAATCTTCTTCACTTGTCGTGAATTCGATGTCCACCAGAGGTCTTGGTCTTTCAGTAGGCTCTTCGCTATTTGGCGGCTAAGGAGTCTGCGTTCGCCGTTGTACTCATTTCATGCTGGTATGAATTTCCCGGCGTCAGTCATGGATACAGATCCCCACTACATCTAGTAGTCTTGTGGTCCAATCGGAGAGGTCAGATAGACAGTATTAACGCCGCTAGCTTATATACTTTCACATTTTGCCGTGCTTCATCCATGTGCTTACTACCAGCACAATATTGGCTTACTGTGGTGAGTTAAGATTGATAAGGTTGAGCTATGGTTATTCTTCGAAGATGGCAGATTGATATACTTCTTGCTGGTTTTTGAGGGCCTGGGGGGAAGCGAACTTTCAGGCGTGTACGCACCATGGAGTGATCGGAATTCAGTGGTGTTTCTCAGCAGAGAATGCAGTCTTGAATGGTGACTCTCCACCGGTAGTCAACGGCCACGTGATACAGCTGGTTCCACGGTTGATTTGCAGTTGGTGGTCACCAGGTTACGTGAAGCGAATGTTTATGCTGAAAGTTCGTACTGGCCAGAAACGGTTGGTGATCAGCACACAACTGGAGAAGTCGCTATCTGTTGTCTGTGCGACGACCATCAACTCCGAAGCATTTGCTCAAATGTGATTTCGAAGGGCTCGAACGACCGAATTTGACATTCATACTGTCCACAACGACCACAATGCAGGTGCTCCTTACTCGACGAATAAGCCCGGAAAAGTCTCAATAGAAAGCGACTTTCCCAGCTTTAGAACCGCAATTCGTTGTGGCATAAGCCGACACTACAAACAGGTAACTTTTTATGTAGAAGCATTTAGCATGATTGAGTTGGATGACTGAAAGGCGCAAAGACGACTGTTCACTGAGATCCAGTCCAGCAAAGTGCGTTCAGCTCTGGGGCTGAGTGCAACTTGCACACCATATATCCCACGAGTCATCGCTGCTGGGTCACCGGACACACGGAGGGAGAAATGTGAAAGAGCTGAGTTAGCCGTTGGCGTTTTAAGATGTATGTTTGTATGTTTGGAGATGTAACACGCATCAATTTTAAGGGAGTATAAGATCTCAGCGAGCACTACCTCGTTGCCAATTTAACCTAGAGTACGGACGTTAAAATCTCTTATGTAGAAACGATCTTGTGGATTTAGAAGGGTGTTATTTTGCTTATTGTTAATAGGCAGTAGAGTGCATACGACTCATCGGTCAGATAACTGACGGACAAATGACCCAGCAACGTTTTCCTTTGTGGTGGGAAGGGGTTGGGGAGGGACATCGGTGGACACAGAACGGTGGGAAGGAATGATTCTTTCCGGTTTCCCAGGCCGAGGAAGGGGGTTTGGTTGAGGTACCCCACCTTGAGTCTTCTACTCAAAATCTGACCCATAAGGCAGTGGGAGGATGTGGGGTTTTGTTTGGGTAACCTGCCTCTATCCTCTGACTCAAAAGTTTGACCCGCGAGGCAGCCAAAAGTGGGGTTTTCTAAGGAGCCGATGACTCAATAGTCCGACCTGCTCGGCTGCAGGAGGTTGGGGCAAGGAGTAAGGCTTTAATGTCTCACCCCTGATGCGGCTGAACACGAAGGGTGCCTTCTGGGCAGCACTGGACTCTTTGGTTTTAAAAATATTTCGACCGTACTGAATAATGCGCAGGCGGCCACAGTCAACCGTTGGGCAATCGGAGTGTGCGATTTTTTACGGCCGACCTGTTCTAACCCGTTCTTCCTCTGGTCAAAATAGCATCAGTACTCCCATGAGTATTGACATGCTGGCCGCCTGGGAAAAATACCTTACTGATTTCTTACTGCTGGCAGAGGACAATACGACTTTACCTCCAGACCGCTTCGTAGCACGATTACTCTCTCTGCTCTTAGCCTGACTGCTCCCGCTTGGACTTCCTGGCATTGTTGCACCCTATGGAACGAAGTTCCAGCCAGTGTAGCCTGCGGGGTCACCGCAGCACTCAAGCCCGATCACCACGTCAGGGTGGCAGCTTCAATTCGGTTAAATCTGTTCCGTTTGGTTCTTGTGGGCCAAACAACCCAAAGAAGACAGTTATCGTAATAGAGTTCATGGTGTTATTTCGTAATTCACCGAGATCTGGTTAACTGCGCACACGCTGGCTTTTGCGAAACGAAGGTTGTGATCTCCTTCCAAGCATGTGCATAAAATCATTTCTAAAACCAAAAAACAAGCCCCCCCCCCAAAAAAAAAATATTTTCTCAGAAATTCAGTCGTACTCTAACGATAGTTATAAACTTTATTTTCACCCGCTTAAACCACAGGGGCTTGAATGAGGCATGCAGCTAGTTTATCTGTTCAAAAAAATACTCAAAATAAAGACGTAATGCACTGCTGTAAAGTTGCTGAAAACTCTTCAACAGCCCACTCAGAGGAAAGCTTGCCAGTCTAATTAAATCTGATAGCAGTCGCGCTGTTTGTTGTGAGTTATTGGTGACCTCACCAATCAGACACGAGCCCGTCCAGTTTGTGGACGTCATCTCGTTTCCACACGCACGTGAACACTGAATAATTCTGCTGGGTAGGTGCAGATCAGGTTTCCTGGTACACAACGAGAATAGTTAAATCTTTCAGTAAAACACAGGTTTCGTACATTCCGTTTGATAATGCAGGAAATCTGAAGGCAAATTTTGCATTCGCAAATAATTTTCTCTAGAGGATTTGGTGCCACTGACCGTAGACAAGTTAGAACTGCCCACCACCCTGCTCAGGGTGGCTTATCTTATCATTTATCACTTATTAGCATGATCGACGTTGTTTCGAACTTCTTCCGGCAAAATCAATTAAGGGTGTTACCCCAACGGCAAAGTTTCTCCGACTGATTGTCGTCACCTGCGACATCACACAGTACGTCAGTGCAAAACGTAAGGCAAATAACAATTGGGGAATTTCTTCGTGACTGTTACCATGAAACTCCACATGTCTCAGTACTTGATACTCCAAAAGTTGCTTTTTGATTGGTACTCAGTATCAGTTGGTCAGCTGCTGTGGCTTGTTTGGGCAAACGAAATTTCAAAAAAAAACGGAACAAGTTCGAGGCTGCCGTTGGTCATCCACTATGGGCTACGATACATCGGACCGTATCATTACAGTAGTGATTCATCCTATGAACTGATATCATCCACAGTGTGCTCCGTGCTGATAATTTGAATTTCGACAACTCCAGTAAACACTGTACAGTTAGTTCCCCCGTGTAGAGAATCATTAGAACTGTGAATCTAGCGAACATCTACTGAGAGGATGTGAAGGAGGCGGATGGTGGGTTCACAATGAGGCATCCAGTATTCGCCAACGGATGGCCACTCAGCAATGGGATTAGCTTGTACAAGCGCTTCTCGGAATGCGATTTTGTGTCCACTTTTCTCTTCATTTCAACACATGTGGCAGAGCCTTTCCATTCACTCTACTGAGTACATGTGGGGATAGGTTTTAGGTCATCATGTTTTGCTAATTTCAACTACACGTATTTTTTAGCGAAGAAAATCTACCTTCCTTCCGGAAACTTCCAGTTCAGTAATGGATCCACACCCACCCAACTGCGCACTGATGATATCTTCTCGTATGGTGATGAAACGTTTGCAAGCCAATTGCCAAGCCACCTGATCAACAACCAAGAATCCACACTGAATGACGAGACTGGCCATCTCAGCTACTCAAAGTGCAGTGTTTTTACTGACAAGATAGACGCTTTGTTTGATCATTACTTGGTTTAGGTCTTGCTTCCAGAAAATCATGAAACACTGGAAAGTTATTCCTGCGCAGACCGAATAACACTTCAAAAGGCGTTCGGATTTATGTTTTAGCTATCAACCATCAAACTCTGGTTACAGGGATTGTCACCTCCAGAGGGTGACAGCCCTGTGACAATGTTTGAAGAGTACGTGGGTTGACAAGGGACCTTCACTTCTGCTTGCTACATCTCCTTAGATAGAGGATGCCGCTATATGGTTTGCTATTTGTCAATAATGTATCAGATTAATTTCTGACACGTGCTGTCCAATCCACTTACAGGCAAGTGTACTGTCAGCTAAGTCAACTTGAGTATTCTGTCCCACAGAATGTGGCTTTCTAACTCGCAGTGTTATTCAGTGCAACACAAGAAACAAGATGGTTAACTCACTCCAAAAGCAATACAGCTGAACGTATTCTTGTTTGCTTGACTGGACGACATTCATGTTTGTTCCATATGAGGCATACGCAATGCCCCCACTGGGACCAGATTTGTTCTGAAACAGTCTGTGAATATTCCGCAACGAATCAGTTTTATTCTGCTCATGTAGTGAAACACAGTATGAATGCAGGTGAAGGTGAATTGTCCGGTAAGCAAAAGGAATAAAAAATTGCAAGTGACCTAAATTCATAATGCACTAGCTGTTGAATTACTGAATAATCTCGTAAAATTTGAAAACAACTATTTATGAGGGATCGGTTTAAATCGCTTGTCATCAGAACATGGTCAAACTGATGAGCCGTTTGGTCTGAAAAACTGTGTAAACCAAGGATGTTAGGTGTTTACTGTTGGGGATGTGCGTCAACAGATGAGTGATTTGAAAGTCTCTCTCGAGGGCAAAGGGAACGGTGAAGTATCTAGCTAACAGTCCCAAGACGACTGCATCGACTTTCATTCGGTCACTTTGCTTCTCCCCATGAAAATGGATTCGTCAGAAAACTTATGTAGTCAGAGTCATGTGGTACAATCATGTATGGCAAAATGGCAGTTTAGACATGATTGCATTGGAAATGTATTATTCTCTTTGCAGTCTTGTCGTCTAAACTAGGGTATCTGAAAGAAATCTTCGCTGATGGAGAGAAGTCTTCACGTCAAAAAATTACCACGAATTTCCCCGCAAAGTAAACATGTATATATTTGAACTGTTTGCTATATGCTCTTGGGTCAACACTACAACCGAACCGTTAGAAAGGGTGCAATTTTTAAATGAGACATCCGACTACACAGGGCATAAGGGAGAATGTTCTCATGGGTAGCCACGAACCACCGACCTACCCATTACTGTGGGAGCGCTCTACAAGATGGGATATTGGGTATTTTTGCATTCTATCAAATTTGGGAGCATGAACTCCAGACGTGATGATACTGAGATTGTCAATATCCCTTTCGCGGTCCCCGAAATGAGTCTGACAGTTATGTTGCGGAATGATCGAAGGCTAATGAAGAAGAGAAACATGCAACTCAAGAACAAAAATGCACGCTTAGGATTGTGTACCGGAGCCACGATTGCCCGCTTATCAGTCGAGTACTCCATCGCGATTTGTTGCTTATCTGTCTGGTGCAGTAAAGCTCTCTGGGTTTTTTTATCAAACAAGTTCAATTGTCGAAACGTTGGCCACTAAAAACTGACTATTCCCAGATCAATAGTGTGTCAAGAAATTTCAATTAACCCCTTGAATTTGCAAAAGTTTAATTAGATTATAAAAAACGAATAAAGAGCTCGTTATTAGTAAATTTACATCTTGCAAGGCCATACAGTTGCCTCCTAGCTTACTGTGCATGGCCCGAATGGTGTTGGGTATGCCTTACACTCAACATGCAGAGTCAGGTGCAGCTAATCAACAGATGCCTAATTGGTATGCAGATGAGTTGTAAGCCAAATTTCGTGCAATGTATGTTCAAGTAGAACAAAAGGTTGCTGGAGACTCGGGGGCTGCGCTTACCTGATGAGCCCCAAGAAGGGTGAAGCTGGTCGTGGACTGCCGAGGAGTTTTCAACTAGCCATTGATTGCTTATTTGAGAAAAAAATGCCTCAGTCGTCGCATGTGTAGCTTGTGTAAAACTCTTAATCGTAGGGCTTTAGATGACACCTTTTCAAAACATTCAAAATTAGGAGGAAATTCTCTTGCGCTGAAATCTTCTTGAAAGTGACAATTCCCCACAAACAATCCGAGTTCACTTACGGAATTATACTACAGCTTTTGAATGACGCACTGCTAGAGCGTTCGTGTTACTTTATGCTGATAGCCTAATGGCTGGTTAATGCTAGAAACCGAATTTCGTAGGTGTGTAAAATGGTTTGCATTTTAATGTACATGTCAGATTCCCAAAATCGACACAACAGTGGTTCTCGGCTTTCGCCATAGGCTGGCTTCACATACAGAGGAAATTTCACATTGAAATTTCCAAATCTTCTCATGAGGTCGACTGAGAGAGTTTGGAGGAATCTATCTTTCTTAAACGTCCAGGTAAGTGCCTCGTCGTAACATAAGGTGCTCAAATATCTCTACATATCCGCTGTCGCGGAATGCTGGCGAAAGACAATGTTTGACCTTAGGTTCAAACTAGGTAAGTAGGAATTTTTACTGTGCTGTTTTTTTTTGTGGAATCGGGTAAAAAATAAGGAGCGGAAAGGAAACTAAGCATTTCCAGCGCCGGATTAGGGGGGATAAGAACAAATCAAGCGAAGTGTATGGGTGCCACCATCCAGAGTCCCACGAGGGCTGCAACTGTCGTTCCAGCACGTGTAAGAATGGGCCTAACTAACACCGCTTGCCTGACGAGTGTCAGCGGTGCGAGTAATATGGTGTCGGCTAAGACGATCAAGCAGCTAGCACAGGTGTTGGGCCGGTTCATCTTTTGGAACACCGACAAACAGAATATCATCTTTATATGGACGGACAAAATCCAGGCCGCGATAGACGTTATGTAAGGATCACCGAAATGTTTGGGTGGCATTTGTCAGACCGAAAACCGACTGGGGAAGTCGAAAGGACCACACTTTCATTGTTGGTCTGTTCGCCGAGCTTGGCATTTGGATTGCAAACGCTTCATCACCAATTGAGGTGACATCGTCAGTGCACCGCACTGACGAGCTACCTATGTTCCACAACATTGCCAAGGACAATACTTTGTCATAACCGCTGTCTTGAGAATACTCGTCCCGGTGACTAGGATTTTTTTAAGGCTAGAACTACATCAATCTTGATGAAGGCTCGCCCACCTCTCATAATGCTGGTAATTTCATTGATATACGGCATCGAGTAGTCATCCGGTGTCTTGTTTTCATGCAGCTACTGTTAGTCACAGCATGGTACCAGTCACCCGGATTCCTTTTCCGGAAAATATGCATTAGTGTTGCGCAAAGGCTATCTGAAGGTCAAACGAGCTTGCGGCAAGGCACGTGATCCAACGCTGGGGTGAAATATGCTGAAATGACGAAGCTGTGAGTATATGATTTTCGACCCTCTTTGCTACCCTCGACAGTTCATCCGTTGGTCGGTTGATGCCGGGATGACCAGCCCGTAGTAAATGTCGATATCATATGGCACGGAAAACATCGGGCTGATGAGCCGAGTGTTCGTAAGACTAACACATATTCGCAAGTGAGTGGTGCTGCCAGCAAGCTGTAATACATGGGTGCTGCTGACTGGGTTGAATTACCGGAGGAATTTGATTTCCACAATGGTGAGGAATCACCACGAAATCCAAACTTAACATAAGTTGGCGAACGTGCGTATTTGTATGAAATAATCGGTTTTCAGTGCATGGGGTTGACGAGTTGACAGTCTGTGGTATTTAGAGTCGCGCTGACCTCAGCTTCTGTATCAACCATATCCGTGCCGTACCTTTCCAATAGCATAAGTCAGGGCACCATTAGGATCCTCTGCGGCGGGCGCCGCGAACACTTGCCCACAGACGAAAAACGCACGGTGGTAGACTCATCCTCTTGGCGTAATCAAACCTCTTAAAGCACCACTAGAACACTTAGTCGAAGTCATGACAGCTTGCTTCTCCTGGAGTTTATCAAGCAAAAATCCGGTTTAGATTGAAATTTCAGGTAAGCCTATTCCTTCCTATTCAAGGTAAAGATAACGGGTTTACAAGTGATTTATGACGAACTCAGGACAAATGTCACGTTTCGAGTTGCATAACATGGCAGGAAGTTGTATGCGCCGGAGCGCACGTTGTTCAAAATTTCATGTTAATCTTGTCTGGGATCACAATGTATACGTAGATGCATCTTGATATTTTCAACCAATTATTAAATTATTCGTCATACGCGGATCAGCGTTTTTACGGCTAAATAGACCGATCGATAGTATTACATATGCTTCTTCAGTAAAATGTGTTTAGCCAGGTTAACCTAATTACCCGGTTATTTTTTGCTAAGGCATCGTAGGATTACTGGAAGAAAGAGTTCTGTTTACCGGGTGGTCCGGATGTCAGTCGAAAGAATGCACCATTTGGATGAGTCGTGCTGATTGGTGAATCTTCACAACTGAAATTCCAGCCCCATCGTATTGTGAACAAGTGTGTACGGTTGGTGGTTATTTTTAGTTTGACTTTCTTCTAGTGATAGTTTACTTCAGTCGTGCTTTCAGAACTGACGTTGTTTGTGAGGCACGCTTTCTGTGCTGATGTGATCCGTTAAATTTGCCGGAAAACTGATTCTGAGTAATCGTTCAGAACTTACAAGTAACTGATTTTAACGTTTCTAATTCGAGAAAGTGGTTTTCCACTTAGGTTGCAGTTTATACTGAAGTGAGGATAGTTCAACACCCTAATAAGTAATTTTCATATGATGGCAGTTCTACCGTTCTCAGTCGGCTGGTAATAGTTTAAGCCAGTTGTCCATAATTGTAGCAAAGACGTCGCCGACTTTTGACGGAATCTTCGCCAAAATGAAAGTCTCTCCAGAAACTGCGTGAAGTTAATTGCTTGTTATGAAGAAAAGCCACATTAATGCGAGTGATTCTTGGTCAGAATTCCTGTCAGTGGGCATCGGTTGATATATGGAGAAACGTGCAACCACTGGGCTTATATCCTACACACAGAAATATCGTCAGGATTGTACTTTCGTGGGCCGGATCGACGACATCAAACGTGCTTTACGTTGTCGAAGGTTCAGTGGTCCAATGAGGAAGTCCTTTATCAGCCAGGACACTGTTGTTAGACCGTATTGAATAGGAAGACCTTAGCTAGCCTGCAAACAGAATGTCAGTTAGTGAGCTTTTGAGTTTTCTTTGGCAAGATGGGACACACATGGCATACTTACTGGACTGTGCTGCATTAGCCAGACTGGGGTGGAGGTTTGGATGGCTGATAGTTCCTTGACCGTGGGGTGTCTTCTTCAAAGGACTTATCTTCGGGCAGTTAAAACCTAATCGACAGATGACGACAGGTTATGCAGGATTCTACGGGTGGTCACATTGCAAGAAAAAACGCCCCCATCAGGTAAATAATAACCCACTGGAGTTGATCGTCATTGAAGCACACTTTCGGATGACTGAAACCTTTCACTTTCCCGCTCATCTTGGACAGAGAAGAAAAAGCGTCTTCCCGTGGTTGAATGTGAAAAGAGAAGCAAAATGTTTTCTCACACTACCTGACACATCGTAGTTGTCACTTCTTAAATCCAAGTAGGACGAAGCCAGTTAATCATATGAATCTTCAAAGATTTTACCCAGCGATTTATGATCCGTTTGATTTCATTGCTAGACACTTTGTACGTCAGTTGTAGGGAGTGCCATTGGATGTCGACTGTCATGGAAAAATCTCTAATGGACTGTGTGTTTCGGACGTGTCTTTCGGTTTACTCATGAATAAAGTAAACTTTTCTCACCATATCCTGAACAATATCATGTGAATCTCTATTTTACGGCTCAAATTCTTCAAAGTTCACGTACAACCTGTCGTTTCCGGCTTGCTAAACCTGTCAGGTTTCCTCAAGGTAACTTTCGTCATCAAGGTCATGGGAACTTACATGAGGCCTTTGTGTAGTCACTTCAATTACGTGTACTGGGTTGCGCACATCACCCAAATTTTGTATTAGCAACGGTCTGTGGGCCTGTTCTGGCTTCAGTCATGTGTAAGTTTTGCGTTTCATTTGAACCGTTTGGCGGCAAAGTTGTAAAATACACATTTTGTCCATCGTAAATGAGTGGAAAAATTCCACATAGTCTGGTTTTCATGTTGCTTTTTTGCAAAAGGAAACCAAGGTCGGCCTAAAGAGAAAACAAGCGACGTGAAGACGATGGTGTATATCAAATGAAGAAGAAAAAAATAAACATCAGCTGGTCTGTACCAAGTCAAGATTGACGGCCTCGGACTCCGGCTGTCAATGACAAGGTTTTCCACATTTACACTCGGACGAAAGCCCTTATGGGGACTTTCGAAACTACCTTGAACCATTTCCTAACGGATACAGCAGTGAAGCAGGGCTGCGACCTAGCTCCATCCCGACTTAAGTTGCATCTACCAACAACCTGTGCCGAGGGACTTCGCCAGTACGACAGTGATTATTTGTTCCGCTGGGAGTTTTTCCTTGGCAAAACACTGAAGCGCGAGTCAAATGTCCGTTTGCTGCAGTATCTCGGAATACTGTACCATATTCTTGACGCTGACGACGACATTCGATTTGGTGGCATCTCGTTTGGGTCCAATCCGGAAATTCAACACTTACCCCATTATGCACGGACTTGACCCTTAATGAAATAAACGCACGAAATGCAGAGACCGGCACAGCATTTGTTCATCTAGAGCAGCAATCGCCTGCCCATTGACACCAAGATTGCAGTGAATCGGAATGTTGTGCGGTCTTCACCAGATTGTTGCAGCAGGACCTGGAAACTCTACAGGAGAAACGTTCGGATTCTTGATCGATTTCACTTGGATTACCTGTGCAAAATCCTCCGAATCCAATGGGATGACGGGATCCGGAACACAGAATTCTTTCGAGGAGCAGATGTTTTTGAAATTGAACGCAGTCTGATACAAAACCAGTTCTTCTACTTAGACCACTTGAAACGAATAGCTAAAACTTGCAACCCTGGATAACCTGTCTACGGTCAGCTAGTGTGTGCGGTCTGAAATCGGAGACGACCAAAACTCCATTATTAAGAAGGCCGCCACATACGTTTGAAAAACTATATATATATATACATGTAGAAGATAAAGGCGAGATGGCTCAAGTGGTTAGAGCGCGAATTTACCGACCGGAAGGTCTGTGGTTCGAACCCGACCTCTGCCTCTCGACTTCTCCTGTCTAGACTTGGGCAACCTAACAATATCTCAGCCCTCGTACTTCCCCCGGATGGCGTGGCAGCTAGGCACCGGAAGGGTGTTACAGCTGAACGATATATATATATATATATCAACCTCTTCAACAGGTTTATACACCCAGAATTAAACGCTGTCTAAATATTACAAAGGGAAATAAGTAAAATATTAGGCAGGAGCGTGAGGCAAAAGCTGCTCATTTTTTAAACCAGCTGTCGGGAAATTTGACTGCGGGCGAATGATAGAAATTTTTTCACCGATTCCCATAGTACATCTGATAATTACCCGGCAACGGACATTTCAGTTCGCCGGTTTTTCAAAGTGTGCATGTTGTTGGGTCCGACAAAGATCAGTCATTCGAAGATTTTTGTCCCTTAACTGATCTCTGGATGAACCAGGGGATTCTTCCGAGCATGGCAAAAATTTTTCACCGAATTTTGAGGGCAAATGAGACGGAACAGTGGAATTTTCCATATCAAATCGCTGAAACGATACTGATGCAAACAGTTCAATGCAAGAGATAATGTTAATCAGCTTTGTAGAAGTAGAGCATGTGACTCGTACCTCATTCAAGTGATGGTCAGTATAAAGTGTAAACTGCTCGGAATATGTAACACTCAAATAGCAACAACAGAAATTCTATTTACTGAAAGTTATTAGAACGCTCCATTTTGTGCTGCCCCCTGCTAATACCACCTCTTAGAAAACACCAGGTTCGGCTTGCTCCCCAAAATTGCCACTCTCATTGGTCCACAATACGGAAAGTTCTTTCATCACAACGGACAGGGTTTACTGAATTGTAGTAGTCTGGGCCTCGTGAATTAGGTTTTTGAACAGTTGTACCAACAACAAAAACCCAGATGCTCCCGACAGAAAATAAAATGTAAACATTGGGGGAGAACTTAGATATCCCAACGGACTTAAAAACGGAGTGCAGTTTGCCTATGTTATAGTTACTCGGAATAAGCAAATTGATTCCAAAAGACGCAGAGTTGCCCCTTACATCTGAAGATTATTCAACATCTTCATGTCCGTGATAAAACAAAACATTTCATTGGATGTGAGAATCAGGTATGTTCAGGTGATGTTAACGAAGGCTCAACTGAAAACGAGACGAATCTCTTACCTCTTATATCCTTGAACTAAATGGACCGTTCACTGACCGTTGAGACAACCTTAAAGATATCGAAGGATACCTTCTTGATATACTGCGCTACTTAAAAGACCCTTGAAAACTCTTCGAAAACCCTACCAACGGTTTTCCTTACTTGGAGCTTATAAGACAAACATAGTCCCTCGTTCTCATGTTTTAACTAAACACCAGGTTGTAAGTAACTGACGAAGAACATTCGTCCACGTTTATATGTGAGTTGCCTTGGTATTAACAAGAGACTAAAGTGTCATACAATTCTATTGAGTCTACTGTTACCACCAATAGAGAGGGAGACGGGCTTTGATAAAGTGTCATACAATTCTATTGAGTCTACCGTTACCACCAAGAGAGAGAGGGAGACGGGCTTTGGAACTAGTAAGGTAACCTGTCACAGCGTTTGTCATATTGTTTATAAAATCTCAACAATTTATTTTTTCCTCTGTTTTTTTACCTTTCCTCACATTCGCCTAAGTGCACTATGAAGCTTAACTCCCCTCGTGAAAGATACTTTTTCAGCTGTAAAACCTTGAGTAGATATCCACCAAAAATACAGAAAACATGGCTTTCAGTGGACTAAATTTTGAAAGGCTATGAAATTAACTGATCAAATCTATTAGACGCAACGTGCTTCGGTTGTCATGTGTGACGCTGTTCGAGAAAGCAAGCGATGCTCCAACGACGTGACCCCCCACAGTTTCTGATATCGTTCCTTGGAAATTACACGTTATGGAGCATCTTGACGTGAGTGGGCGACCGATGACTAGGAAAAGTCTGTAGTGCCTCATTTTCGACTTCCACAGGGGGTCGAGCAAATGTATTGTCCTAAAGAGCAGTAGTTTATGTTTTTGGAAGACAAAATGAAAATATCTGTGTGAAGAAATGACGAATCCTAAAATAAATTCACTGCTGGAGCTAGTAAATAATAGCTATAGATGTATTAGACGGAGCTGCGATGTTCAAGCACATGTGCGTGACGGTGAGTGGTCGTCTTCGGTAGCTCTGCGGGAAGGGCACCCGTCCTGTAGGTCGATGGTTCTAGTTCGTTCTCACGCGAGTATTTTCTTTTCTTTTTAGACTTTCAACATAGCTTAGTAAATTGGAGAGTCCTCGTGAATGCACATAGTAAAGTGAAGGCAAACCCAGTAAGAAAATTATCTTTTGATATCAATCAGTGACTATTGATGAAGGGCGTCATATATCTTGAAAAATGCTTGCTTTTGTAGTTTTATCTGACTGGTCTCAACAGCATTTCAGGTTCTCCCCACAACTCGAAAAAATGTTGTGTACTTTCCGCTGGCACAAAGCTAAAATTGCCCTGAAATTAGAAGCATTTCTCTATAATGTTTGCTGAAGCGGAAGCGACGAATACAGACAGTGCTTGGTCCAAAATGCACAAATTTTGGTGCTGTATTGATTTCAAAAACGACAGTTGCTCTAAGCCATCCAGTCAAACGCGAAAGCCTAGCCAGATGTTGAATTTCCGAAAGCATAACAGCTCAAGCCACACGGATTGGCTTAATTACTTGCCTCAATATGACCATGTTCAAAACAAGACGCGGGAACTATGGAAAACTGCATCCTGTTAGTAACGGTTCTTAAGCCTTATCACAAACTTCGGTGCACAAGTTAAAAAAACGGAGACCATCTCCTGGTAGTATGAGGTCCAGCAAATCTGTATCGTGATTCCCCCGTGGATACGTTCTTTCTACTGCCGAAAAACGGTGACCGGATATTGAACGAAAGCAGCATTCACTCTGAAATAAATACTATCGGAAGTGCGAAAAGTGGTTTATTCGAATGATTACCGCCAAGAGTATGGGCTAACTTTGTTGGCATACAGTACTTGCGAGTTCTATACCTTGAGTCCAATAGTAGCCTGTGCAATGCACTCAGAGGACCACCAGCTGGAGATGATGTGAAAACCGTTTTCGAATGCGACCACTTTTAGCGGACTCAAAATAGTTTATTCTGCTGGGCTGGGCTTTATTTCAAGAGAGAGCTGTTGCGGAAAATGACTAATTCCGTATTTTTTTGGTTTTGCCACTGGAGACTCGCAAATTACATCACAAAGTGTCATTTGTCGAGGCGTAAAACAAACAGCAGATGTGTCTGGTTGTCATTAACTGGGGACAGAACATGGTTGACTGGACGACATAATTATGTCTATCAAGACGGGACTATTCCACTTGTCTGGCAAAAATTTTGTCTAAGAAGTGAGGTTAATCGGATTGTTCAGCACTACGTTTAGCGGATGCATCGTTGAAAACCCGTAGGTTTATGGATGCTGATAGTTATGCCACACAAAATACGCGGGAACAAGTCTCTGATGAGAAAATTTTCAAGTGAGAATTCACGCAAGTTTTGAAACAGTCTGTGAGGCGATCAGGCGTTAACATATGTACACCTTTACCATATCGCCACTGGAGAAACGCCAGTGCAAGAAGCCTTGAAATCAAAGTATACTTCATGTTAGCACTTTCCTAACTGATTGAAATAGTCTGTGATGGTGAACTAGATTGCAGCTGTTCAGTTATTCAGATTTTCCTGGACATACGCTGCTACTTGCAGGTGAGACAGATAGACAGAAGATGGACTGAGTGATTTAGATTCGCGCAAACATGTTTCAATAAGTCCTGCTGTCTAGCTGACTGTCTGTTCGCATATTCTCATACAGATTCGTTACTGATTGAAAACTGCAGGCCAAAAAACAAGATTGGGCAATTAGGTGAGAAGCCCGTGAGCATGTGGGCCCTGCAGTTCTCAAAGCTAGTGAGATAGCTAAGTAAAAACGGAGTAAATCAGGGAGAGCACCGGCCCGTAAATAGCTGAAGATATTTCCAATGAGACAGCAGAGACCTTGATAATGAGGAATCTAAATGGATGGGGTAAAAAGTGTCAGTGGATACACATAATTAGAATCATGGACAGGCAATAAAAAGATGTCTGAAAAATGATGTATCTAAGGAGTGAGAACGAATTAGGATACATCGAGGACATTGATCTTAAGCCTAGCTTAAACAGAAAAATGTTATACGTGGAAAAAGACAAGAGACAGCAACAGGTAGAATCACACACATAAAAATGCAAACGTTGCAAAAGGAACGCGGCCTCCGTCTAGATAGCTTCTTCATTTTTACTTTTTTTAAAATGTTGTCAGCCGGAATTTAAAAGGAAGAAGACGTTAGTTCTAGCTATCAGGAGTGGCTGAAAGAGCGGTACGTCCACACGACTGGTGAACCGTCCTGAAGGAACTTCAATACAACCCGCTACATGTAGATTTACTTGAGGGCAGGAATAGAGTAGTTCAGATAACGACGCCTCAGAGTGATCAGCGTTCAGAGGGAGGGAAATTGCGCGAATGAAACAAGGTCATCAGCATTGTTTGAGATGTTTGTTTGGTTAAATGGAGGTAAATTATCCCTACAGCCTTTAAAAAGAAATAGAGCTAACAGTGCACCTTGATGTAAAACGGTAGTACTAGCAGAGACAAAAATCACTGTTGTCTCACGTTCGTGTGCTGGAACCGTGTGAAAAAAATAGTCAGTCAGACAATCAAGTGAGGAAGGAGAACACCCATCAGATTACAGCCTAAGTAGAAGGTGAGAAAGGTTAAGGAGAGGTCCATAAAAGCACATTTATCTATGTTACTGCCGTTGTCTAAGGCCGAGACAGCGAAGTAAAAACGAAAAATTTGACGACATCAGGTGTACTGAGATTTGCCCTACGGGAAACGTGGAAGGCTTAGAAGAAGAAAGCAGCGGAGGGAAATGACACATAATACCATCTTTACCATAATTTTTAATAAGGTTGGATTAGAAACACCAGTGCTACACTTCCTGATTGCTTTCCGGTAAGGAACCCAAAGCAGACCATTTCTCCAAGCCGAAGTATGCAGAAGTTGAGGAACATAAGCGTGAATAGCTTCCAGTACTGGCCCACTTAACTCGTTAGTGCATTGATTGAACAGATAAGGAAGTGTGCTATCAAGGCCGGAAGCACTAATCATTCGACACGAGTTGAGCAAGTACTTCAAGTACTCTTGAGCTATCAAGTACCTGCCGTCACCAGAAAAGAGGATCAGTCCTAGGACGCCTGAGGGTCCGGTGGAATCACTTTGAAATCATGAGTTCAAGGAATCCAAATCCAGCCAGTGAGCATTTGGACCAAGATTTTATGCGAACAAAATTGCTTTAGATACACGTACCTCTTGAGGAATACAGGCTCATACAGTTGAGCAAGATGACAGATTGAAACCTATACTCCCTGTAACACTATAAAGTGCATTCATACTTTCCTCAGTTGAGTCAGTTCGACTACCAAATAATACTAATGATTATAGCAAATACTAATAATAAGTTACGTGTGTTAACTAGAAATTTTATCGCGACAAAACACAGTGAACAAATAGATGTCTAATGTGAATAATACGGATTCAACAAAGGGTAAAAAGCTCTCAGCACCATCTAGAGTGATACGGCATTTCTAGAGGATATGGAAAAATAACAGTTCAGCTTTCACTACATGGCCGATAGGGATCAAAGAAAGATTCGGCCAGTGATATAGATGCACGAACCTCGTAGCCACGAAGACAAGGACAGCTGGCAAGTAGAATATCAAGTGGGATTCTGATCCATTAAAGGTAAAGATACAGATCGAAAAAAGTCATTTGTAAAGAGCATCTGGTACCTTTAGGTTGATTGGCTATTTATATGCCATCTGACACGGGGCATGATTTGACTATTTACAAACTAGGCTGCGTTGTTGTCTGCATTTACTGCGTACTATTGGTTCACAACTTCGTACCCTTGTTGTTCATCGGTTCTATTCCATATTGATCCGTTTCTGCTCTATTTTGCGTTGTGGTTTTTCTTCCCGTAGTCGAATTGCTTGAGCGTAACCTCCCATTTTTATAGTTCACCGTGTTCATCCTGAGTGTTCCATTTCCAATTTGCGTTTTTTAAGGGCTTTTCTGATTTGCATCCTCTGCAAAACTCCCCTAATTTTGGCCCACTGGGTGTATCAATAGCCACTACGTTTGCCTACAAAATTCACTATTTCTCATGTGGGCTCGCAGCTAATTAAATCACACACCAATTTTTCCGTATTTGCTCGCTATATACTGTGTTCTCAACCTGTACTTTGGTGTTTCCTTCGATATTTGCTCGCTATATACTGTGTTCTCAACGTGTATTTGGTGTTTCCTTCGCACAGAACTACACGTGTATTGGGTTGCACATCGAAAGGAATAAAAACGCTTGGCTTTGAACTAAATCGGGCATGAAAATAATACTCCATGTATAACTCGTGGTTGTATCTTTTACGCTGCGAAATCTTTTTAACCGAAGGCCAGAAAAGCCGTAGTGAATCCACGGAAATTGATTTGTGCTATCAAACTCATAGTTACCATTATTTCCGTCTGTAAGTTCCACAAAATTAGTTGCAGGAAGGAGGAGCTGGAGAGGGACATACACTGAAAAATGACTGCATAGTATGTCTGATGCATAATAATAACATTTCCAATGAAATCAAGCGGAAAACACTGTGCGAAATCGCGTCCTTATCTGTCGGTAATGAAAAAAGATTTGCTTAGCTGAGTAAGCTTCAACTCAACAGTTATGCTACTCCATCGTCTACTCGCTTCGCTCGCCCATAAGATAAAAACGTAGACGGGTATCTGCCCATAGTTTATCAGATAAACCCAAACCAATTGAGACATCCTAATACACTTCGTCTTTTTACCTGCAACAGTGATTATCCAGCTGATGGTTTCGTAATGAATGCCACCTAGGTTGAATGGTGGCTGCCAACTCGGAAATAAAGAGATAAGATGCTTTGCTTTGAGTAACTTCGGCTACGTTTAGTGGACCAAGTCTCTAAAGTTGAAGAATTCCTGACAAAGTACTAGAAGATAAACGGCTAAATGGGGACTGAGGAATGTATTTTATAGCCTTCCACACACCTGTGTTCTCCATAGTATCCCATTCCGCGTCCGCAGTGCAATGTGGTCTAGGTGGAGGATGCGAAAGTACCCAAAAAAAAAAATATCAACATTGTGCTTCCGGTCGAAACAAAGATCTCCTAATCTATACTGTATAACAAACCCAAAAAAAAGCAAAAGTGAGACATCTCGCGGAAACAGAAAGTCTCAGAACCGCCCCATTTTATTGATGAAGAAGCATGCCGATTTCATCGCAGTTCCGACTGTTTGTGATTGGATGGAAAGGAACAGGCATTTTCAACTTGTTCCTCGTCAAACTCAGGCCCAAGTTTGTTAAAATACAGCACACAAAAACACCAGTTTCAACGGAGACTATTCAGCACGGAGGAACACGAAACCGTCTGACTTGCAGAATGAAAAATCAAACTTTTAAAGTGGTTATGAGCCACTGGCTCTCTTTGCTGGTTCGAGAAGCGCTTTTGAAACAGGGCCACTTACTGCCAACAAAAGTTTATGTTCTCAGTGGATTCCAAGATGACAGCACTATCTTGTGTTCATCCGATGCCAGCAAACATTTCTCAGTCTTGCACCTAATGTACTCCTCAATCAGGGTGAAATTATATAGACTATATATACGCTAATAGTGAGTAATCAGCGCAGCATTTCAATACATGTGTTTGCAACCGAAGACCACAAGAAATTCTTGATTTTGTCGTAAAGATCACGCAGTGAGAAAGCAGGTAAAAATATAAATAATATTGAAGTACAGGAAGGGATTTGTAACACCTGAATATCAAAATGAGCACACGCAATGCAAGCGGAAGGACAATGAGCTTGAATGGAGCTCGCGAAAAGTCGTGGCTTCGACTCCCGTCCAAGAACTCTGTATCTCCAACTGCATCTTATTTATGCGGGTGAATACTCAGTATAAAAGGCGATTTTTTTCAAACGGGCGACAATTCTAGATTCAGTGAATTGAGTGGCTTTGTTAACCGATCGTGTTGCGTCATTTTCTTTATGTATCCTCGCTTCATTCGGAAGCACCTCCGCTCTCTAGAATATCCAAGTTGAACAGGGTGAGAAAGCGGAGTAATGCCTATATATACGTAATGCACTACTCATAAGGTCGCTGAAAATTCTTCGACAGTCCACGACCGGTTTCGCCCTTCTTGGGGCTCATCAGGTAGGCGCAGTCCCTGAGTTTCCGTCAACCTTATGTTCTACTTGAACCCAAATTGCACTGTTTTCGAGAAATACACTCATCTGCAAACAAATTTGTTTTTTGCGAGAGACTCACCTGGAACCCCGCTGAATCTCTCGTTCAGACTGGATCAGTCAATTGCATCCAACCTGCACTGGTGATAACACGATCGCCTAGCATATCAGGTGTGCGGGGTTCAACGCCCGCAACCTTATTGAACCTTAAGGCAAATTCCCAGTAAATGAGCAGATTGGCTCAACTGAGGAAGTGTTGTCCACGTAAGTCAGCCGCTTCCAGCAGCAGCCCTTCCTGACTTCAGTCCACGTGCCAGAGGGCTTACATTGGACTCACGGCGTGTGTCAATTGAAGGGAGTGACGTTCCCAAGGGTCTTAAACTTGTTACTCATTCTTTTAGCAGATTCTGTTCACCTTGTGACTTTCGTACAAGGCGTCGCTGAAAGTTTCAGTGTCACTAGCGGGAAAAGCGTCCTGCACTCAGACACGCAGGGACCAGTTTTCTTTCATTTGGACTCAAAACCTGAATATCACCTTTGTGTATCATACAACGAAAACAAAACAGTAAATGCGCATGCTATTGGTGTAGGACTGACTAGCCCATGACTGCTCTTAAAACAAACACTCATCTGCCGCGGCCGGCTTTTTTCAAAAAAAACCTTTCCGCATATTTTGCCTGTCTGAGAGACTGTGCAAATAACACAAGGTGGACAACAGTGATGCAAACAGAGTTTGGTTGGATATCCGTACGGGAACACAATAACTGTGGGACGAAAATTTATAATTGTGATCTTAGTTAGTACTAGCTCACCTTACATTGCATGACCGCTGTACGAGAGAAAATTCTGTTTCCAGCTAGGAGTTGGTCCCGACTTGTGTCCCACTGAATAACATTTGCATTTCTTTTCTTTTCAGCCATTCGCTTAAATCCCATACGATTTTTGTCATTTCAAACAGTGCTTTGTATTTCCTATTCTCGACTTTTCGTTTTTGCTTGAAACGCAAATCACTCTAGGTGCCGTTCAAGACACCCTAAGTGGACTTGTATAAACGGATGCTCAGGATTATCCAGTGCAGACACATTCAAATAAAAACGACCTAGTTGTGAGGAATTGACCAATAAAAACTAAATTCTCCAAATTGCGGCCGCGGAATTCGTTAACACGTCAGTGATTAGTAGGCTGATTATGGGCATAACTATTTCCCTAGGAAGGTCATGGAGAAATGTGCAACACAAAAGTACAAGACAAACAAACAAAATTTTTGTTTGGGAACCAACAAAAATACTGTTTCGACTCCCACTGAATGACGTTTGTTTCACTTACAAAAACTGCAGTAACAAACGCAAATATTTGACACAGCTGTTGAAAAGTGGTTGATAAGTGGACACGCGTTCTGCCAATTATTGGACCACATATGGCAAAAAAATGTCTGTCATTCAAGACATCCCTAATTTGTCTTGGATTTTAACGTGCACAATTTAAAAGGTCAATTCTAAAAATATCTGGGTACTATTTGTTTTATTTAGGGAATCACATCTAAATTTTCAGTGCGGCAGACAGAAGAATGGTGCGGCGGAGAACCAGTTTGAACCTCCGGATTCACTGAATAGTTTCGATGGAAACGAACTGACTCAAGGCAAAATGATTTACTACTGGAAACTCTTTTGGAAGCCATAGAAGAATCGGTATTCTTGTGTAGAAATCAAATGACTTTCTGCATCAACTTAGATCTGATTAGTGTTTGCTTTCAATGGCCTTGAAACGTAAAATCTGGTTGGAGAAATTCAATTTGCTGATTTTGCTGGAACCATTTTAGCAACACCGAACACTCAGTCGCGGACAACTAAGGTTGCAGGCCGCTAGCTTCGCCGGGAACGTACTGAGAGCAGCAACAATAAACCTACTGGAGAGTGGGTGATGCATTCCAACAGTTAATTGTTACGAAGCCAGGACATTTATTCCATTTCTTCCAGTTCTCTTCTACTCAGTGGTATTGAGCATTGCGCCCAACAAAATGCAGATTTTCTGGCCTGCATTTCTCAGTTTTCCTTCGAAAAGTATATCTCTTTCTCCGCTACACGCACGCTACACAGTATGTAGTTTGGATCGATTTGGTTCAACAGCGGAACAGTTTTAAGAAGAATGATGACTGTTCAGAACGACTAAAACGCTAAAGGCGTACACCTTTCGAACTCATGCATAACAAGCCAAAAGTACACCAAATCAGGGTGATTTGAGGGGAAGAACTGAGGAAACAAACCATGATACTTCGTCGTAGTTGATCAGAATATTCCAACGTCCTCCTGAGTAAACTTATCGGTCGTCTTCAGTTTTATTGCGTGAGCTTTTACACTTTACTGTTTTTTAACGTCCGTAGGTTACAGTTCTGCTCTGATGCAACCAAGTTCTTTCGCTCTTGTAAACTGTTGATGGAGGTTGATAACATCATAAATGGTCATTAATGTAATAACTGATGGGTTTAATGTTGTCCACGAGACCTGCGCCCAAACCAGCTACATCCCTAGCGAAATACACTCAGTTGCAACGAAATTTGGTTTTACGAGAGACTCACCTGTAACCCTGCTGGGTCTCTCGTTTGTGATGTTTCCAGGCAACTGAATGTGCTGCACCAGGCCGCCTCATGTTTCAATTGCTACGATATTCGAGATATCGCGATACATGTATATTCGTAATGCACTACTCATCATCATCATCTCAGACAGATACACTTGGACTCGTAGAGAATTACAGACAGTGAAGGAACATGTGAATAAATTCAAAATGGTGAGGGTAATCCAAGACCAAAAGCCGAAGGACGAAAACCCACGATGACTTTTTAAACCTGTGTCACCTTTCCCACTTCATAAGTATCCGTATATGGATGAAAGGATTCATATGTAGGTGCACTTTCGTTTTACTGCGGGAAAACTTGGTCTTTTTGAGAGAAAGTAACCCAAACTCCGATGTATTTGACCACGGATACCCGCGAAACAACATGCTTGTGTGGTGGGACACAATTTGCGGTCAGCTACAGGGTTTAGCGAAATACAGTCACTTGCAAACAAATTTAATTTTTCGAGATACTCACCTGCAACCCAGCTGAACCTCTCGTTTATGATGTTTTTAAGCAGGGTCTGCGAACCCATGCTTGCCACAGCAAAGGGCAGCAGAGTGCTGGATGTGATCAGTGCACACGATAAGTTAAGATGCGTCACGTTCCTCGGAAGCCAACGGGCTCGGTTCGAAAATCACAAGAGAAAGCCACGGGAGGGTCCAGAATGGTCATGCTTTGGAACGTGAATGTACTAACAACACTACTTACATCCGTAGGGTCAATACGCTTCCGAAGATGGAGTCGTTAGATGCGATATGATGTTTGCCGGTAGAGCACAGAAACACATAGCAGTTTGTAGAGGGGTATGTTACGAAATTCGGTTGTCTGTTTCCTGGGTTCAGAATTCAATCACAATCCAAACACGAAGCGGTAGTCCACTTCAAACATGAGCATAGTGTATGTAAATTAAAGTGTTATTTTGCTTGTTTAAGCGAAGCTGGTCTTTCTGCTAATAATCAGACTGTCAAAAAATGTCTACGCACGTGCCCAACCACGTTTCTTCCTCTCGGTATTCTTGTTCTGTATAGCTATGCTCATACGCGTAATCGTGCGTTCTAGGTTTTTATGAAAATTCCACAACTACAGTCGTCGGGATAGATATGCAGGCTGTTTACTGTGAGATTAGAATCCTGCTGTAAAAAACGTATCGGGTGGATTTTATAACAACGTGGGCAAGGTAAATTTTTCTCACTCAAGTAGTCCGTTTACAGTAGTCACCTCAGATTCCTAATCATAGTAACCTATTTGATCCTTGTCAGTAGTCACTAGGAGAACTGTAAACGGAAACTGACAGGATGACACAAATTCCCCAAGGTTCTCTGGGGGTAGATTGGTTGAAACTGGGCAAGGATTTGTCATACGTATCGTTTTTTTAAAGAACGTTAGCGGAAATGTGAAGTATTTACTGAAAAGAACACGAAAAGTAGGAAAGTGTCCAAAGGATGCACGTCATCACTAGTTCGATCAATCGCGTTCAGTCATTTTCCAGAGAGAAAATCCGTGTTTCTTGCGAAAATCAGTTCACGAGCAGAATTCATAAATGACAAGGAAATATCCAGAAAGGGCGCTGGCATTAAACAGGCGAAGCATTCTTTACTTGAGCTTAGCCAAACCTGCGGACGAATGGCCCATAAAGCGGACCGTACGCCTAAATTTTTCACCTAGAATGGGCTCCATCAAACTCAAACAAGATGGCAGCATTGTGCGACTTTGCCGGTTATCCACCAGTTTTGGAGCAGAGAGCACCTG
The DNA here is from genome assembly GCA_003604175.2 of Clonorchis sinensis. NCBI lineage: Eukaryota > Metazoa > Platyhelminthes > Trematoda > Opisthorchiida > Opisthorchiidae > Clonorchis > Clonorchis sinensis. The sequence goes on from CM030375.1 coordinate 16,678,252, forward strand.
TTTTCAGTATTCTCCTGCTTCCGAAGATAAACCGCATGTTCCTTTGTGTAATTTTTTCTACGACCCATCGAGCAAGGCAGGCGCTGCATCCTTCTTCTTTCGGTGGTATGAGATCTGGATGGCTCGACGAATCTGCTTTCGATCGGTCGGCACATGATGGACTTGCTGACTGCGGTGTTGGGAGACAGTTTCCACATTTGGGAAAATGTTTTGGATGTATGGAGATCCAGAAGCAAGAAGACTTGCTCCGTTGTCATGATGCTAGATTGCAACCCTCCGGAAAAGTCCAGAAGTTAAACTCTAGTGAGCGAAATGCCTTATTCGAATTCCAAGATTAGCAGTGCAATCCACGGTTTGTTTGAACCAGGCTCCATAAAAGTCGAACGAATGTGGTCGTTTGACCGACAGATTGTTCGGGGTCACCAGAACCATCAAGTATGGTTGCTGCACTGCCCTTCTGACCTTTCGCGTGACCAAAGTGTTACGATCCGTGTCACAGAGAAAGCATTCAGTAAAACGATATAAATGGACTATTTTATTTCGCATAAGACTGCCACTGAGTACGATGCGCGGTCGCGTCTTCTGTTCATCAGATTTCTAAGCAATAATAAAATGAAATTCATGACAAGAGGCAGATTTGCTTGCAGACTGCTTCAACTGCTTTATGAAACATTTTTCTTTTCGGTGATTTCGGTCAACCGATGCCTTGGTAAAGAAACATTTGGGACAGTTGAACTTTTCAGGACGTTGGAAATGATCAGAATCCCGGAAAAATCATTCAGAAGCCTCATAAGTAGCTTCATGCCAAGAAGGAATATTGCAATGTCTCAAACATCGTGCTGATTGAGACATGGAGTCGTCTTTGTGTATCACAGTCGGTCGAAGAATATCACAAAAGAGGAGTCCTATTGTGGTTTATCTTGAGGTTCCATCTGACACCAACACGAGGTGCAAAAGAGTACATCCAGTCGATTGCGTGTAATTCCGAACAGGCAGAAAATGAAACTGATGGAAACTCAGGGACTGCGCCTACCTGGTAAGCTCTAAGTTGAACGAAACCGGAAGTTGGTTGTCGAGCAAATCACAACAGGTTCACAAGTACAATTATGGCAAGAAAAAACTGGTATTTTTATGAGCGGTTAACTTGTCAGAACAGGATTCCGCGGTCCAAATGAGTTGATAGTGGTGCTCCAAGCATCTGAGAAAAATCTCCCCAAATACCAATGGTCAATATTTACATGAATATTTGGATATTTCACTTATCAATTTTCCTTGTTGTCTTATCGAGCGGCATGGTGCACTATACAGTTGGTACGAGCTATTCACAGAACACATCACATAAATCTTGAAAAGGATTTTAATCGACACTCTCATGCAGGGTAGTTGAACTTGAACTTAGTCAAATACGAGTGGCTGAATAACGGTGGTGTCTGCTATGGCACCGGTCATTCATCCCTCACGCAGTTCACGCCACGTAACCTGGTGTTGGCTGGCTGTTCAAGTGAAGAATCCAAAAATGGGGTTCTAAGCGACCTGGGGAATATTCTGTGTAGGTGTGAAAGTCGCTTATACCGCTAATCTACTACTCACATAGCCGGGAGGTCATAGGTTTGAATCATTCTGGAGATTCTTGAGATGTGTAGTGCTGCCGCACAGCAGCTCTCAGCTTTTTGGCTTGGCTTCCCTCATGCATAGTCTCAAGTTAAAACTCGTATTTGTTGAGGTAGTGATGCAACTTTATATGGCTGAGTTTGAAAATAAATGATTCTAAAAAATACGCAGGTCGTTCACCTGGCGATTGACCGGATTTCTTACCTGTGTACAACATAAATCCCACTGTTCTGTGTCTATTGGGGTATAGTAATTAACCAGAGGCCGTGAGTATTTATCCGCTGCTCCCAAAAACAGAACTTTAAGACAAAGTTCAGTTCTCTCCAAGTGGAAAACATCAGTCGTGGGCCCGTTTATCGACATATCCATCTCTAAAGTGCACTCATAATCTTCGGATAAATGTTGATAGGGCAATTAATTGCGCACTCCTTAACAGATGCAAATTATCCGGACAGTCGGCCAAGTCCAGCAAAATTACGATTTACATATCTCCGTTTCTTCGTTACGCAACTATAGTTACCGTAAATTCAACACAGGAAATACGTCCGACGTGAAGTCATTTCATCCGACATGTCACACTGGGTTACTGTAACGATACGACGTAGAATCTGCGTACCATTTTTTAGCCGCCGCACTGGGACGAATTGGTCAACAGATCTTCAGTGTACAAAGTTTTTTAAATGCGACGCCTGTTTAGTATCCGGCTACCTAAAATAATGTCTGCTAACAACGATAGCGTTCAATGTAAATTGCGCAGTTCTCTTTCAGCTGTTCATCTTGTCAACACCAGTGGCACCGGAACCGATGACTGACAAATTTTAAACGCTATGGAACAAAGTTTTTATCGGACTGTTGACTTGGCCATGAAAAGTGCATTGAGTATTGAGTATTGGCTTTGATTTTCGAGTTTGTCTCACGCAAAGGTATGTACTCTTGTCATTCGATTCTGGTAGCGGATGAAAACATGTAAATATAACCTGTAAGGTCACAAAAAGGGTCCAAAGAAAGTACTATATGGCAAAAGGCATTGCAGAAGCGTATAATGCAACGGATCTAGTTGAATAAATTGGCTTGAAGGGTCGTGTTCACAAGACATTCTAGCATGAGAGTCTTGGTAGAGTGAAATTTTTTACTTTAAAGGAAATAGATGTAACTCCTGACAAAAACAAGATGTTGAATGTCCAGCAAGATTTTTCAAGTTAAATTATTTTATGGCTCAGGTTAACTGGGGACCGAAAATTTGCGATACCAACGAGAGAGAGAGTGAAGTGACCTTGATGCCCGGAAGTAATGTTGTTCAGAAAGGTTAGGAAAAGACCAAATTCAGTGGATAATAACGCCAAAAAATTTTCAGGAATACGGCTATAGGAAGAGGATTTGGTCTGTATGGACTATATAATGCAATTTAGCTAATTTTCGATGAAATATTGTAAGTATTGGAGGGACCATGCACGGCTGATGGATAGGATCACATCGGGTTTCTCCACACCTCTAGGCGTTGAAAGGCAAAAGTTCCGGTCACGAACGGCAGCAAGCTGTTCGGTATTTTTTACATCCCGATATAAACAGACAGTAGGAGAAACCGAAAGTTTACCTTCTCATCACTACCGGATGAGGAGTGTTATCAATCCACAATTTTAGATTCTCGGTCAGTTCTAGTCAGAACAAAATAAGGCCAGAATTACGGAATCAATAGGTTGATAGTGCCAAAGAAGTTCGACGGGCCGTCCACACTTTATTTTTGACACTTGGTTGTACAAATACTCCCAAAGGCTTGTTAAATTTAGGTGCGACATTAAACGCTGTGTAAAACACTATTCGTTTTGTTTACGGTATCTCCAACGCTTACGATGTTCCCGCTTTGGGACACTTAGAGATGGATTTAGTGCGCATAAAGCCTGAAATCAAGTTTGGCATTTATTGCAAAACACTGTACACTTCACCGATCTTTTTTATTCTACTCTTCTTCTATCCATGGCACAAAATTCCTGTTATCCAAGCCATCGGTTTATTGAATTTTTCGTCAATTTCCATTTGATGTGCACAGCAGTGTCGCTTGTTGAAAGTTTGCTGTCTAGACCGGTCCAGACTATATCCATAAAACAAGAAATACGCCATCTTTTAATACTCATTAAAAAAGAGAGGTTGTTTGCATATTTCCCGTGAAACCATGAAACTTTTGCCATTAATTTCCACCAGGTATCCACAATTTCTCTATTCGGTTTATACATGGCAGTGGCAATCTTATTCTACTCTACAGAAGCACTGTTGTCATGCTTCATGTGATTTTGAATGGTTTTATATGTCTGATAACAAAAGTCCGAGTGGTTCATAGTCTGCACTATCGATCGCGGTAGTGCGGCCATGCTGTTCAACAGGAACCGATGAGAGGTCATTGCTGAGTATCCAGGTGTAAAACTCAATTATGGAACATTGTTAAAGAGGTTTGAGAGTTTTTAGCTGAGATTTCATGTTTATCCTATCCATGCTGAAAAGCCGAAAAGAACTGTGCAGTTAATTCACCTCTTTTGGGAATCATCAGCAGTGCGCATCTCACGGAACTCCAGTAGGGAGGCTCGGACCCGTGACCTCGCTGCTATCAGTTTGAAACCTTAACTATTTTGCCACCAGAGGCTGATTAGCAGACAGGATATAGCGTCACTCATTCTTTAGTTACGAGATCCACATAGCGCAGTCATACGGACTGGCTGGCTCCTTGAGTGTTTCCTTCAATTGAAGTTCCGAAAACTGCGACGTACTTACTGGACTCTGTGATATGTGTAAATTCTAGTCGACAGGGAAACGCCTCCTTTCTCATATTGTAACGACAGAGGATGCCTAAGCACTTCTTAGACATTTCAGATTTTCAAGTGAAAATTCTTAGTCATGGTTCACATTCGGCGGAACTGAGTGACTGATATGTGTGATCCTCAGAAACTTCCGTTTCTTCATGCCTACATGGTCTTCGGTGAGCTCGAGGTATTTTTTCTACCTTGCCCAGAGACAATAGCTAGAAAGTTTCTCAGCGCAATTTTCGATCAAGCGGGTTTTGTCGAACTACGGACGATGTTTGTTCTGAGTCAGTAGTAAATACGCACAATTCTTCTACTCACTATCGCTAACAGTAATGTGGGGTGCTGCTCAAATACTGTTCTTATCGAGATCATCAATCCTCCTTGATTGATGATATCGATCAAAAATACTCCTGGAAAACCAGTTGGTGAATCCATGAGCTGCCTAGTTATCGATTGCACCTCAGTGACAGCCAACTGTTAAATCAATGAAATAGCATGGAATTTTTTTTAATTATAAAGTCAAAACACAGCATAGTGTAAAAGCTTGTTGTAATCCGACGTTTCGGTCGTCATGGGCGACCTAGCGACATTTGGGTCCACTACCACGTCTTCTTATTGGTGCATCCCTGGGATCAATTGGCAGTCAGACTGCGCCAGCATGCGTGGGTGTGTGTGCACGTGTGATTGTGTGTGTACTCTGATTAGGATGTGCTTCCGTTTGTTGTTGTGCGTCATTTTTAAGATTCTTGCTTGACGTCTGGTTACTAGACCTGCTGAGGTGTGCAGTAAGCCCAATCAGATAGGCGGAATGCTGTCGCCGCCACTCCGGTTGATGCAGTTCCGCTGTGCGTTGATCTCTAAGGCCTCAGCGCACGTCCGTTCCACATGTGACTTGAATCCCGACTGTATTTTATACGTGTACCGTCAAAAGTGGTTTGATGATTTGACTCTAATGCGTAGAGTGCAATCGCTGAATCGCATTCTAGTTTTCCAACTCTAATGGGTTTCTTGGAGGAAAGCGCGCGTGTCGTTTGTGCTCCGCGATCCTCACATGGAGTTGCCTGGCTGTCTGGCCTATGTATTTTACTGGACATTCTGCACAGGGAATCTGCTAGACGCAGTTTGTACGGTGCCTGGACAATCAAATAGCCCTCGCAAAGCTTTCCGTTCTCTCAGCATGCAACTTGGTGCACGATATGAGCAGTGTATGTTAAAACTTAGACGAGAAAGGACAAACTAAAGAAAATATTATGGCTGCTGAAAATTCTTCGACAGCCCACGACCGGTTTCGCCTTCTTGGGGCTCATCAGGTAGGCGAAGTCCCTGAGCTCGTCAACCTTATGTTCTACTTGAACCCAAATTGCACTGCTCGAGAAATACTCATTTGCATATCAATTTGTTTTTGCGAGACTCACCTGGAACCCAGCTGAATCTCCCGTTTGTGATGTTTTTAGGAAACTGAATGTGCTGCACCAGGCCGCCTCATGTTCCAGTTGCTACGATATTCGAGATATCGCCTAAAAACATCACAAACGGAGATTCAGCTGGGTTCCAGGTGAGTCTCTCGCAAAAACCAAATTGATATGCAAATGAGTGTATTTCTCGAAAACAGTGCAATTTGGTTCAAGTAGAACATAAGGTTGACGGAACCTCGGGGACTTCGCCTATCTGATAAGCCCCAAGAAGGGCGAAACCGGCTGTGGGCTGTCGAAGAATTTTCAGCAACCTTATGAGTAGTGCATTACGCATATACATGTATCGCGATATCTCGAAGATCGTAGCAACTGGAACATGAGGCGGCCTGGTGCAGCACATTCAGTTGCCTAAAAACATCACCAAACGGGAGATTCAGCTGGGTTCCAGGTGAGTCTCTCGCAAAAACCAAATTGATATGCAAATGAGTGTATTTCTCGAAAATATTATGGCCTTCATTGTGCTCCGTATTCTGTACGACATGACATCCGGTCACAGAAGCATTGCGTTTTGTGACATGTGGATGCTTTTCTGGCAGTTATTATGGGCTGCACGGAAGGTGAGACCCTTGTATCTCGTTAATTTTCTACTGAGTAAACAGTTTTTCCCAGTCAGCTGGCCTGCTTTACAAAGCTTCTAACCGTGCCGACAAATTGTTTGCGCCCGGCAGACACGCCCTATAAGGTTTCGTTCCCTGGTGCCGACTTGGGAGCTGAAAATTACCCCTTCTCAAACATAATGGGGTTTATGACTGACAGTGCGTTCTTCTCTGTACACATGTCGCGAAAAAGTTTTGATCATTTGCTCCAAGCAATAAGTTATAGAAAATGAAGATTACCCGCGGTACCATGTAGCCTTTGTGCAACGCTGATTTCAGCTCTTTAGCAAGCGAAAATCAGCTTTCTATATGGCAATCAAACTAGTCTATGGTGACGATTTTTAGACTGAAAGGTTTATTTGGCTATGGCTCCAAATACAATGATGTGCACATGTGCAGACTTACGTTCACGGCAAAGTGAAGAAAAGACCTTCAGGGAAATTACAATTTTGCGCTGGATGCTGTTGTCTTTTCCCTAGTACCTCTGCAAAATAAAGCTTTCCACGCTCACCGATATGGCATGCAGAGATGTCCTCCGCTCTGATGTAAATTTTAGCTTACGGGTCGTGTGGACTGATTTATAGAGTTAGTAAAATTAAATGAACTTGAGTGCCGCATATTAAATAAATAAATCAACTGAATTTGCGATACTCCCCTGGAAAAACAAAGAACATGAAAGAAGACACTTCAGAATCTTCAATGAGAGGACTCGTTCCTGATAAACAATGGAAACCAACTATGCCCTCTTCAGGGAACAATCTTGGTTCTGAATCGTCGAATATTGCGTCAAATGTCATATATACTGCTCACAAGTAGTAAATTCGTTGTCTAATAATCCTTACTTTTCAAAAATCGTTATTCCAGTCTGCCGTTAATAAACTCTATCTTGTTATCGGGTTACTGCCCGTTTTCCTCACCTTGCGTTTCCACATAAGCGAACCTTTTTTCCCGGTATAGAACTGTCGTTTTGCTTGATGTGTTTCTGCTTCTAAGAAGGACAGTGGTGGACCTTGTGATCAGATAGCTTACACCATTTTTGTTTTAAACGACTTGAAGGTTTTTTTTCACGTGTTGGCTTTTGTCTTTTGCATTATTTACCAAGCTTATTGATGAAAAATTAGACGATTTTTATAGGGAAAATCTCGGAAGAAACGCTGTCCTGAACCTAGAATTTTGAGCCAATGACGTACCAGAAAGCTGATAAACAAACATGGCTACACAGTTTTTACAAACAACAGAGACGGAATAATTGTTCTTTGTAGTCAGGGGTAGAGGATAATGGACAAGCTGTGGAAAGGTTCTAGTAATTTGTACATTAGGATTTAGCCAAGCTCTAATCACCTGTTTAGTGAATGCCAACGTGCGGGCACTTGGAAAACCCACGGGGCCTACGAACACCACCAGACAGACAAGGTAAAACTTTCTGTCCGGTGACGGAGACTTCGGAGTAATCCAAGACGTGTCAGCCTCGTCCTCGGACGCCTGTGGGTTTTGTCACATTATTTTTTGTATTCATCGTTCTAGCGCCGTTATCTTGATATCCATCATTCCTCACGGTCAACGCGTTTATTCCGCCATTCTTGACAAATGGCTCGTTGAGCCAAACATAATGATGGCCATGTCGTAGTAACAGGTCATACTTTTTTAGGTTCTCCTATGCTGTGACTTATGCAAGCAACCCTCATGAGTTCTAGAACGAATCATTTAGTCATTAGACTCAGTAAAAAGCCAGAGATCGAGTCGTTATTATTCCTGCGTTTACATCACTGTCGTTTGAACAATACTCCACTCGTCTTGTCACAATTATTCTGGTGAGTCCACACCTAACAGAGGAAGCACCTAACCTGAGATTATTTCTCATTGGCGATTATCAGAAATGCACATCTATGGCCTTGACGATATTCCAACCCGGGACATGTGGGGCGAACGTCTATTCACCACTCCAACGGCGCATGCTGGACGTACCAGAATTGTTACGCCTAGAAAGACAATGTGATTGGGTCGCCTAACTGCTCCAACCATGACATTGTGTGTCCATCAGTTGACCCGCCTGTCGGGACTTCCCAGTCAAACAGCGCCACAAACACCCAAAACCTGCTGGAGAATTTCGATTTGTTTTAAGCTGTGATGATTCAGGTGCGCCTCGCATGGAAGGTTTCCAGTGTTCGAATCCCGGCATCAACAAGGATATGCACTGTCTAAGGGCTCTAATAAAAGCGATACTCGATTCCAGTGCTTACCCTCTCTGGTGTGAACTCACAAAAACAGTTGAAGATTACTGTTTTAACGTGAACGATGTGCTTCGCATTCGAGAAATCCCGCAGACACCTTCAGCACTTGCTTTCTTTGAAACCACACATTTATAAAACACGATGGTTGTGCCAACTATCGCTGACGAGTTACCAGAAAATGTTCTTTATAATGATCGTCGCTATACGTCTTATGATAATTCGTAAGTTTTCACAATTGTTGCAGACCCATCAAGTGCGCTGAACCTCGAACCTAAAAGTGAATATAAATGCATCTGCACATATACATGGCGTGAAACTCATTTGATGATATTCCTCAGCAGAATATGGTATAAAAGACTACCTCATGTTTCATTGTAACGGAAACTTAGGATAATGACATGATACTATCAAAAAAGTTCGAAAAAACCCTCCGAAGACCACCACAATCACCCTAATTTTTTCCGCTTTAGAACCCATCAATTTCAGATAAACAATACCACCAACTAGATATTCAATGAAGTCCCACCCGAGTTCCCCATTAGAATGGTGTGAATTTGAAAACGATTTCTAGCCCTTGTTATCTTTGTCTTTTTTATCGCCCGCCCACATATCAGTTCTCTTTTTTCACGTTAGTCACTTTACTAACGTGACAGTGGCAAAAAGGGAAGATAGATTCATGGATCTAGACATCCCCCAAGGCATCTTGCATAGTGTATACTCAAGACCGACCAACCGTGAACCTTGTTCAGTAACAGGAAACAAACATGATTGTTAGAGCTCTCGACGTGGGTGAAGAATTGTCACATGATCATTCATGAGTATACAAACCAGTGGGGAAAAAACCGAAGATGTGCAGGCAACTGAAACCCACGAAGTGACTAGTAAATTTTTCGGTCCGTGTGGCTACGCAAAACCAACGGGAAAATACGTTATGTGCGTATAATGGATTGTCCTCTTAAGCTAATAAAACCGAGTGCATGGGAAGGATGAACATTTTGTAAACGTTTTACTGGGTCATAAATTCCAGGATTTTGTTGCTGTGGCTAGTAATCTTGTTAGTTAGCCTTCAAATGTTTCATCTCCTTTCAGTGGGCCATCATTCTCCCCAAATAGTGGCGAACAGACTGCAAGTCTGTTGCCAAGCTCGGCGAACACATCAACAGCCAACTAACCTGCTGTTAGTGAATTCACCCGATCAGCTCGTTATCAATTTATTGCTGTAAGTGACGCAAAGATAGAGACCATAGTGGATGCAACATCAAAGGCAATTCAAGTTAAATTTGTTCAAAACGAAGCGTGTGTTTGTCACAAATATTTTCATATGAATTTATGTGACAGGGCGTTCGTTTCATTGTGATGTATGGGAATTTTATTCATAAAGAGGATTTAGCTGGCTACACGTCAATTTTTCGGACAGGCGATTTAATAACTACAAACTGTAACACACTATATCTAAAACGATAACCTACGTATTGCATGGGATGAGAAAAAAATCGAGAGCGTCTTGGTGCTAAACTCAACCTACTGGTCAGTTCTTTCCCAACTCAGTCATATAATTCTCAAACAAAAGAATCAGAAGGACATTTCATTGAAAACGGTAAAAGTACAAAGTCAGATTTGAAAAAAAATTAAAACACTAGATCCATCTTTTCAAATGTTCCAGTGTGAGTAAGAGAGAGTTAAGGGAGGTTGCCATTTATTACCCTCATCCCTGACATTATATGTAAGAAGCATTTGTCAACGAACTTGAAGAAAAGCAGACTTCTATAAGTACAAGTGATCAAAACCACGACAATCAAATGCACTGCTTCAAAACATAATCGTTCGTTAATCTGTTCCCATTCATGGAGATTTGTGAGTTCTGATTGCTCAACAGTACTCGAAAAGAAAAAAGCAGGATAGATTTGTTAACCATTTGACAGCAAGAGCATGATAGCGAACGGTGCATCTTTGCTGACTGTAATCCAACACTTTAAAGACATTCACGAGATTTCCCGATGGGCTTATGCTGTGGTACGCTCCACGACGCGTCCCTATCCTCGTCAGCCGGTTCTGCTGATATACCGAAAGCCCACAATCGTGAGCTCGTCAAGACACTGTTTTACAATGCCAAATACAATGTCAAATAAACTAGACAGAATCATTCCCGGAAACACCTCACAAAGCTACAACACCCTAAACAACTGAGCTTCAAGGAACACAGCAGAAAGATATCTATCTGTTTCTTGCAGTTTAAGGGTGATAAAATGACAACTGACATACAGAAAATACCTCTGGCTCAAATTGGATTTCATTGCTGTAAAACTGTGGCTTGTCCATATGAACGGAGGGATTGTTTTTCAATGGCTTCGTCAAATTTTTAACTGCAACCCATGTGATCCATTAGTTCTCCCGCACTTGAAAAGCTGCTTATATTGGCGTTGCAGATTAATTTTCACCAGAACGCTTGTCGTAACATGCAATAATGCGATCTTTCCTGAGAACGAAGCAAGTTTTCATCAAAAAATTGCCCAAGGACAAACTGAAACGTTTCATCATCCGTTGTTCTGCACTCATTGCAGAATGGTCACCAAACAGTTCCTAAATCTTTGTTCAAAATTTTCAATAGGTTTAACCAAAACCCCAAAACCCTCCTGCTAGCAGTATCAAACAGAGAAAATTTCACGAGATGCTTCCTTGCATGTTCAGAAGTGAGACATGTTTCGGCCGTGGCTTTGATCAGCTTTTACTTCTACGTGTTTCTCTATTCAAACGTGTTGTTGGCTCAATTTCACGTAGAACTCGTATTTAACATGTCTTGCTGATAATGAGATTGCAAGAAATACTGAATCCCTCGAAACACGTTCCCTATCTTCAATAATGAGGCAACCGAGAGAAATTTGGCTTTATAACAGCACAGCGGGGCTGGGTATTATAGCCAGATGTTTCGGATGCCGTAACTAACCCTTTTTGTGCATTCTCACGTGCGGCTGAATACGGACTAAGGACGACTGTTTTCCACTTAGCTCAGTCCTTTCTAAAGATGGGTGGGTTAGGACAGGCTGTCTGCATCTTATTTTATGTACATTTTGCTGTCCTGTTTTATGTCTTTCGTTTATTTCGGAGACTACGAGTAAACTGCTGCCCGGTTGGCTGGTGTGTCATCTGAGGTGTGGCGGGCGCATCCATCTTTTCGGCGTAACTCGGGTGCAAGCCCGACGGGCGAGGAACTAGCTTCCTCAGTACACTTGTCACAGTTGGGGCCTGTGTCGTTTTTTATATACTTCACTACTGATCCGTTTTAAGTGTGACCCCGAGCCCTGATGAAGGTGGCTTGAATCGTGTTTGTAGTCCGTGCTCCTCCAGAGGAGTTACATTGCTATTTGGTCTATGTTTTTGGCAGGACATTTGGCACAAAAAATATGGAAGAAGCTGTTCAGGACCTCTGTTTCAGGACCTCTGGCTTATGCAAGATGATATTGTAAAGCTCCATCGATTCACAGAAAGGTTTCAATATGACATTCCCGAAATATCTTCCAGATGGCGCCGGGATAAGCGAATCTTTATCCTACTGTCCCACCACTTTTTTGAAGTTATCAACTTAATGTTTTTTTCAGCATTTTAATATTGTGTGACGCTCTTGTTCCTCTAAGCGCCCCACTGAGAACCAGACAAATTAATGTAATTTCGAGGTTCCTAATTAAGGTATCTGTCAAAATGCATGTGGTTTTCTGTGATTCCCCGATGAAAGTCCACGGCGAACGTTAAAAGACAACCTGCACTTAACTTCTCCTCCCTTAGCTTTTAATTTCCATGAAATTTATATTGTTGCCTTGTTCATCTACAAAGTTTAAAAGGACCCGCTGTTCTGCAAACATGTCATCGGTGCACCTTAGCCCAATGAACACTTGGCTGAGGCCTTTTTGCAAGGTCTTAGCTTCAACACCGTGTATGGAGATATGCTAAAAGTTGTAGAGTGCTTTACGTCATTTGAAAGTTGCAATAATTCTAATTGTAGCGTGATAATTGGAGCAAATGCGAAAATCAGTGAGGCTGGGGTAGCAGTGGCCAATTTTGGACGCCTATGACGGCAAAAGGGCATATCCTTAAATCTTAAGGGACGTGTGTGTTAGGCTATAATACCGGTTGTTTCGTCGTATGCCTGCGAGACTTGGTCTTTGTGAGCAGTCGAAATGAGGCATCTCCAGGCCTTCGTCAACCTTTGTCTGGGGACCAAAGCTCGTCAGTCTGCAACGAGACTGTCAGCAAACAGATGTTCGGTTATGCAACAGGGATTTCAAAGAATTTATCAAACACCGAAATTTGCGCCAGCTTGATCAAGTGTTATCCATGCCGACTCATCGTTTGCCGAAAAACGTGCAGTTTACAGTGCCCAGATCATGGTGGCGTAAACAGAGAGGCGGTTAGCCTTTCACCTGGCAGAGGGAAGCGTATTGGTACTGTCGATGCGACTTGTCCTTCAGGATAAGTGCGGCGTGATTCACCTGTGCATGGTCGGAGACTCTGAAAGATATGACTGCCGATCAATGTCGATGGAGTTTCTGTCCCTTTCTACCCAGATTGCCCGAAAGAGTGTCCGGAGGCGTGGGGACTCCGGAGTGATTTCGGTAGGCTAGCACTAAGTTCCACCCTTCTTAAAATTGTATTCTTTTGCCCACAATATGGAGTTCGTCGGTAGGCTAGCACTAAGTTCCATCCTTCCTAAAATTGTATTCTTTTGCTCACAATATGGATTTCGAATAAATTATAGTTGAATGACAGCGAAACATCAGTGTTTTTGAACACCAACGTTATCCTGCCAGTGACGAAGATTGTATGCTTGATCAGATCCTGCTCATTTTCCTCAATGGTACTTTTGCTTAGGTGGCAAATTTCTACCGGTACAGCATCGACGCATAGGCGTTCGTCCATCTGACAATGTTTCATGTAGTTGTAGAGCAGCGGACAACTTATTGAACAATACAGGATAATACAGACAATCCGGCTGATGGTATGTCGACTAGGCCTGTAATCAACTTAGCTTAAGCGGACAGAAATCACCAAATGTGTTGCCAACGGACGATTGATGAGAGACACGCAGAAAAACTGAGTTCTTATGTAAAGATGATTGCGATAATGTCCCCCCCTCGCCGGTTGAATGGTGCATATAATTTCCCCAGTGCTTCTTACAAAGCGTCGACGTTTTCGTAATACGTACATTGTGTTCATGTGCTGCTTCCCATCTCCGGAAAACCTGTCCCACTATTCGAAGTAATTCAAGACTTGCAATTTAAAGTAGATTTTCCCTTTACTTCTGACTAGTCGTGGGATAAGTTTGTATAGGTATTTTATAACAGAATTCCCGATGACAACTTTTAGTGTGACCTTGGGTGACTTGTAATGCTGCGCGATGTGCTGAGCTCCAAGATCACTGACTTACAGCATGTGACCATATGACCGTTCCATTTGTTGAAGAGTGCTTTCCTCGTCCGGCTCATATAATGCTTATGCTCTGCACGAGGGTCGTTCATCTACTAGGGCTCAGGTAGACTGGATGTGTCAGATGCGAACGTACGTTACACATTTCCTTATTTGACAACTTTTATGTGCTAGAGCGTGATAACAACACCTGCATGCTCGGATCTCATTACATCAAAATAGGTTGTCTTTCATCGGTCTCCTGGAATTAGCGCTTTTTGAGGATGTATCATCTGCAAACCAAGGATGGGGGCAGATCGATTTCGTTAGCGGAAATTTATCTTGCACGTTCATCCTTCGGTGTAGAGGCTGACAGATAGAGACACTTCTCTCTGCAGTACACAAGGATTGCACCATATTTGGGCCCGGGCATCGAATCAGTTGGGCGTAGACTTACTGTATATAATGCGCGGTGGATTCGCTGTGTTCAACTGAAGTAAACGGATGGATGCACAACTCATAGAGATATTTAAAGACCCATTTCCCCTTTTGATAACCTGATTATTGGTGAGCAGTACTTGATATTTTAGTAGTGTGTTCTTTTCGTGGACCAATGCGCGAATTATGAGAGGCATTCATGCACGTCTGATGTAACAGTAGAAGGTTATCTTCCCATCTCTAACGGTTACACATGGTCGTAGTCTTTTCTTCACCCCAGTGAACACAATTTGCGATCCTTCTTGGGAAATAAAGGACTAATCGCTCATGCTCACCACTTCCTGTCACGCACCGGCTGGCCATATGAAAGCCATCCAGTCAGCGACGAAAGCTTGCTTTGAGTAAATGGAGGTGGTCCCAATCTATTCGGACCTTGTGGGATGTGGTTACTGGCGTCGTCAACCAGGAAAAAATACAAGTTGCAAGGATGCATGTGGTGCTTGGCTCAAATGTAGAATAAACATTTCACCACAACTTTTCAGCTGTCGTTGAACTGGACGTATGTGGAGACAACCTCATAGAAGCCCCAAACAGAAACAAGTGACTACAGGTACACCAAATGTTAGTGCTCATTTCCGACCTTCAAAATGGTGGTTAATATAATTCTTCCAACCAATCAACTTACAAGTACTAAGGAGCAATTAAAAGGCCAAAAGTTACACCAGAATTAGTACGCATACGTAGCAGTACATACCGTGTTGTAAAGTATTATGAGCTGAACGGCAAAAAGGGCATAGTCATGCAGATTCGAATTTGGTCGGCGAGCTGAACCACCTCCTCGTGGTGCCGACTGGGTAGCCTGGACGCCAGTCTGGGTGAGCTAAGAGTTCAGCAACTCCAGACAGGGCTAACCACCCTGTTTGGTTTCAATGTGCTGGTTACTTTCGACAATGTACACTACAAAACATCTGGCGCCTCCGCACCAGTTCCAACCAGTACACAGGAGAGACTCGTGGGGCTCACGTGTGAAGAATGTGGCAAGTGGTGTAAATCAAAAGCTGGCTTGGTAGCCCACCATCGAGTTCACGACAATGATAGTGTTGGTACGAACATGGTCACCCAATTGGCCTGCGCTGATTGTTCCCGCCTTTTTCCGACGAAGATTGGCCTGAGTCAACATCGCCGGCACGCACACCCCACTCAGCATAATGCAGATAAGCTCAGCCGAGTGAAGCATTCCGGTGCCCGCTGGTCCCAACAAGAGTCACAATCGCTCTTGCGCCTGGCTAAAAATTTATATCCGTTTGTGAAACGCAAACCGCGCTGTTCGCGAGACTGGAGCAGTATTTTCCTGGTCGATCGGCTATCAGCATCAAAACCAGGTTACGGGTGCTTAACTGGCAAGCACAACAGGACGAATCATCATCTGGTGGACCTGACCAAACCATCGGTCAAATAGCGGCCTACTCGTCAGAAGCCGATGACTATAGCGTCTGGTTTAAACAAACCGTGGATTGCGCCGTGTCACTCTTAGAATCCCATGCTGACAGTTCACTTGCTAGTGTTGACCTTCTGGCATTTGCCCGAGGGTTGCAGTCTGGCATCATGACACCGGAACAAGTCCTCTCGCTTCTGGACCTCCACGCCTCCAGGACATTTCCACACACCTCCGTATCCCGACGCCGTCGTCAGTTAGCCCATCGGATGCCGGTCAACCGAAAGCAGATCCGCCGAGCCAACTACGCCGCCATCCAGACCCTATACCACCAAAGACGGAAAGATGCAGCGTCTGCTGTGCTCGATGGGTCATGGAAAGATCTGTACAAAGGCAACTGCGGCCTACCTCCAGACGCCGAGCAGTACTGGAAACAGGTGCTCTCAGCCCCAAAACACGTGGACAGCCGGCCCAGTCGCGTAGTAGTACCATCCGATTGGAGCTTGATTGAGCCCATCACAGGAGAGGAAGTCGGCCGTACGGTCCGTTCAATGGGCAATTCGTCCCCAGGCCTGGACAAGCTCACACCCAGGATGCTCCGCCGGTTCAATGCGAACGTACTTGCTGGGTACTTCAACTTACTCTTACTAGCTGGGGGTTGTCCCCCACACCTGTGTCGTGCTCGTATTACTCTAGTTCCGAAGGTCCTAATCCGACTTCACCGGATCAACTGAGACCGATCTCCGTATCATCCATTCTTGTCCGATGCTTTCACAAGGTGCTTGCTGATCGCTGGAGTCGTAGATTGCAACTGCCTTCACTCCAGTTTGCATTTCTACATCGGGACGGCTGTTTGGAAGCTACATCGCTGTTACATGCCCTGCTTCGTCACTCTTCAGCGACTGCTTCTAACCTCAGCTTGGCGTTCGTCGATATCTCGAAGGCATTTGATTCGGTTTCGCATGACACAATCGTCAGATCTGCCGGGGCGTTTGGAGCACCGTCACCTCTAGTTCGATACATCGCACAGTCCTATGAGAATGCTGTAGCAGTTTTCCCAGTTCCGAGGTTCACTGCCACAGAGGTGTGAGGCAAGGAGATCCACTCTCCCATTATTGTTCATCATGGCAATGGATGAGGTTCTTGGATTGTCGATGCCGCAACTGGGATACCAGTTCCATGACACCCTAGTAGATGGGTTTGCCTTCGCTGACGACTGGGTCGTGTGTGCAGAAAGTCAAGCTCGCCTCAAAGAGAAGCTTGAAGCTGCCGCGGTTGAGTTGGGAAGAGCTGGTATGAAGATAAACGCCCGGAAGACGAAAGCGATGATCTGTGGGGACAGGAAACATCGGGCGACAGCAGTCTCAGTCGAACCATTTTGCTTCGCCGAGGACCTCATCACTCCTCTGGGTCCGACAGACACAGTAACATATTTGGGCATCCCCTTTACTTTCAAGGGGAAAGGAGTCTTCAACCATCGACAGCATCTGCTCAAACTGCTCGACGAGGTGACGCGTGCCCCGTTGAAGCCGCATCAAAGAATGGAGATCACAAGGAACTACCTGATACCGAGGCTGACATATTCGCTCGTGCTTGGCCAAGTCCACCGAAACACGCTCAAAAGGTTGGACAACTACATCAGGCAATCTATTCGCGGCTGGCTACGTCTACCGAAGGATACCCCGATCAGCTACATCCATGCCGGTAACATGGGGGACTTGGTATCCCAAGTCTGAGTGCAACAATCCCGATGCAGCGGAGAGTGCGTATGGAAAAGCTGCTTTCTACTCAGTGCCGTGTACTACGCAATGTGGTCAACGATTCCGCATTTGGCAAGGTTGTTCGGGATCTCAGCCTTCCGATCCGTGTCCATGGTTCATGCGTAAACACCAAGGAAGAGCTGGTGGCTGCTTGGGGTGATAGCCTGCACAACAGCGTTGACGGTCGCGGTTTACGAGAGTTGGTCGCTTCGCCTCTTTCTAATCGATGGCTTGTATTTCCAGAAAGAGTGTTTCCTCGGATATTTATCCGCGGTATCCAGCTCCGATGCAACCTGCTCAGGACGAGAGTTAGAAGCGCTCGACATGGTCACGGTGGCCAGACGATCTTATGTCGTGGAAACTGTGGCCAACCAGAGGTTGGTGCATATTTTGCAGTCCTGCTGGATCACGCATGACGCCAGATGTGCTCGTCATAATCGGGTTGCAAGGGAACTCGCAAAACGCCTCCGTCGCCTGGGATACACCGTCTTTGAGGAGTTGAGAGCACCTACTTCGACGTCCTTCATCAAGCCTGACCTGATCGCCGTTCGGGAGCGCCGAGCGACTGTAATAGACGTCAGCATAGTCTCGGATGGGCGCGGAGTGACTGTGTGGAATGAGAAAAAGCAGAAGTATGGTGCTGATGAATTTTCCTCGCCATAATCTCAGCCCTACGTGCTTTTGGGTGGCGAGGGTTAATTTTTTGGCGGGGCTTATCTGGAAAAGATCCCTTTTCTGTATTCCTCAATCCCCCAAAGCTGTTATTGGACTGGGGCTTTCTAAGGTCACTGTCAGTGACTTGTGTTTGCTCGCCATTGTGGGTTTTCTGCGTACGTACGATACTTTTATGCGTGGCACATGGCGTTGAGTGGATATTCTTGCCATTGAATCTCACACCAGACCCAGTATGACGGACACTTTGTGCCTGATGTGCGAGTCTTGACTGTGCTAGCGCTTACCGCGCCTTGAAGAGCATTCAGCATTGTTTGTCCTTTCTTCGGTTGTTAGACTTTACACGCATGTTTCCTTACCAAAATTCTTACGTACGTTGGGATTCATCTTATCTGACTGGAACTGTTGGTTGCATGACTTCGAATGAGACATTTCTTTCTTTTATCTCATATTCTTCTGTAACCCTTTCGCATTCATCGCTTGCATTCACTTTTTATGTCTGTGACCATGCTCTTCAAAAATAAACGATAATTAGTACCGTGTTGTAAAGTATTATGAGCTGAACGGCAAAAAGGGCATAGTCATACGGATTCGAATGCACTGACTGCTGAGCGTCTTGCTTACGAACAATATTCCCCTCATCTATTACCCATGCTTTTGTGGTCATGTACGTTTCGTGTTTTAGGACCAGGCGGGAAGACAACCTATTCAATTTCGTTTTCGGAAAATTTTGGTAACAGTCGGTAGACTTGTTGCTGGGCAGCTTTTCGCTTTTGACACAAAAGCTTAGTCAGGCCGACTGACTGGGTTACGGCGTTGGTCGAGATTTAAGGCGGAAGGAAAACCAATCAGTTAAGCCAAGGTAAATCTCTATTAGGTGTTGGCTGACGGAGTTTTGTGTCTTAGGGTAGGTAACCAAAGGTTAAGCCGATGGGGCAACTTACATGGATTTGGGTCCAGCCTAGGGTCTAATTCTTCTGGTTCGGTTCACGTGATGATCCCTCTTGAACATTGTTTGTACTTTCCGTCCGTCTGTGTGGATGAGCTAGAGCCACGACAATTGTGTTAGAGGGATTCTGTGAACTTTGGTTCGGTTGGGATTTCCACCCTCTATTTTTGCTAATGATTCTACGTGAATGGACATCTACACACAGTCACGTGTCAACTGGGCTTATCTAAGACCGCTTTCCATATGCTCGCCAGTTCCACACCCTCGATTCTGTTCATGTTGTGAGGCTTGGTGATTTCCACCGCCTCGTCTATCAGCCGCTGCGGTGTGAATCGCAGTCCCAGTATTAAAACTTCCACATTCTACAGGTCTATTCTGTCCCGTGTCTAAGGCAAATACTGTCATCGCTGTCTTTGACCAGCGTTCGGTATTCTTCTACATTCTTCGGTGGTCTGTATATTATCCTTTTACGCTCACCAATTCTGGTGTGCAATTCCATGGCAGTTTGTCCTATGTGGACCTTGGTGCAGTAAATTTTATACACACAGTACCTAGTCTTTTCAATCGGGAGGGAATCTTTCAATTGCACCAAAACTGAGCGTAGCATTTTCCCCTTCTGGAAAGCTACTGGAATGTTTGCTAAGTTCAGCGGTCTTCGAATAACCCCTGATGTTCTTGCTTTACATGGAATGACTGCCGTGCCAATCCATTCCTTGCTGGGTCTAGATACCGGAGCCAATATCTTTCTTAGTTGACATCTAGTCAAACTCACTGGGTATCCTATTTCTTGTTCCGATTATCATTCTGAAAGTTAATGTGGATCTGTGACCATTTGTCTTCTGGACTGATAAAGAGCGGGACTTATTCGGTGATGGCAAAGCAAAGTACACATTTGATCCACAGCGCAAACCCTGACCACGCAGACATCAGTGTCAAAAACTTTCACTTTCACCCCACTCGGAAAATCCGAAGATATTATATATATATATATTAGGACACATTAGAATATATATTCAGAACTAGCAAAGAAATGACAGTGTATACTTCTTTATCAACTTAGGCTACCTTCCACCGTATAAAATCCAGACAATGTTAAATCAGACAAGGGTTCTAATCCCATATGACAGCAAATTTAATTGCGACAAGGATGTTCGTTCACCTATACGGATAGAGCTTTTCTCTGTTGAGAATTCCATTGTGTTCCGTGCTTGTGGGACTTTTCCTTGAATATCTCACGCACAGTCATAGCGTTCTGGCCAGTAAGAGGCACCGTTCGATGCGTTCATTCGACAGACGCTGACAGTAGGTTCTCTGCCCATGGGCAAAATTCAACCAATTGGTTTCAGCACAGTTAGCAGAAGATATGTTAAGGAATTGGCATCGTGGTGTACCAGCAAAAAAGTAGAGAGCTGTCACGGTGTTGTTGCCAATAACCGGTGACGCATCACCTTATTTTCATAAAGAGATGTAACGGGATATGTGCGATTTTCACCACAGCCTAACCTGAGAAACAGACAAGCACTGTGCAAAGTTTCGCTTACCCGGCGAATTTGAACCCTCTCAAGGTTAGAGCAATAGTGTGTTCTCACCACATTCTTGGAGGGTAAGCCCACCAAAACAAGTGGCAAACTGTGACAACACAAAAGGCACACTTCAGTCGGTCGTATGTCGATCCGAATCTGTTTTATTTATGGTTATATTTGGCTTGTAAAAGCTACAAAAAGATACCACTCACATATGCTCACATTCAACACCTAAAGTGCCTTATACTTTAGGTGGAGACGAATAATTTGCTCGTAGCAGTTTGCTTCCTAATCTTTCTGACTAGACAAGGTTTAGTTAATCTCAACAGGAACCGCATCACTCAACAGAAATGTGGCGACTAGTTACTCGCAATCCGGACACCACAGATATTTTAAAACAAACAAATAGATAGTCTGATGCAGAGAGCGAAAGATGGAAGATTTTTTACTCCCCTTACATATCCAATCAGTAACTTGAACTCGGTGGCAGAACCAAACAAATTACACTATGTAGGGTGCAGCTGTCGCCACAGTGCCTCAGAGTCTAACATGTACAATAATTTTTAAACCAAAAGTCTTGTAACATGGTTCCCTGGAAGCAGAAGCTGCCGCATAAAGAAAGTTGTCCGGAAATTATCAAAAGTTTGAGCTTTCTACTACCGTTTAGGAGTTAACCCAACGCCATTTGTGATGAAGAAGCTATAAAGCTGTTTCGTGACGAAACACTACTCACAAGGTTGCTCAAAACTCTTCCACATTACATGGCAGGTTTTACCCTTCATGGGGGCCAACAGGTAGCGTCAGCTCCCGCCCCAGCTCCATCCAAAAAAGTTCCCTTCTTGAACCTATTTCCCTTCGGCTGCAATAAAGTACAATGAAGAGACACACGTTGAGCTGATGTGTGTGGAGAACTCAGGTTGTCACATAGTTGGTCACATTTCAAGATTGGTCGTACATGGGAGGTAAAAAGAGTCTTAAACATTGGGAAATTGTCTGGGGGAAATTTGGTGACATCGGGAGTTTGGACCTTGAGACAGATTCACACTCCGAGGTACCATTTTTCGCGTCTGAATTTTTTAGCTGGATTTTGCTAGTGCAAGACCACTGTGTGGGAAAAGAGGCTGTTTGGGGATAACTGTGTAGTTGAAACCGTTTCCCACAATGTCGAGCACTCTATTGCGCACTGAAAAAGATGTTATAGGGGTTTTTGGAGGAAAATAATGACCAGATTCGGCTGCATAAGAACGCTAACAAAACAAGGTCAAGGAACTTAGATCCCACAGTGCGTCATGTAGAACTCCACCGCAAGCGTAGACTAATCAGGAGAATAGAACGTCAACCTTCACTCAAATCCAGCTTTCCGAAGTTTGGCATCGACTTCGGTAATTTTTCTCTACTACTTTGGAAACGGAGTTTAAAGGGATATTGATTCAAAGGCCCTGGCAAGATCAACGTAAACAGTAAACAGGTCAACAAACGGTATTCCACTTTTCAGTATCTTCTGTACATTCCTCAGGGGCCAGAGTGCAGTTTTGACACAAGTCGATTTTTCGGAAGCCATATTCTTCCGGTATGGTCAGCTCCGATTCCTTAAAAAGACACTTTTGTCCTCGTTTGGCAATTCCATCCTGTCTTACGTAACACAGGGAGACGTATTCCACAGTACGGCAAGCCCCAGAGATAAGTTGGTCTTTATTTTTGTACAGTTTTACTATTCGCATTAGGAAGATTAACGTCGTCAAGTTAAAAACAGATGCAGGCTTTCGAAAGATAAGGGAGAAAACTACAGCTTAACGCGGATTCACGTTGCTTGATAGCAAACATATTCGCCTTTCCTCTGCTGTACATCAGAGTACACCGATCCATGGTGGGATGTAAACGCTTCTGCCTCCGACAATCCTGTTTTACTACCAAGAGTTAAAGACTCCAGAGCCCTCCAAAACAAAAACGAATTCCCGTAGGCTTAGTGGTCTCAACCAATCTGATTTTTTAGGGTTCCCGCATTAGTGCATTCAGATATGTGTATTTATTTCAGTTAAGCTTGTGAAACTTGTAACTATTGAGAATTGTTAGGTTTAAATCTGATTAACAGATTTCTGTGCTTCCTCAGTGGGACCAGCTATTCGAAATCGATTCGATGAAATCTGACTTCATTGAGTTAATTAACTGAAGTAATTCAAGTGGTTGGTAAGCTTCCCACAAAAGAATCTTCAGTGACATCTAAATGAAGGACTCATCGGCAACTGAAACTGAGACTAGAAAACTGTCAAATTTGCTTCGTGATGTATTTTGGCAAGCTTGTCCGTGGAAGTGGATATAGGAACAATAAGACCGCTGAAATCAAAAAAATAAAATGACTGCTGCACTCAGTAAAACGCAGACAGAAGATGGATTCTTGAACTGAGACGCTCGAAGATATGGGACCTTGCAAGATTTTTCTGTAAAACTGCGGATTAGCTCAAAAAATGTGCTCCACTGAATTTGGAGCTAATCACCGGTCAACCGAATTGAAAATAAACTGGAGAACGAATGCGGTCCAAAGAGAGCTCAGTACTCCGTTAATATCACAACGTACCAGGATAAGGGAGTTATTGAATCTACTCCACTGACCTCAAGTATTCCAGTATATAAGATCCAGGGATTTTTGGACTGAATGATGTAAAAACAGCCGCAGTCTGCAGACTATTGTGACCTTCTTTATTCCATTCACTTCGTGCACTTTCTGGAGTGTCTGAAAGTAAGATACTCAGGGATTTCACCTTCCTTGCAGACATAATTTTCACTTGAGCCGACACAGTGACTACCTGGAGTGCGAACTCCGGAACTTGCTGCCGAAAATATAACTTCAGATGGGTGCACACTCGGCTTAGCCCAGCCCGTAGTTGTCACTGCTCAATATGTGTGAGTGTTCATCGATGTAGTGACAGGCCACTCCGGAAACGCACGACAGCCCATCATATTCATTACAAATCCTGTAATCTTGGCTCGTGGTAATGCTTGACATGTGCGTCACAATTTTCCCCCATCTGGGAACAAAAACTTTAGGCTAGACCACGCCCTAACGCATGCCACCGTCTGTAGGGGACCACCGCCTGAAGGAATTTGCTTTCTGGTTGTTCATCAAGGTGTGCTTCGGTGAAAACTACCCCCAGAAGAAAAAGAAGTCATTTTTGCTTGATTTCTCGAAGCGCTCCAACCAGACGTGGACAGCCCTAGAACACATTTGATGTCGTCTCTTCTTACATTAATCTATGACCATAAAATCATTGTACCGCCTAACGCTAGTCGGATGGCATAGGTCAGTTGAATAACACCGAGTAATATCACATGAAGATATCAGTAGTGTAAGAATCGATCTTCAAGCTGGAGATAGCGATCAGCACCCCCAACGACCGACGCACTAATGATGTCTTCTACCGAATCGCGCCGAGAAGTTTAAAAGTCAATTGTCAACTTCGGCGAACTGACCATTAGACACCTGATTGACAGCTTAGCTGTTAGGTACGCAAAAACTTTCAGCTGGCTGCTGTTCAAACATTCTGTGTGACACAGAACTAAACAGAGCCGATGACGTTTCAATGAGCCTCGTGGTTTACCGCTAACCAAAACAGCATACTAGCCCTGGGCTATACTAGTCAGACCATACGTAATACGGTAATTGCACGATGTAAGGCAACAAACACAAGTTTACCGAGTAGACTTTATAATAAGCAATCGAACTTATTACGTTCGGTCAGTCATTTAGCGATCATATGTATTTGTAGTATAGTTAGTGGCTGATCTAAACTGCTCAAGAATCAAACAACATAACATGATAGACAACATCAGTTTTCAATCGCTCTTGACTGCGCTCGCTTCCACACCCTCTAAAAAACACCGACCAAAACATCAGTTGACAAAGGAACAATTCCATTTATCTGTCATTTGCACAGATAACCAGTTGGACTTGTACGTGCGATAATGCGCACACGAAATTATCAGATGTGAACTAAGGACCGAGGTGCCACGTGACATTCGTTCTTTCAAGCAAATTTAAGACAGTTTACTTGTGATTTTTTGCCAAGTCCAATAATACGGAAAGGCACAGCAGGGTACTGTAATTTCTTTTGACCAAGGGTTGAAAACGCTATTAAATGACCGTGATAAGAAATGCATAAGGCACTGTATGTCGGGGATTCACGTGTTTTCACATCACGTGCCAAGACTCAGATATAAGAGACAAGATATTCATGCACACACTAAACGATTACGCTTGTGGTAAAACCGCTGATGACCCCCTGTGTCAAGCTGCGGTTGCTCATCCTATGTGGTATCTTGTGATTTTTAGGCTACTTTTTTTCCTAACCTAAATCATTTTTCCCTTTGTACGCAACCCATGAAAAGACTCAGTTTCTTCTTGTCATACGCAGCCCTTGTCAGGTTAATGAACAATACAACACAATCAACAGTGCAATTAAACCTTTGTGATAAGTCGGTTATTGAGAAAAGGCCGCAACTAGTAAACCAGCCGCCTACTCCCCACACATTGAATTAAAAGGACCAGTGCAAAACATAACAGTTTTGCAGGAAATCTACGGAACTAGTCAGTGTGCAAGTATGCATCTAATTTTTCGGACTGAACTATACACCAAAGTCCCCCTCATCATCACTGGTATCCCTTCGTCAGTCCCTCAATTCTTTACATCTGCTGTATCGAACGGTCAGTTTAATCATCTGCAACCAGTCGAGCAGTCGACTTTTTCGTAAGAGGAGGAGAATCCTTGTCAACTTTCATATAAACAAGATTACAACTAGGGGTCATGTTGGGTTATTTCAAATGTGAAAGCGTTTCTGGTGCCCGATCATGAATTTGTATACTGCTGCGTCCGTAGTCCTGAAGTTTACTAGGCTTCGAACTGATGAACGCTCTTCAGTGGATTCCCACAATGTCTTTTGGTTTGAAGTCACAACAGCTGGTACATGGCAAGCCAACAATGGTCTGCAGAATCGTGTTCTTGCGCATTGCCGAAAGTACCCCGTGTAAATACTGAGGAGTTTGAGAAGCATGGACATCAGATTAGCAATAGATTAGCTGGGATTCATATTGTTCCACGCACAAAATCACATGAGCCCGCGCTGTTAACTGCTCACTTTAAGTGAAAACAGCTCTTTAGAAAAACAGCCCAAGGAGTTGCTGCCTCCATAGTTACGTGGTTGAAGCTTGGCCGTTATATTTGATCGCGAATATTCGTTGACCATATCCCTTACGTATACAAGCGGATTTTATTATTGGTTCAGTCCGGCTGAAGCCACATTTTTCAACATTGAAGGAATAAAACAGACTAATCCACATCACAATTATATCGCACTTTTCTTGACCTTATTTATGTCGGATATGCATGAGATCAGGCACATCAGCTTCAGGCCAACGGGTGACGTTTGTTTGAGAACGGCATTATAACCAGACGCACAACACGAAGCCCGTTTGCACGATTCGGCACCATATTCTCATAAATCATTCTGAATATTGGCATGGATAACCACATTGGCGTTCTTTTAAAAACATGTATTCTCTGATTGTTGTGCAGTCAAACGAAGTTCGTTTTCCACTGTCTAAACATGAGAATTTCATTTTTATCCACTTTGTGTAGCTCACTGAGTCCGACACAGCTCAGGGCGCAAACTTGCTGACCAGGAACTCCGTGATTTGAACTCAACCTCGGCATCTCGAGTGATTCTCTCTGTCTAGGTTTTGGGCAATACCTTGGCCTCCGTGCATCCCCCGAATGGCATGGTAGCTATGCACCGAAAAGGGGTGATGGCACATTTCAGTTGACCTCTGATTACGTGTGGTTGAAAAGCCACAAAAATACAGTTTCTTGATACAGTAGGTCAAATTCCACTTACTTTCCAAGGTTATTGATTGCAGAAAACGTTTTTTTTTGTTTATCGAAAGCAGCTTTCAGAGCAATGATTGTGTACAATCTCACTTTTTCAGATAGTTCTGTTGCAGTTATTAGTAGCACTGAGTGGTACCGTTTTTGTCTCAAGTTATACGCCGTCAAAAACGATGGACAAACTACCTGAGAAATTCCGTTTTCACCAGCTCTTTTAGGCATGTAAGTGATCCAGAATTTCGTCCCGTTAGAACTAGCCATTGTTCACGAGAGGTAATTCAGTCTTCGGCAGACTCGGAGTCCACATATATGTCGATTTTGTGCTCTCAGCCGGACCTTTTTCGAGATCTGGCAACAGAAAAACTGGATTATGCTAAATTTGACACATCAGTATTCCCTCTTTTCAATATTCTCGCCAGACAACCCCAAACGCTACGAAATTTGCTAAAACTGCAATTCCGCACATTTCGGTAGTCAGACAAACGCCCGTGTTTATCTCTAGATGTCATCTCGTCAAATCTTTCACGTTTTCAAATATTTGACGGCTAGACATTTCCAGCTTATTAATACGGTATAAACCAATAAATTGAAAATCGTCGAAGTATTGGTTTGTTGAGTTAACCATAGGTCAGTAGATGGGATACCGAAATGTTGGCCGATGGCCAGGGTAAACCGATCTCCGTGAGCTGATAATCCTGGTTATGCTTGTTCGCATCTGCATTCTAATGGGAGGCAGGATTTAATTTACTGGCTCCCACAAACTCATAACAGGAATTTTTTCCCAGGAATTAATTGCATCCCAATTTGGTGATACTTTACTTTGGGTGACACAAGTTCAATTTATTTTAATGTCAGTGCCGAGCAGTATTCACCATCCCCGATCGATATTAGGATATTCAATGTTTTGTCTCCTTTCTCCTTCTCGACTGCACGTACCATAATAAACAGAACTCAAAATAAAAAAGATGTCAAAACGTATTATCCCTATGTTTGTATTTATCTTGGAACCGTATCGTCTCACACTAAGCTAGTTCAAGCGTGCGTGTTTGTTTCAGGATTTCACACAGCTTCGAGACTGTAAATTCGACGCAACCACTTAAGTTTTAGCGTCATATTCATCAAGTGTCTTTAGATTTTTGTTCGGGATCATGAGTCCCGCCTCAAAACAGTGTTACAGGTAAGCCGATTTTCTTCAGAAATCTTATTTTCGAGCGCCATAAATTCGTCACACTTGGTCAAGTCTACGGGTTTCTTTTAAAGACCACAACTTGAGAGTGATCGGTGCACCACCTTGAATTTTTCAGCCAAGAAATGGGATCTTGGATTTAAAACCGGATAAATTTCATAGTTTTCTCGTGTATGGATCCTCTCAGAAACGTCTGAGCACTTCTTCACCATGGATTTGTCCGGAAAGTGCTGAACACTCACTTTCCGTTAGCAGGTTTTCCAATGTTGCTTGTTATCTGCATATTACGTCAGATTCAGCACCCCCTGACCTGATTTGCCAGAACGAACTAAGTGTTACGGTTCCGATGAACTATTTTCATGTTCCAATCCTAATTCGTAATGTGTTCCCACTTTTAGGGTACCATCTTTCTGACTGTTGGTTGGACGTATGAAACAATATCCTGCTGAAGCTTTTATCCAGGTGTAATTCATTATTGTCCTAGTGTTTCTAAACAGGAACAAAATTCCGATTCAAAGGTCGATTCTTGGCCCAGCATCGTCTTGTTTTGGGTTTAAAGATCCCAATTTGTCCTTGACGGAACACTACTCATAAGAATGTTGAAAACAATTCCCACCTGTCTGGCAAAACCTGCCTTGGACTGTCAAAATGTACTTATGAACACTTTCAGTAGTGTTCTACTAAGGAAATAAACTGCGACATCCCGAATATTGTATCAAATGGAACGTGACGAATTCCTTGAGGGGTGCATTCAGCTGAGGAACATAATAAACTAGAGAGTCGGCTGGGGTGCACCTGAGTCTGCTGTTAAAACCAGGTCAATTTGCACAAGAGTGTCTTTCGGGTAGCCCAGTATTTTACTCAGTCTACGCATATTGGGAATCATTTCAAGACATATAAGTTTTCATCCTTTACTCTAAAAAAACAATATTGTTCTAGCTGTTAAATTCGAGAGGATGCACGGTCCCGACTTTTTAATCATCATTCGAGACTCTTCTAAAACACGTGCAAACAGTGGGACGCATTTGTTTTAATGACATTCTAAGGAAAGTTGGTCCGGATTAACGGAATATCACGAAGCTTTGATGTAGGTATTTAGCTGGAAAGCACCGAATTAACAGAAATTGCATTCCTGAGCGGTTGATGCCAATGTGATTAACTTAGATTGTTTGGGAAAACGAACATTCCGCTCTAGCTAACCGAAGTTACTTAAGCCAACCGAACAAGGCACACTACTTGATACATCTGTGACAGTTTGTGCAACATTTGATGAAACTCTATCATCGCTGTTTTCCGCGAATTCCTGATTTATGCAAATTGCAGTGAAAATTCGACCTGCGTGAAACTCCCGACTTTTTTATTGTAAATCAACTAAACAGGAGTAAAAAACAAACTGTTAAACTGGTTAGGGACATAATGCTGGTTTGGGATTTAATTACTTACTGGTTTTGGTGACTTTTTAGTAAACATTCCATCACCAATCAAAGGAGAGGATTATCCGTTCTTTGTGGTTTTGTGGCGCTCAGGATTACAGGCCGGAGAACAATTCAGGCACCAATTTCCTATTTTCTAACACAATTTAATTTTGTGTAAGTTATGCGAACTTCAACAAAGGTGAAGTTTGAGTTCAGTGTTTCCAGGCAAACTGAATACTGGCAGACATTTGTTAATAGTTTACTATTCAGAGAACCCCTCCCCCAGAAGGTCCTGCCGGCCTTGAGAAACGGATTTTGTTCTATTACAGGCCTCACTGAAAGGAAAAAACATCCCAGGAATGCTTGCTTTGGTATACTGTTGCAACAGCGGTCAAGGAACCAGCGCCTCTGGTCATTGTGTAAATCTCAGACTACGCTGCTTCAGAATAGGTAAAATTCTAGGTAGCCAAGCAAAATGAGTGAAGAAGTGATTCGCAGGCTTGCAAATTTGCACACTGATATAGTTCGCATTGGTAATCCAAGCTCAGCGAAACTACTCACAAGGTTGCTGAAAACATTTGACAGCCCACGACCGGTTTTGTACTTCTTAGGGCTCATCAGGTAGGCGCAGCCCCCGAATTTCCATCAACCTTATGTCTTACTTGAACCCAAAATGAACTGCCTTTGATGGATACACTCATGTGCAAATCAATTTTGGTTTTCAAGGGAGACTCAACTGGAAATCTCGTTTATGATATTCTTCAACTGAATGTGCTGCACAATGGCCGCCTGTTGTTTCAGTTGGTGTGATATTCGAGGTATCATAGCATATTTTCATAAAGGAATCTACCCACAAGGCTGCTGAAAACTCTTCGACTGTCCACGACCGGTTTCTCCCTCTTTAGGGCTCATCAGCTAGTCCAAGTCCCCGTGTTCCCGTTAACTTTATGTTCTACTTGAACCTGAGTTGTACGAAATTCGAGAGGTACACTCATTCGCTTACCCATGTGGTTTCAGTGGTAGCGATTTGCAGCACATTCAGTTAGGAGATGCGGTAAGTGAGAGATTCATTTGGGATTCAACTGAGTCACTTGTCGGCCAACCAGTCAACAGGGCGACGGAGACCCAAGGATTGCGCCCAGTTGATGAGCTCCAAGGAGAACAACATCATTCTTAGGGCGTCAACGATTTTTGAATAGTGTTCCATATAGGAAGAAATAGGTTTTCTTCGGACCCACTTAAACGTTCCAAAATGCAAGGTAAAAAAACGTCCTGGAAATTTCTTGACTGCTGACGTTTACGAATGTGCTGGATCCTCAAACTCTAGTCTACTTATATAAAACTACCATTTTACTCTGGAATCCTTCTTAATAAAGTGATATCCAAGGGTATCTTCTGAGAGCGTGCGATCAATTCAAAAGAGTTCTTTCCAGAAGTTGCTTTCTTTTCGTAAAAAATAATATCCCGAAATAGAATGAGTTGACCTTAAAGCACCAGAAGAAAGTTCCAACGGTTGAAGTCATATGCCATTTTAGATATTTACGCACTTGGCAACAACATATTTAAGTAGTAGCTAGAACTAGTGAAACGTTCAGAATTGTGGCTACCTGCCAGATAGAAAAATTGGTAGTGATTTATCAAACGGTTTTCAGTACTCACTCAAGTACCATTGTAACTTGGTGCACCACAGTTTCACTACGGTAACTCAATACCTCATTCATTCATTCATTTCCTTTCAAGCATGTCCTCTGTGATAACAAATTTTGAGTCCTCCCTGAAGCCGTTTCTTGTATGCCAGGTACGATTATATTGTTTACCGTAATAAAACAGGTTTCCTTGTTGCATGAAAAATTACGTAATGAATAATGACAAGAAAGTAGTTAGGATGCATCTAAGGCAAGTTTTTGTATCGAAGACGTTGATGTTATATTTCACGCTTACTTCAAAGAGGAGGAATCACAAGCGAAGACGTGTACTTCCCACATGTTTTTCGTCATTGGAAGGCATTCCAGACAGTCCTGATGACGTCTCCGTAGACACAGGCAACCGCGAAGACGTGCAAAAGTCAACGGTGGTGATAAATTGGCATTGCATTTCGGGAATATCGGCGTACAAAATTACGAAATACCGTTGCGTGAACTTTTTCTGCTGTAAAAAACTAATGCTTCAAAGTTTCCAGTATTCAGTTAATAAGAAAATATGAAATGTATTTTAAAGTACCTACATTTTTGCAGTTCTTATTGATAGCACAAGAGAAGGCGGAGCAAAAGCTGGTTTCACAGGCATGGATGAATTTTTAATGCGGACAGGCTGGAAGGGAAGGATGGGCTTTTGAGAGACACTTATTGCTAATGCCATTTTTTGCATCGAATATTGATAGTACTCCTTCAAAAACCTAAGAACAGGAAGCAGAAAAAGGTTATCTATCTATTGCTGCAGTTTAAACGAGATCTTTTTTGTTAGATGACACAAGGTGAAATTTAGTTCTGTATCAAGACAAGTAAACAGTGCAGCACAACTGCACCTAATCCAGTATACTCCAGCGTCAAAAGCCCAATGGGTGTCTGTTCGGTTTGTCTGCTGCCCATAGACGTTATCAGTTCTGTTGGAATCATGCGCAGGCTTACCTCTAAAGGTCACGTGTATCATATCGCGCAGCTAAAAGCGTAACACGTCGCGTTCTTTGAGCATTAGGGCAATTGCTTCCTTGAAGTCGGAGATCAGATCGAGACCTCGCTACCTTGTTTGTCAACCCCTCACTTCAAACCGGTCACCATGTAGATCGGGAAACCTGCGAGTGCTAATACCAACCGGAAATTTAGGGTTTAAATCGACTATTTAGACTCTGTTAATCAAAGTTCCCAGAAGAGGACTAGTAACCATCCCGATGGCTTCTGTCGTTCTGACCACGTAACATTCGAATGAAGCTGTGGTCAATTGTCCGCTCAGTTGTATTACTAGCGGGTGATGACGATAAACGAAATGTCAATAAGACCTCTGTCTGGACTGATGCAGCGGATACAGGAGACACATTTTTCAAACTGAATTACGCTACTTGAAGCAGGTTGATGGGATCTTTAGCTGAATATGTTAATTTCGTCGGTTTGGTCTAGCCTAGCTTGTACGTAGGATCGGACGTTACTTTCTGTCCAGTGAGCCAAAGAAAGCCTGTGGGGCATATTCTGGGAACCATGAGAGGTAAGCATTTTCGTATGAACTACGACGAGGTGAACCATTCAACTTGAATTTGTGTAGGCTTCCGACGACGTGTTAGAATATCTAACATGCTAAGTAGGAAACGGCGTCAAAATATCAAATATCGAGAGCCGGTTGACTGGACCATAAAACAAGCTAACCTTGTGACTATAGTTTACATTGGTTCGTGGTGTGCTAATTTCATACTCGACTTATCTAAGTTTTACACCATTGTTTGGTACTGAGTTTATTTGGACGCATAGCTTTAAAACTGCGTGGTCAGCTATGCCGCTCAGTTATCGATCGCCCGCGGTATACCTCATTTTCAAAATTCCATGTTTCACGCTTCCTCGAGTGGGCAGCGCGATGAATATCTATGATCTCCTGTGCAAGTTGTTTGCGTACTTTGGAATAGTTCCAGGTCCGTGAAAATTGCTGTCACGTCACTCTGGGTTGAACAGGTGTCCTGCTCCTTTTGTTTCGACGAAAGTAGCAAATGTTACAAGCACCCGCTGCAGCATGAGTTACAAGCAGTTACAAGCGTTTAGTGCAAACCCAGCGTGGTAAGTGATATGCACTTATGACGGACCAAAACGAGAGAGGA
Source organism: Clonorchis sinensis (assembly GCA_003604175.2). NCBI lineage: Eukaryota > Metazoa > Platyhelminthes > Trematoda > Opisthorchiida > Opisthorchiidae > Clonorchis > Clonorchis sinensis. The sequence continues at coordinate 16,711,410 of CM030375.1, forward strand.
ACTTCACTGTTTCTCCATTATTGTGTGTATAAAACTGGAGCCGTTCAGTTAGGAGTTTCGTATGAACAAATTTAAAAATATGCAACTACACATAAGTAATTCATCCCATAGGTTTAACTCGTGTCAGATAAACGTACTTTTGAATGAAGTGGACAATGTTGATGAACCTGAAGCATGAATTGCGGACAAGGTGCCTCTTTGCAGAACCAGATTTTGTCTTTAACTGGTTTACTAAGCGTTCATGAATACTTCACTTTACAAAGTTAATTTCCACCGGATTTCATCCAACTTTAGGCCTAGACCTGCAAATGGACTTCAACAATTCTGAGTAGAACTCACGAAAACATTCTGAGCTATCAGCAATATTTCAGCTCAGTTTGTACTACAAAGTTGACGCAACTGTGAATCAGATATCATAATTGGGTTATCACCACAATCACAAGAATGGTCCCCCATGGCTAACATCTTCAGCATAATTTCCGACCGAGCCGAACTGTGCAAAAACCGTGCAATAATCCGGTCGGATGGCCCAAATAAGCACTCGTTTTTAGTTCATTTGAAAGGGTTAGGAGATGACACAGGTAGCACATTTGGAATAGTTATCCAAACGTGTAGCAAAGTTGAAACCACCATTTCCGAATGACAAACATCTGTTGAATTATTCGGGTTATAAGCTTAGCACACTCATTACCACACTCACTTACCACACTCATTAAGAAACTTGACGTGCTTGCAGACCTGGCACTTTTGTAGAGCTGAAAATAACATATTTCCGGCCACTTGTTTTTCAACTATTGAACATAACTACACGTTCCGACCTGTGGGTTTCCCGTCCAGAAAGAATACTCACTAGATATTTGGAATTATTTTGCATGGAATGCCGGCTTAGTGAGTGTGATTGACTACGACCACTGTTTAGTTAATCAGAACTAACTGAGAAGCATCTACACAATAATAGTTGTCTGCTTATTCATGTAGTGCACTGTTGCTACTTGCAACTCGTCAATTTTTACCTCTGTCGCAAAATCGGAGCAAGCCAACCGATAGAAGACGAACTATTGGGTACCTGGTAGGGTGAGAAAAAGCATCTTTCATCCAAATCTTCACACGTATCCCGAAGTATTTGCCAGAGGACTAGACAGGCAATATGCAAGGGGTATCACATCAATATCTGCGGATGTTGAAATGTAACGTAGAACTGCATGATATTTGGTATGAGTGACTTTTTGAGGAAACGAAGAGGCGTTTGTTACGTCGTGAAGCTCGAGACGGTTACTCTCAAACGGTGAGAAGCTACGGACTGTTTTGAAGTCGCCTCCCATTCGGAACTTATACTAAGGCAAGCGGTCATTACATGTCAGAAAATCAGAAAAAATAGACCTACATTTATATAGTTCGAAATTGGACTCCCTCGACAGCTTTCAAAATTTACTGACAATATAGGTTTACAAAAGTGCATGTTATATATATGTATGTATATATTAGCGAAATCTAACAAGTGTAACCAAAAAGTTCATGAGGGTAGGACTCACGGTAACCAAATAATTAGGTAGTGATCACTGTGCACAAGTGACGTATAACCGTCCTTTCCGAAACTGTGATAATTCTGTTCCACTACAGTTGAGGTTGAGGAGTTTGTACACGTAGTTCTCTCTTTAACGTTATGGAACAGCAAATTTTTCAGCCGGCATGTTAAGATTCATCTTTAACCCATCGTTTAGTGGTAGCATGCGGAGATGTTTGTTTATTTGAATCAAAACAATTTTGTACAAATTTGCCCAAATGTTTTCTCTGACTTATCCTTTTAATTGCATTGAAGGTAAAACAGAAATATATCCCTCATTTAGCTGCTTTGCAACATCAATTTGTTTAACAAACCACTCATTTGACAATCGAGCTGGTGTTTAACATGAAATTTAAAAGCTGCCTCAGGGGTCCTATCTACAAAATTGTGTCGAAGAGCAAACAAACGAAACACGAATAAATTCAACACAATAGCTTTGAGTGATTTATTCAAAACTGTTAGACTGTTTCGTCAAATGTTACAAGAGCTAGCCTTTGGTTCATTATTGACTCAGTAAGGATGTCTGGATTGTGGCGAAACGGTCTAGAACCTAGACTCCCCATAAACTGCAAGCAGTGATTTGAAATCTTTAAAATAGAAGTGAAACCGATTTCCATCGGAAGTTCATTTTATTAAAACACCAGACTGGCTAATAAGTGGGACAAATACCACGTCCGTAACCCGTTGAATGTCAGTCATCCGTCCCCGTGATCGAAAACACTTGACAGCATTCAGGTCAAGGATTTTTCGTTTGGATCAGTGTCTTTAATAGGACAATACTGATGTGTTGGAAACTATTTGCGAATCCAATGAACTCGTCTTTGTCATGGAGGATTTCTGCACAAATCCACGAATCCTGGTGAGCATAAACAACATACAATGTCCTGAAAAGCAAGGGCCTAATACAGCTACAGCTACTACTTACGAGTTTGCTGAGTACTCTTCGACATGTCATTAATATACTCTGGTATTGATATAAACACAAGGCGGCTTTTGTGTACCACACTTAGTTGAAAGATATAGTAAAAGGGAGATGCGGCCAATACTAGTGTAAAGTGCGAAAGAATGTATATCGCCACACCATAATATTCTTCATCGACTTCACCCTGCATTGCGATGAAACTGTAGTGAGAGCTGTGTTACTGAACTGCGAAAAATCATCGTAGGCAATGCTGGCAAAACATGTTTCCCTTGCTCACTTGGTAAGACCTAGGTTTGGATTTTTTTATCGTCCAGTCGTTATCACTCACTCACTGGAGCAATTATTGGGAGAATTTAACCAAACATCTCTTGGGAGACTGAACCTGATGTTTGCTTAAAATACATGCATTTGGGCGGAGAAGTTTCACAAAACGTCCTCCCCGCCTGTTTTGCAGCAACGCACGCTGTCTTGAGAAATTTACTGGATACGAAAACTGCTCAAGTCTTCTGGTTGTTAATCTACCTATTTTGTGATACAAGTCACTTTACTTTCGTCTGACTAGTATTTCCACGTTTGCGGTGGAATTCGATTGTGCCATTCCGACATTGACGTCAATATATCATTGTTTTCCAGACTTTCCTTTGATCCAACCCATGAGATTCGCCAGTGTGTGTTTCACTGCATACAATGAACATCTTGCCGGGCAAAAAATTCGAACAGTGTGTCGTTTAGGCCAACTACTTCACAGGAGAGTCTTCAAAGATGCAATTTTGTCGTGGATTTGTCTTTGGAATACTATTCAGGAATGAAGAGAAATACTAATACACAGGCACAAAATAGGTCAATCGTTCATTCGCTAACAAGCCAAATAGCCGTTTTCAAAACTCAAAAAAGCTCATCATCTGAATCGGAGTAACAGGTGCACTCAAAGCCAAACCAACATGCTAGCCAAGTACTCAAACAGTTTAGCTACAAACAAGCCACCCTGTTTATGGAATTGACGTGTGACGCCCCATCCAAATATGAATGCGTACTAAAAGTTCGAGACTGTAGACACATCCAATAAATCCCTTGGATGGCTTTTACAATGAGCCGGCGATTTCTCTCATCGAACCTCCTAAAGAAAGCATTCGTTAGAATCCGGCTCCTGCGTTTTTCTCCTTACTAATACATCGTTTATTCGACCCCCCTGACCGTTCTTCAAAATGTACTAGAATACAAACATTGTCATGTAACTCTCTCTAGCCGTAAAGTTCTTGCGATTCCCGGACAGGTCACTTGGGAGTAGAAAAATTAATTTTTTGCTACTCGTGTGGGAAATAAAGTTCATTTGGAGAATTATGGAACAATGGTAACATCAGAGCCAGATGACATCATTTACTTACACCTAGACAGACGGAAATGTACGATACTTTTGGCGAAGAGGCACTCTTTCCTGATATGGCTGGGTGGAATGGAGGAGGTGGGCTGCGGAAATAAATGACGTAACAAAGCAGGAAACCAAAAATAACTCAAAGGCTGGTGGTTGCTTCAAGGGGGATGGGTGGGAACAATAGAGGTTTTTTTGCGGTATGACTAAACGAAGCCTTTAATCGAAATTGACAAGGGTCAAGCTCTGTGTGGGTCGTAGTACCGACCGTCGCAACGCAAAATGTCAGTACTCTGAAATCTGCTCGTCAACTGAGATATAATGCTTACAATGGAGTGTCTAACCCACTAGTTTAAAACTAATAGTAAAACGCACCAGTTTAATCCAATTTAATCTACCGTAGTGATAAGAATATATGGGTGAATTGTTAACTTCAGGTTATCCACACACACACACACCATCCGATATGGAAACAAATAGGAAAACTTAGTAATTCGAGTATCACTATAAGCAACTGATGGTCTTATGGTTGTCAATAAAAAGCTGACGGGCTTATATAATTTTATTGTGTCCCGCACGCCCCTCTTCCATCGGTGTTGAATTGTGTGGTGTTCATTTTTGAACCCAACACAGCTGAGTGAAGAATACCTCTTATGACACGAGTCCTTCTGAAATGTATCTATCAAGGCATGTCAAATTACCGTACATCTCAAATACTAGAGATGCAGCAGATGCTTTGCTCATTATCGGGGGAAAAATGTACACTGACATGAACCGAACTCATTCTGAGGTGGACTGTACACAAGACTTCATTTGTTAGCTCATATGCAAAGCTTTGGCAGCTGCGGTTAAAGACTTACGCTGAAAGTTTACCGTTCGCTCCGTATTCTGTCTGTTGTTTAAAAAAAGTGAACTTTTCTGATAAACTCACTGAAAATCAACTCACATTGCCTCAGCTTTCAGGCGAGAATAAACCTCCAACCTCTGGCAAAAAAGGGTACTGTTAACTGTTACAAAAACATTCTTAAAACCTCACCATGGCTATCTCACAAGTATAAGCTTAGTATCAACCGGATAGAGTACGTTGTTCTGAGACAGTCATCTGGGTACGAATAACGGAAAGGCGAATTACATAAGCACGACCACATCCGCGAATTGTTCTCATTTGCACATGGACCTGGTTATAACGGTAGGCTCGCCTGAATCCCAGCTGAATCTCTAGTTTATGTTATTCTTCAGCTACACAAGGCCGCCTCAGGCTTCACTTGGTACGAGATGTTCGGGAGATTCATTTGAAGTTCATTTGGGTAAACCATCAAAATCATATATCTTGAGGCGAGTGTATCTCTTCAGTTGCATACAGCTTTGGTCCAAGTGGAACATGAGACTGACGGAAAGTCGTGGATTGACCTATCTAATGGACCTTGAGAGGAGTGAAACCGGCGGTGACTTGTCGAAGAGCTTTCAGCAACCTCATGAACGATGTGGACCGTTAAGGGTGTACTCTCTACCTGAGGTGAAGTACTCGGCGTTTTCCACTCCTTACGTTGATGTTAGCAACGAATCTTAAGACAAAATCGCTGCAAAATTGCAACTCATGTATGTGTTTCTGAAAGACTCCAACAGCTTTCAGTGAGTGCGCCCAAAAGTTGGAAGAAGCAAGAGAAGCCTATCTTGAGGCAAGACATCACAGCGATCTACGAGATATTTCATTAAAAATCGGTTCCCCATCAGCTTAACTGTGAACGGAGACTTGTTGAAATTGCTTTAAATAAAGGCAGCTGACTAAATTAACAACAGTAACAGAGGACGAAACGAGCTTGTTAGTTTAGAAGGCTTTGAGCAAACTGATTTGGAACAACACAATGGAGGTCATATATTACTCCAAGGGTGTTATTTTCGGAGAAAATGCAGAACATGTCATCTTTATTGCGAAACGGAATGTCTCATCACATGAAGAAATAACTTTTGTACTACTTCTCTCAGTTGTATGTCCAACTCTTGAGGGATTCGTTTTGAAAAGACCGTTGTAGGTGATTATATACAAATTCAAAGTGTCATGGATACAACAGAGTGGTCTAGCAAAAGTCCCCAATTGATTCTGACTAAAAGATCTGTAAAGGATGTGCATTCCACGGTCGCTAATGCAATACAGATTTGTATTAACTTTATCTCCCGCCTCCAATGCGCAGCTTCCTACCCCACCTCCCCAAATCATCGGTGAACGAAACTGTGGCAGCTACAACCACTGTAAGACAAGTACGCGGTTCTTACAGCTGACGATGATGATGATGATGATGATGAAGATGAGGATGATGATGATGATGATGATGGTGATGATGATGATGATGATGAAGATGAGGATGATGATGATGATGATGATGATGATGGTGATGATGATGAAGATGATGATGATGATGATGATGATGATGATGAAGATGATGATGATGATGATGATGAAGATGAGGATGATGATGATGATGATGATGATGGTGATGATGATGATGATGATGAAGATGATGATGATGATGACCAACTTCTGACGGACTGATGCAGCTGAAAAGAAAACTGGTGGCACCACCAAGCTCAACGCGCTTCCGCTTACAACACACTGATTATGTCACCTCAACTTTTGATGAAAGGTCTGCAACCAAATTGCTCAGCTCAGCTCAGCTCAGCGAACAAATCGACGTAACCGATATAAAATTTTAATTACACTTAGGACAATGAAATGCGCACGAAAATCATCGAACGTTTTAAATGGACTAGACATTTTGTTTCACAATTTATGTTGTAATGTTTATATCCGCTTTCTATTGTCGGGACGATACAAAATTCCTCGTGTACTGCCCATAAAACGTGTTTATTGCCGCTCTGTTTGTACCCATGTGCCTGCTAGACAAGCGTAATATGACAGTAACAAGCACAACTCTCAATCAGTTGCCGGAAGTAAGTGATAGGTTCATTGCTTACTGAATGCTAGATGCATTACTAATGTCTATCGTATTTCACTTTGTCCTAAAGCAATGTATTTTCTTTACTAATGAATGGACGGGCACAGCAATTGTCCAGGAACTAATGCCGACCTCACAAAAGAACATAAGAGGAAGGTCGGTTTACTTTGGATCTGAACTCCCGCATATCATCTTTGCAAAACCTTGCCGACGAGCAGTTGACGAGCAGTCTATTCACAATATGATGGCACCCAGTCATGCTGCAACAAATGGCCTTACGACAACTCAAACCACACCGGCCCACGTTCGTCAGAGTTCAAACTAACAGGTATGCACTCCTCCGACCTAATGAGCCAGACGGACAAATCAAATTCCACAAAAACTTGAATCGAAACTGGGCTCAAGCTTTGGTAGAACGATTGTCGTGTTACATTTGATAAACTTTGCTGCGGTGTAACACAAATTGGGCTATTTCGCTGTCACGCGGATATTATGAACTGTAGATGGAAAGACTGGAAAGTTGCCAGAACGTAAGGCAAAACTGTCGGTAGCAGTGGAAGGAGTTTGTTCTTTCAAAAAGGTGATTACTGCGGCAACTTTTACCCAACATCAATCTGTTTCCTACTCCGTTTTTGGATCTAAAAAATCTTGGTATCTCACACCGGGATATGTTATTGTAGACAGCGCCGTTTAAGCTTATTTGCGTTCAACCCAGTCATTTTTGTCTTCTTGCCTAAGAAAATAATGGTTTACATGCGCTTTGTTCACGTGCAGCAACAGAAAATCTCCCTTTAATTTAGTTATTTGGGTTTTCCAGATTTTATTTCTGTTTATCTGCTTGTAAATGAAGGATGTTTTACGGACTCCATTTTGAAGATAATCGGAACCGTTTTCTATAGTAATGAATCACTCATTAAAACATGCGTTTCCAGGAACAGTTAGTAACTATTTGCATTTTATTCGGAAGCATAAAGAGTTTTACTCGTATGTCTCATTATTTTTGGTGTCCCGAGAGCGCGTTGACACTCCCCGTAGCATTGACCGACCAACCATTGCCCTAGTAAAGACCTAGACCACGGTTTCAACCCAGAGTATTGCCTCAAACTGAGCGCCTTTAAAAAGAAACTGTGTAATATGATGGAGTGGGTCTGATACTATTTGTTAGCTAGGTTATATGGTGTCAACGAGAAAAATGCCTCAGAGAAGGTCAGTGCCTGGGAAGCAGGTTCTGATAGAATGTCGCAACTTGGTGAAAACTATTACAGTCTGCTGCTTGTGAGAGGAGATTTGGGAATTTGTATGAGAATTTCATCCTGCAAGTAAGTGCCAAGAACCAAAGTATAGCTAGCTCATCCTTATTGGAAATCGTCAGCAGCGCGCACAATCTGGCTTCATCTTCCGTCTGAGAATTCCTCATTCGTGGAGCCGGTCAAGCCATTCGTCAAGCCGGCCACCTGAAATGGATCTCGTGAGAGCGGCGCCATTTCCCGTCTAACTACGAGTCACTCACACTGCCGATCAACCGCTAATGGCCGAACGGCCAAGTGTTCAAACTACTAACCAGAAGGTCGCCAGTTCGAGAATTTGCACACTACATACGATTCTCAGTAAGGGTGAAACAGCTGTACAGTGCTTCTCGGCTTTTCAGCATAGACTGGCTACACTTACACGGCGAAATCTCTGTTTGTGTAATTAGGGTTATCTGAAGCCTTACACGCCAAATAAAGTCAAGGAATCTGTGCCGTGTCCATCGGTTTGTTTATGGACCGAACCGAGTGAGCCAATGCTTTTATTAGCTGTGATTAGCACCACGCACAAGTTAATATCGCTTCAACCTCTCTAGGTGTAACTCATTTCAAATAAGACATACTCTCCGAAAGCGATAGAAGCGGAGACTCTTGGATAGTGCAGAAGGTGTTTCAACTTCTGGCTGCGATTTGATCAGAAACCGAAAAATTTTTGTAAGACCATGGAGAACATACTCAAAGTGGCACAGAGTATCAAATTCCCACGAATGCAAGCCCTGCTGAATGTGATTCAGAGGAGAGAAAGGCAATATTACGTCTTTAAAGCCTGCACTACGACATTCTCTTCTAAGCAGTGCCATCATCGTCTTCTCACTTCCCACATACAAGCTGACAGTTTCAACTTCCTTCTATATTGGTGTTGCATGTCCATAACGTGGTTGGTTTACCATCCTTCTGTATATAAAACAATGTTTCAGCCCACTCGACGTTGGAGATAGCAAAATTTCCATTTCAGCCTGGAAACTTTAGGGACCCTTATTTGCGTTTTGTTAAAAATTTGTTGATGGGTGCCCCATACACACAGTGAGACCCACACATAAGCAGTACTCTTGTGACTTAAGCTTGTCAAAATAAGGTCGGTGTTCCCACCTCAAACTTTGGGAACCGCCAGAGCTACTCCTCTTGGGTGAAAAATGAGTGAGTTACTTGCGTTGCTAAGCTGACTATCCCGCTATTAAGTCCTCCTGAATATTAAAGCTACCATGGTCATTCGGCTGCCAGTAACCGACAAGTCATGGTGTGAGATGAAAGACTTATTTGACTGACTTATCACCAGGTTGACGGAAACTCGAGGACTGCGTCTACCTGATGAGTTCCAAGAAGCGTGAAACCGGTCCTGAGCTGTCGGAGAGAGGTTGTGAGTGGTTCCCTTTGTGAGAAAGGACTACTTTACGTTTTCCAGAAACTGTGCACACTTGATATATTGAATAGGATGGAAACAAAACCCTCAAACGTTTTCTTCGTACAAAAGAGCACGAATTTCAGCAGTCGTACTTCTTGCGTCACCCACTTTAGTAGCATGAATTGTCATAGAATATATCATGCACAGTAAACGTAGTAACTCCGCCATTTGGTTTGCCTTTCCGCGAGCAACCCAATATCGCCTAGACTAGTCCCATAAGTTTTTTCTGGCCGCCTGCAACCAATATCGATTTCCCTTAGTTTCGCAAATCCACTGATTAGCCAGTTGGTACTTAGAAGATGGCGATGCCACAAGGAATACCAGCAGTGGAGAGGGGGCAAGTAGCATGGTACTCCGCGACCTAATCACGAATTGCGCACTATATAAGCAACTATGTGGTGGAAATGCGTATCACACCACCAGCTACATCAGCAGCCACATTGACTATTAAGTGAGTCAATTCATACTGGACAAAAATGCATCATAATCTTTCATCTTTAGGAAACAAGGCTTCACAACAGCTTTATGCTTTACAAGGATTGTCTACGTGACTACAAGGAGAAAAAACATGTTTGGATATATACGTATGACAGTTTACTGTTCTCATGAGTTAACCGAGGCTGTTTTAGCTCCAAATCATTTGTCTAGAATGACTAACTCTGCCTAAACATCTCTGCTGTCATGATAGCCAGGCTTCAACAATTACACTTGTCTGTAAGCTCAAACAACGGCAAGTGATTCGGGTAGCTATCTCTTAGCTTCCGAGGCAAACCTGGTCAGGTCTTGGGCGGAAAAACGTTAGCAGGTAGTCTGAGTTTAGGGAATCGAACTTCACATGCCTAATCGGTGGTTTATCATTCTTACCAAGGCAGAAGCCTCAAAACATTGCCCTGGAAGTAAAAAGATCTGCTGGCATTTTCCACTGACAACGAATCGGAGTTGGGATTATTATGAGCTTTCCTGTACTGTTTGAGGACATTTTCCGCTACCTTGAAGTTCTTTTTGCACGCGGCATAGTCAAGTATAAGTTAGAGTCAATGTGCAGTTTACTATTTTCATGAAGAAGTACAAGTCTCTGTAACTAAATTGAACTGATAACAGCCGACAATGATGCCAATCCCTCAAATTCGAATCTTACCTTCCAGTTAAAACACAGGGGCATCATAAATCCACTTCATTCCTGTTCGGAACCGCGCCGTCCAAGAAATTTCAGAGAAATGACGTTCTTCTTGGTGGGTCAGATAAAAAAACCATCGTCCAAAACCCTTCCACATATCTTGGTACATAGACTTCCTTACACAAAGGGACGGCACATGCCTAATTGACCACTGCAGAGAAATTCCACTGATTGAAACCAACCGTAAGCCTCTTAACCCCAGCTCTGGTTCTGAGAAGGATACCCGGACCAACTCCACTAACTGTATCTATGGATCGACAGCAACGCCTGTAATATATGGCTGTCAGTTACATTGCCAACCCCTTGAGGAACTCAACCAAGCAGACGATGTGTAGCTGACTGAAAATAAAAACGGTTTCAGTTGTAACCAAAATCGATTTTAGACACGATAGGCTTCAGAGCAGAAGGAATGATTCTGATCGCCGCTGAAATCATCTGGTCAATCAGTTGGAAAATCCTTCTCATGTGAGATCATGAGCATCGGCTAGTGTCCTCGCACCACAAATTCCTGTTCACGGTTGATTCGTTTCTTATGTGTACAAATCCTGTCGTAGTTTATGGTGCACCTTATGAGGTGCAGCGGAAATTCTTGTGGGACAAGATGGTTCAGTTGTTAGAGCGCGAAGGTCCGTGGTCCGAACCCGACCTCTGCCCCTCGACTTGCCCTATCTAGGCTTGGGCAACCCGGCAGTATCGCAACCCTCGTGCTTTATTTCGGGTGGCATGGCAGGAAGCACTTGCACTGCCACTGTTAACCTCCCCCCTCAGAAACTAACTCCAAACTCGTTCCCCCAGAGCTCCTTCAAATTCTCAACACCCACTGCACCTTTTGACGCAATTTTCACTTCTGAAGCAAGGTTTAAAATTAACTCTCAGCACGTAAACCTCCGTTCACCATTTTATGGCAAGGTATACCGCTGATGAAACCCTGGTGATGAATCGCCCGCGGCGAATGCTTCTTGTTTGATTAGTACCTTCCGGCCACAAATATTCGTTTCCGCCCAGTTGTTCAAAAGTTTTACGTATGATTATTCGCTGTAATTTTGGGTGCTAAAAATTTACCCCATGGGGCATAATGCCTTCCTTGTTTGTGTGTAGAGATGTGATGGCAAGTGTGCGGTGAACATGGAGTGGTTTTGTGCGAATATACATTAATTCAGTATTTATGCATCCAGCTCGGGTGTTTACACAGTGAAAGTGACGCTTGAAATGTGGGGATTCAACATCAGCCTGGCTGAAATTAAATCAACCAGATGAGATATCGAAAGGGTTAACTTCGCTTAGACGGTCTTTTTAATTGACGTTTGAAATATTTCCTGACTGGAATTTTCAACCGGATTTACTACCGAATACGCTTACTTTTAGTTTTCCAAAGATTGGAAGCAAGGTCGTGCTAAACGTTTCCGCTTGAAATCGTTCATCGCTGATAACTTCTCAACTCAGGAGTAACTGTCTGATACCAGCCGCCTGTCAACGTTCTATAGAGCCAGAGCGATCCTTTTGAGAGCCTTCTGGTTGTAGACGTCGGATTTGGAATCAAGCGCTTAACTGGTTGACCGGCGTTTTGAAAGATGAATGAGACTGACCGCTATCCAAACGGTATCTATCTGTTAGATGTCATTTTTCTGCTTGATGCACTACCACGGCAACTTTTTGATTGATAGTTAGCCGTCTCATACAGACGTCCTGTGCAATCGTTCTGGTTCAAGCTGACTGCCTTTGCAGGTCAAGTAACCGGAAGTATGATGCCGCGTGATAGAAAGATGAATATATAGACTATATGTTGAGCTTCATTCCTATGACGTCATCACTCATACCGAGCAGCCATGCTTGCTGACTGATTGCGCAACAGTAGACTTCTCTCCTGATTCCACACTCCTCGAACTACGACAACCGTTTACTACTGCGTATAATTCTAACCGCGAAAATATACACCCGTATCTTTGTCTTCAATTATATTGTTATTCAACTAAGCTCCCACTAATGAGAACAAAAGGATTCGTTTGTTTTAGATGCCTATGGACGATAAACTGAAAACCGACAACTAATTGATAGTTTTGCGTCACATGCCGCACTTTGAAACAATAGTGAGAAAATCGCTTTGATTATTGTGAACTACATGTAGGAAAATATAAGCCTGGACTATGCACCTGGTGTTTTGGTTTCTACGAAAGAGCCAAGGTCTCCTTGAATGATTAATTGACGGAACAAACTTAGCTCCAGCTCACCGGAACTTTTCATCTCTTAGCCCTTTGATACAATCAGCTTGAAGACAGATAGTCAGCAGAATCGCTGCTACTTTGTGCCCCTATAAACATCGTATCAAACAATTGTCTGTCTTTCTGAAAGTCAAAGAATAAAATAAATCATTTATAGACGCAATACACTACTACTGATCAGCCCCGAGAACGGCAAAACCGGTCGTGGGCTGTCGAATAATTTTCAGCAACCTTGTGAGTAGTGTATCACGCCTGTAAATGCATCGCGATATCTCGAATATCGTACAAACTGAAACATGAGGCGGCCTGATGCAGAACATTCACTTGCTCAAAAATATAATGAACAAGAGATTCAGCTTGGTTCTAGTTGAGTCAAACTGGCTTTCAAAGGAGTCTACTTCGCTCAACAAGATCATCAATTTATCAAGGTTTACTTATTTGTTACTCCACGCAGTCCTTTTCCACTTTGCGTGGTTTCCATCACTTAGGTGACAATCGGGTGGCATGGCATAGCGCCACGAGCTGAAAACAAACTTATCGAACGACCAGTGTATCTCCACTCGTTCCGGCGGACTTTGAAAGTGTCTATCGCTTTTCCTACCTTACGATTCATCTCCAAACTCTTCCAGTTATGCGTCGTCTGTTTTGTCGACCCCCATAGCCTTGTGTCCTTCATTCGTCCTGGTGTTTTCGTACACCTATTTAGCGGCATATGATTGCTCATCAAAACTTCCAACTGTCAGCTCAAACGGCCTTCCAGTTTTACGAGCGATTAAAATTGACGACGGCGGTAGATGGTGTGAACAGCTTGATTGGTATGACCGGTTAGGTTAGAACTAAGGAAAGTATGTGGGCGCTAAACGACTCATCGACTGATTCCAACCCTAGACTGGCCACATACCAAAAATCTAGTCTTGCGGTTGAAAACAAAGATTTGCTTCAACAACAACTGATTTTAACGAAGCAGTTTAGATTGTCTCTGAAATAAACACCATCCTCTCGGTCCTCCTTTTTCTGCAGAAAGTGAGCTTCAATCAGAGTCCGCTCAAGTGACCAGGAATAGTTTTGATAAAAATTCCCATTACTGACGTCAGCTGGGGAGGATAATTTCCTGATCAACCACTTGACACTGTAGAACTCCTAAATAATTCGCCTTGAAGAGTTCATGCAGCTTATTCCCGCACGAAACATCCAGGTTATAAAACACCGACCCCTCCCTTGCTGTGGGCTCTGCTTACGTGATAAACACTTCACTGGGCACAGATATAATTGCGTTCAACAAAGTGAGACAATATAGTGTTTCTCTCCAGAGCAGAATTTATTTCCACATTCTGTAAGTAGTTCCCAGAGAATTTCTCTCACTGAAATGTGTCATTCCCCAGTTAAGTTATCAACTGTTCCCGGGAAGGAAGCAGTTGGGCAAAATTAATGTAAAGCCACAAAAAAACTGTCTACACATTGCCCATTTGCCTCTCTTGGGAAGCAAACACACACCAAAGCAAAACTCCTGAAGCGATCATCTACTCTATAATTTGGATTTTCTCTGAAGAACTCCACAGGCTCCGGTGTTAGTACATATGGTAGTGAACGGACTATGTTCGTATGCTCTAATACAAAGTGTAGTAGGCAACCTTCTTCCTATGTGATTTGGATTTATTCAAAAGACAAATAGGCGAAACAGAAGCATGTAGCATAAGCGTATATCACGGCAACACGGGACGCGCTATCCAACAGGTAACTCAATCGTGAAAGACGTGACAGCGCTTGTTACGAAGGCAGAGAGTGTGCTGTTTCCCGTGTGCCAGTGTTAACTTTCGCCTAATTTGTTAGCCGAAATAAATCGCTGCTCCACAAGGTTTTTCTCTCTTCAAATTTCAGGCAAAGTCCCTTATTTCGTGAAATGTCAGGATTTTTGACAGTCACGCTACGTAAGACACTACAAATAGCATGCTTGTTTAAGCTACCCTCATAAACATCACTCTAGATGGAATAAATGTAGAATGGTGTCGACCAGGTTAGATTTTCATCACTTTGACTGTCACGCGATGGAATGTTTCGCATGCGCAAGCACGGATAGCCTGCCCAAACACGGAGGCTTCATGACAAGAGTGGGGCAAAGCGTGTTGGTATGCGTCAGACAGTCATCGTTGAGTCCCCAATCGTTTATGTTCTGTTTGCCTACTGTTTAGCCCACTATTCTTCAATATCGACAAACACGATAACAATGGTATTTGCACTCTATAAATAGCTGAGCCTAAACAAACAGCAGAATTATTCAAATAGTACACACAGACGTCGATGGAGTAGTTTAACTGTGTCAGTTGACTTCTAAAATTGGCTGTTGCTTTGTTCGCCGAGCCAGACAACTGGGTTGCAAGCGTTCTGTCACCAACCGAGGTGATAGCATCAGTGCGTAGTAAGTTGGTGGTGCGTCGCAATGCGTCGGTATGCGCGTACACAGTTTGGCTAATGGTGGAAATTTTACGATCAAATTATCCAGCTCAGCGAACAGAACAGCAACCATGCATTCACTCAAAGCTGCCAAGACTCTTCTACTAGATGAACATTGGAAATTTGAGGTTTTATCAAGTTCTAATTTTAAAAAATTTCCTGCATACGTGAATGGATGGATAATTACCAAAAAGACCCATTGGTCCCTATAGCTTCATCACAGCTTCGTCCACAGCGACTTTCATGTGCATCTTTCCGGTTTCCCTGTTGAAATCCCCATAATACAACTCCCCTCATGCTATCAGAAACTTGGGACAGTGCAATTTTGCAATCAATTATGTATATTTTACGAGCTTTTCTGTTTTTCGACATTTCTATACGTCCACATTCCAAGCAGCAGTCATAAGCTTATTTCGATACAGCAAAACGCACAGCAATAAGATATTAGCTCAATACACTACTCACAAGTTTGCTGAAAACTCTTCGACAGCTCATGACCGATTTTGCCCTTAGAAGCATCATAAAACAGAGATTCAGCTGTGTTCCAGGTGATCCGCAAAACCAAATTGGTTTGCAAATGAGTGTATTTCGCTAAGATATGGGCTTTTTCACGGAGCACACTAATTATAAGTTTGCCGTAAATCTTTTGACAGACTATCACCGGTTTGACTCATCCTAGGGATCACCAAGGAGACGAATCCTTGATTTTTTACTAACCTTGTGCTTTATTTAATCAACATATTTTGCATAAGTGACAGTATATACTCACTTGCAAGTTCTGCTGGCATGAACAAAGGACCGAACGGAACATCTTTTTATGGTATCCTTCGGTTGAGTTTCTACTCAAAACCAACACAATTTGCAAACGTGCGTGTTTCATCTATCTCTGGCAATGGATCGTTTAATTGGAGCGCAAGAATGACGAAAGTTGATGGACTGTTTCTAACTGACGAGCCACAAGAGGGACAAAACCGACCATAGACGGTCGAAACAACCTTATGAGTAGGGTGTTCCATCCTCAATAACATATCTTCCAATATTTCAAATACTGTACCAACTGAAACACGGGGTGGCGTTTGTGCAGCACACTTAGTTGGAGAATACCATAAACGAGAGATTCAACTGGGATTCACTTGAGTCTCTCGTCAACAGCAGATTAAGTTGCAACTAAGCGTAGTTCACTGAGATATAAACTTATTGATTTTTCAGGCGAGCAGCCAGGAAGGTTTGCTCTTAAAATAAATCTGGACATTTGATGTTTAGGCTGCGCATTGCTCGCACCAGGTTTACTGATAAACTCATCCTTGAAGTTTTGTAATTTTCGGAAGAATTCAAAAGGTTTTGGAGGACCAATTACGATGACATCACCCTATCTTCAGGAGAAAATATTCATGGTGTCGTTCGAAAAATCAAGTGGTTTTGTTCCTACTGTAAACAACACTTTGCTGAGGGAAAATCTAAAAGAATCCTAGCTGTTATTTCAGGTAATCTTTTGTGTCACGAAATACTTCACTTTTGTATGGCCCTAAAGTTGACCGCGTACACCAATCACCAAATGATGTCTTCCTAGTTGATGAATACCCTCCCACATCTTCATACCACAGCTTTTTCTTGTATATTTGTGTCAAAAACAGAGAAATGTCTAATATGGGCAGGGTTAGAATCCTTTGTAAGAATCTGATTTTAGGCTCCAGTCTCACTCTCCAGAGAACTGTAAATGTGTCTTGGGACCGCTTCATTTCCAAAGGTGCATTTTGTGTCAACACTTTGTCCAGGCAATATTTACTTAAATACAGCTGCACTGAGATGGGCGATAGTCGCAAACTGCTTGCTTTTGTTCAAAAATCTTTTCGGGTTCGATTTTTTATACTTCTACAGTGCTGGCCGAGGTGGAGCAAATCTCAGAAACGAATACTCATGCGCTGCCTCGGGCCCATAGTCAGCTTCGGGTTTCGGAAACGGATATGTCACATTTCGGCTTGTGGTCGGCCGTGGAAACAAGCCCTAATAGGAATGACTTTGTTTCAACAACGACATGAGGTAAATCGGATCATCATAAGTTGTAATACCTTCAGAGCGCGTATAGGTTTGCGTTGGTGTCATTATTATGTGGCACTAACTAAAGCTAAATTTAATGTGCCATCAACGTTCAATCATCTTCATGCGTAAGTATCATAGCCGTACGTGAGCTGAGGTGCGGCCAGGGCGCCCAGACCTAGAGAGAAGGATGATTATGGTCTCCAACCAAAGCCTTTGGCTCAAAAACCTAACCGTAAGTACATCGCCAGGTTGCCACTCAGGTTCAAACCTGGAGGATTAGAAGACTGTTAGCCAGACCTATAGTCACTGATCAATTTGGTATGAGAGACTCCTTGCGTTTCGCTAGGACACGACGCACCTAAATTGATCGCGGTCACACCGTTACTCTACGAAAGATCTCATCGCTTCGTGCCCAAATATCGTGTCACTTTGTTGTTAAATCACTTCCGCATTAATTAGTGGCAGAATTCACCAAGTTTTCGTTGTTCAAAAATGAATAGGAATTTATAAAGTTAGTCAGTGTTAAGGGTGAGGCTACTCCATGTAGTCTGAAATAAAACGTATTTTGGACTCACTAATAAGGCCTGGTTGGACTAACTGAAGGAGAGTCGCGAAACGGGCTGAATGTTTGTCATGGACAGCATATTGGGTAGCACCTGTCTACTGAGAATGACAGTGGAACTATGAATTTTTCCCATTCCTAACACTCCTTTCACCAGGGTATTCCGAATATTGCTTCCATCATGTATATGCTTAAAACAGATTAACAAAGGCACATATACGAAACCTCTATACTCGACGCTATCTCGTTCCGAACTTTGATAATCTCTTCCCGACCGACAGCCAAGGCATTGCCAATATCTTCAGCTTCAGAATTCGGGTTATTTTGTTCAAAGGTAAATCAGAATTTAACCGACCAGTGTGCAAAACAAAGAACTTCGTCTCACTTGCTATAAAGGACCCTGTGGATTGAGGTGTAAGCCCTCACCAAACCACTGACTTCGGCTTTACGCTTTGTAAGTTTTCCTCACTGTCAACGTTTTTTCAAGTTTATTCTGGAAAAGGGAAATTAAGACAAACACTGTAGAAACAGGTGAAGAAAATGTGCTTTCCACTGCTTTAGGTTAAACTAAAAATCTATGCAACTAATCAAGTGTATATTATTGTACAACTCGTATCTGTTGAGAAAACTTGACTTTAATCAACCAAAATCAAAATGTTAAGTTGTTACAACGAAAATGAAGAATAGAGCAGGCTTCGTCCAGAAATTCTCCCCTAAAGCTATTTGCGGTGACAGTCGACAAGATCACATTAGCTAAAACTTCGGCTGAGATGAAGTGAAATAATAAACATGATGAAAATTTTTAATCAACGAAGAAATTTTTGGGTCAACGGATGTGGCTTTTCGGTGGAGAAGCCAGCTGGTAAGTAAAGTTGTCATTGATGAAAATAAGAGGAATACCTAACAGCTGTTTTAGCGTAATTTGGAAATCCTCAGCAGTGCGAATCTCACGAAAAGAACCTGAAACCTGAACCGAATGCTAGAATGACTGACAAATGCCAATCCAGCTCTGGAAATGCAAAATGGAAAATATCTCTAAAATTCTAATATGGTTCATTCATTCGGAAATAATTTATCTGTTTAACAAGTTTTACTATGTCATACACTTATCATGTGTGAGTCGGGTGCCTTTAAAGTCCGGTTACTCTTAGTGTTGATCATGGGAGCTCTTTCCGTTTTTCACCTATTATAAAGTGGACGCAGACGATGTCCACATAAAACGAATCCGACACTTTTTGGTCTAAGTCAATACAGTAGGTTGAAATGACACTCAGCCAACAATTCAGAGGTCTCATTGATTCAAAACCATCTCACATAACTGTTTCACCACTCTGAGCTTGTCCACCGGTGTTAACTCACAAAGTTACTGAAGTAGCCACAACGCCATAATGAGTCTGGTTAAATAGACGCGAAGAATTGCAATGAACGAGAAACTCAGCTGAAGTTCATTTGAGTCTTTCGTTACATCCAAATTAATGTGTAAGTGACTGTCGTTCGCGAACTGCATCCAAATTGCGTTCAGGCAGAATCTAAGTGGACTCGAAAACTGCGCCTGCGTGATGAGGTCAAAAAAGGGCAAGTCTGTTGTGGGCTGCCGAAGAGTTTTCAATAGTCTTATGAGTATTGTGTTCCGTCCAGATGCCAAGACTTCTTTTCGGACACCAACTCACTTTCTCAATTTTACCAAGTATTCGGTCCTCATTAAACACCCTAATGCAGGTACGAATCGGCGGCATTTGCGTGGAGATACGGTTTTGCTTGTAGCAGCAAAAATCGTTGCAGTTGACAACATTTTGCGTGCGTGGTACCAAAACTGGCCCACAAACACACGCAAAATAACTAAGGGCAAAATACAGCCCTTCTTTTGGACTAATAAACCAGCCGAGTGGAAGCAATCCCACTTGAGAAACAATTCTGGCAAAATCCGTTTTTTACTGAGCAGCCATCGAGGAAAGCGGGACACTTCAGACGATTAGGAAAACCCTTCTGATGCCAAAAAACGTCTGGTTTGACCATCAAGGACAAATAAGACAAGAAAAATGCAAGATGTATCAGTTTGTCAATAATATAAAAGAACAAAGATGTTAACTCTGCCGCCACATCATTCCATCCAGACATTTCGGCCTACTGGACTGGGGTGAGCCTAACTCTATCCGTCACTTAATTCAAATTGTGTGCACTCTGCATCGTCAAATATTCCATCTCAGTTAAACTACGCACTTAATTCGCTGAAGCTTTGAGGTGAGACTAAACAGTTTTCCCAGTTGTTATCAATGCATATTCCTTATAACACCAACCGAAGGAATACAAGCAAGACAACTTGTTAGTACAAGTCTTTGCCGACAGCCCGTAACAAAAAACTATAGCACTCATTTCGGTTTAATTTAGGTGAGTTATCATACGTTGAAAACGTCCTGAAGAACAATCACCAGACACACCAAATATCTGCTGCTCCCAAGGGTCGACATCCCCGTCAACGACTCTCCCTACTAAGATATTAAATTAAATTAATTAAATTTGTTATTCACCATACCAAATTATGATGGCTACCTTCTATACTTTAACCTCTGTTTTGTGAATCATGCCCACTTGTTACTGGCAAGACAAAACAACTGTGCCACGCTTTTAAAATATGTCTCAAGGACTGGCTTTGCCTTATTATAAATTTCTAAATCAACTGGTTATTTGCAAATCACATGGCAGGGGAGGAGAAACGACCCAAAGCGGCGGGCCTCCTGGAAGGAACTTGTCATTGGGGAAACTAGTCAGGAGGAGATCACCTGAACTAGACAGTGTTGTTGGTCGAAATGAGCGGCTCCAGAAAAATGAATGTTGTTTTCAACTTCGACACGTACACTTGAGTGAAAATTCGAAAACCTTAACTTTTATTTCAGAGAATAACCCGTTGCCATTACGATGGGAGCGTCGTTCTACCTGGATAATACAAAGAATCGAGAAGACCAGTTGAAAGCGTTCACCACAACAACTTAGTTACTCCAAAGAGTTTGAATGCACTCTCAGCTTAAAGAAAACTTTTGTCAGCGATCTATTAGGTCGCACCCAAATTGTCCTGTCTTTCGTTAGTTAAAAATGAAGATACGTATATTCATATATAAAGAAGCTTCAGCTGGCCAGAGGGTACAACAGTATACGACTAGGATTAGTAAACCGATGGCAAGAAAAGTGGCAGCGAGTCCTACATGAAGAGAGAGCAGGGATAAAGTAACAACAAGCAAACCGGAAGAAGTAGACATTAGGCTGGGCCTAAATGCATGTCAGTTCCCCATCGGTTTCAACAAATGCTGACCTGCCCAAACAAACAAAATTCCTTAGTTGACACCTAATGCCGATTTAGCTTCATAGTAGGAAAAGTATATGGTGTGCTGACTAGCGCGCCTTCTGGCTTAAATTTCAACAGAACTGGCAACCTAATCACATGTCCTGATGGAGCTTTTTTGTCAAGAGCAAAACGCTTCCCAGCAATAAACCCGCCAAAAGTTTTCCAAACATTTCCGAAAATGAGGCTGTTAGTAATTCAAGCCTACATTTCACTGGTCTTTGTTGAACGTATAACCTACGCTGAGTGTATATTCTCATGTCCAGACCACACGATGTGTGGTCTGCGCTTGAAAGTTTCCAAAAGTACCCGACTCTCGCCTGGAGGGTTACCGATTCTAGAGTCGCTTGGGTGAGACAGACCGAATTTGCATATCACAGCTGTGGAATGTCACAACGATGAAAGCACTGTGGTTAAACGGGGACACTGAATATTCCGTTCATAGTCCGTCAGCTCTGTCAAGTTTTCACAGATAGCCAACCTTTCCAGGGTTAACTGATGGATTAGTTCACCACTCGCGCAAACTTGTTCCACTTTCTCAAACTGCTCGGTCCTACATAATTTCCTGATTTTACACAAAACCTTTCCAACGGGCTGTACGTTAGGATTTCTTGGCTTGCTTTTGCGTGATCACATTTAATGAACTAAGCTACTTGGTATCCAATTAGTCTCCGCCTCATTTTCTACAAGTTGGGTTGCCGATCATCTGACATGCCGATGTCAATAAGAGCCTTCGCCAGCGAGCTATCTTAGCCCCCGGGATAGTGAAAGCGGATCAACCTTGCTTTTGTACAAACCATTGCCAGTCAAGTCTACTACTAATGAGCCGCCTTCGGTAGAGTCACCTCAAAAGACGCAGGTTCCGTTAATTGGGTCATTATCACAGTACTGTTTATAATTTACCCTCAAATATGTCAACCGACTTAACCGTAAATCACGCTCAAGCCAAAAAAGTGCTTCCGATAAGTGGGTTAAACAATGATCAAAGAGATAGGAGCGACGTGGTTAGGACCGGCCACAATGTCAGGGGACACCTTAATTTTTGACGATGCCGTTGCGTGACAGAAGTGCAGCAAAATCGAGAAAACAGCAATCACTGGATTACATTGAAAAATTGCTTACGTTTTCTGTGGGTAAGTTGAAAAGTCTCACAGATTTTCAGTGACACGAACTAATCAGTGGATATTCTGTACATATAAGAGGCCCATATCTAAAGTGCAGCGAAAATATCGCATCAAAGATGGACTGAAAACAAGGTTTAATTTACGAGAAGTACACTCATTTGCAAATCAATTTGGTTTTGCGAGAGACTCACCTGGAACCCAGCTGAATCTCCCGTTTGTGATGCTTCTAGGTAACTGAATGTGCTGCACCGGGCCGCCTCATTTTCCAGTTGCTACGATATTCGAGATATCGCGATACATGTATATACGCGATGCACTACTCATAAGGTTGCTGAAAGTACTTCGACAACCCACGACCCGTTACGCTTTTCTTGGGGCTCATCAGGTAGGCGCAGTCCCCGAGTTTTTGTCAGCCGTATCTTCCACTTGAACCCGAATTGGCCAGATCTCGACAACTGCTTTTACATTTTCATATCAACCGGTTGTATGCTGTGCACAAGTTCTCAGCAACCTTGTGAGTAGTTTCCTTTATGAAAATATGCTATGATACCTCGAATAGCATACCAACTGAAACAAGAGGCAGTCTTTGTGCGGCACATTCATTTGAAGAATATCATCAACGACAGATTCATTTGAGTCTCCCCTGAAAACCTAGTTAATATGAAAATGTCTGTATTTGTCAAAGCTTAGTCTAGTTTGTGTAGCTTTACGGAGGCATCTGGACATTATAGAAATATACAAAGCAACTGCAACTAAAACCAAAATAGGATGGTCTGATTAGACTGAATACAAGGGAGCCAAAGTAAGATTTGTCCAACAAACAAAACGTAACAGAAAGACAGAAAATTCACCGTATAACAACATAGTAATTAAGTGCACGTTTAGATAAAGATCTGCTGGGAAATTTTTGGTGGCATCGAATCCAAAAACCTAGCTATCAGTGTCTTATCCGTCAACCCGACCAGTTCCCCTGCAGTAAAGTCGGAGAAACAGACTGGTGTTTCTCGGAACGCATAGCTGAACGCACTAAGAAATGACGGTTGCGAGAATGCCAACAATAACCACATTGTACAATCAATCGTGCCACCTTCAGATCCTTTCGTAACGCACCATCTACTGGACATAACTTAACACTGTGGACGCAACGTCTCATACACCATCTTCCTAATCGTCAAGAGCCTGTGCCCACAAAAGTTCAGTGAAGCGGTTTTAATGGGTACTAGGCAACCATTTCCAGTAAGCGGATATAAGTGAGTGGAATCAAGCGTCCTTCCTGCAGTTGAACACAAATTTGAGCTGTTTGACTTCCCCTTTTGATGTCCAAAATTTATCTTAAAATGGAACCCGCAAAGTTTTAAGATATCTTGTCACGTGCTTTCCCTAATGGACATTGAGGAGATCCTAGGGGAATAAACGCGTAATCTCATCTCCCCATGCAAAATTATGCACAATGAACGAGGATATTTGGGACAAACCGCTGTTTGACTGGCAGAAAAATAGTCGCTTTTTGCATGTCGGCGCCACTTGGATTGTCTGAACAAGACAGACGCGTGGCAAATTTGACTACAGTACACAAGCCACTTGTGGATGTGCACAAACTTCCACGTCAATTTTGTGCTTTTTTATGCCAGTGTGGCATGAATCTTGACAAATTTTGTAAAGTGACAGTCCAGACGTGTTATTTCTAAAAATTACTTTAAGGAAATCCAAAGAAAGTTGGCATGGAAGAGTAAAGTATAAAACACAAACTGAATCACAAAGTGGAGAACCGACACCACTTGTTCTTGATGGCCAGAAGACAAAAATAGTTAGGAATCACCATTCGTTTTATTCCCATAGGCTGTCATCGCAAACCGCACGATTATATGACTGAGCAAATTGACAAGGACGCAGAAGAAACGCGTACAGTCCGTAGAAAAGAATTTTGGTTCTGATCAGTACAAACAAAGGCTACTCGGATCTTACTGGAAGGCGCTATTTGTTCCTTCTTTGTGTGGCCACATTATGAAATAAAAACTGGGGAGAATTTATTGCTTTCAAGGTGAAATGCTTCCTCAGTGCAAGGCAGCCTCTAAATGCATAGATGCCGTGTGACAGGGAGGAAGCATGATAGTTCGGGTGTTGTCAGTGTACTCATATTTAAGACGTTGGAAAGGTTTACCCATCATTTATAAGAAAAAATTCCTGACACTCAGTACTCTTTTAATGGCGGTTACAGAAGTAGGAAAATGGGGAACAAACTAAATGTTGATTTACGCTAAAAAAAGGCAGAATACCGGTCCATCTCTGAAGTGGAAGTAAACTACAGGACGACAAATACACTCATTTGCATAATAGCTTGGTTTGTAAAGGAGAATCATCTAAATTTTAGCTGAATATCTCGTTTATGACATTCTTATTCAACTGAATGTGCTGCACTCAACAGCCTCATGTTTTATTTGGTGCGATATTCGAGGTATCGCAGTAGATTATATAGACGCAATACGCTACGAATAAGGTTGCTGAAAACAGCACACGACAGGTTTTGCCCTTTTTGGTGCGCATCAGCTGAAATTAAGATGAGTCTCCCGTGGAAACCAAATTGGTAGACAAATGAGCAAATATGTCAAATTTTGAGCAAGTTGGGTTCGGGAGGAACACGGGGACTGCCTACCTGATGAGCCCGAAGCGGAAGAACGAAACCGGTCATGGGCTGTAGAGGAGTCTCCACCAACCTTATGAGTAGTTTGTTAAACTATAATACAGTTGCTTATCGGCCAAGCAGCCCGTCACCACCCCCCGAATACTTCATTTCTAGCCAAAAGGGTAGATCGCAATCTGCTGCTCACTTGTAGTACCTGCGTACATCAGACTTTGGCAGGAGCCTACATTTCACTTGTGCGGCTGCGTTTCCGCTGCCTCAATGACCACATAAAATCGAGTGAACTGACCAGACTGCTGTGATAGAACAACCATAGCAATAAATAAGTAGTATAGAAAGGAACGTGCAAAAAAGTTAAGGCAGTTGCAATGTTGGCTTACAACTTTCAATCGTGCTTTTACATACAAGTCATCAAGGAAATAAAAAATCTATGAGAAAGCATCTTTAGGAGAAAAGAGAAAGAAATCTGTCACCGCAACATATTTGCGTTGTTTACAGAGCTGCTGGTCGAGTAAAACACCGTTTCCTCTGGCTCACTGACCAAGTCACCCCAGCTTAGAAGAAAAACTGATTACATTGGAAAACGAGCATCGACTCTGTTTGGAAAATAGTAAATTATCCGTCGCAGGGTGCGTCAGTTATGCCCTACATGTGACTGAAAAGAGAAACCTGGAAAGTTTTGGTGAGCATTACAAGCAACGGTTAAGTTTCTGCTACACTCACGAGAATGCTAGAAACAAAATATGGTTGGTGATTTCCAATTAAAGTGGATGGAGTCAAGAGTAACTTCAAGACGCATCCGTAAATGGAAACGTGGAGAGAAGGCAAAGTATATCTTACTAATAGTTGTTTCCTAACAAGAATTCCAGGACTGCCAAAAGGCATGTATTAGGCAAAGATTGTCTTGAAAGGTTAACCTGGAACGGACTTTGGTAGAAAAAGTTGATCTTGGCGTAAAAAAACACTCATAGGTTTGCTGAAAACTCTTCGATAGCCCACGACCGGTTTTGCCGCTCTTGGGGGCATCAAGTAGGCGCATCCGTCAACCTCGTGTTCTGCTTGAACCCAAATTGGACAGATTCTGACAAATACTCCCTTTCATTTGCACACAAATTTGGTTTGGACAGGAGAATCAACTGAATCCAGCTGAATCCCCCGTTTGTGATGGTCCACTTCACCAAATGAAACATGAGCCAGCCTAGTGCATCACATTCAGCTGAAGCGGACCACCACAAGGTTGATCTTACTTCCCACTGGCGCGGCGGAAATGCCTCCTGTGTTGTCCTTAACATTCAAAACTCTGTCTCATTAGCGTTCCTCTGAATTTTCAGGCATTCACAATTCACTCGCATACCAGTCGGTCCAATCAAACCATGAATTCAGCCCATTTCGAATTAATGCAGATCAGTCAAATAAAATTTGAATAAAACGAGGATGCCCTTGACCAGAGATGATCAAACCCTTTATCGGTCGTTTCTGTGGGTGAAGCCACGTGAAAACCTATGACTTACTATATAAGTAGGGGGCAAAGTTCCACCTACTTGAGTACAAATCAAGGAAAATTGGTTCAAAAAATTGAATAAACTTGTGGGCTTGCATTAGCCCGAATTTCATTTGGTGCAAACGCATGGCCAAAAAGTATGATAAACTCAGCAGTCCAGTCTGAGCAGAACTCTTATATGCTTGGGACCGAAAACCTTCCTATACTGACCACTTGAAGCCATTTTTAACTATAGAGGAGATAACTATGGATTGTTGCCCTCTTCAGATATGGCGCCTTATCTTGTCTTCCTGCCTGTCAAATGAAGTGGAAGAATTTTTGGCCAAATTCCATTGACAGTCATTCCGACATTTATTCACTAAAAAGGGAGCAAGTTAAAAAAAGGAAATAAGAAGTGGTCTTCTGCCTATTCTGCATAAAAAATAAGTTCATGTTGTTCAACTGTACGCAAATACACTTTATATTTTTTCCAATTATTCTGGAAAACAATAATGTCAAATAAGCATTTTTGGGTCTCGCATTTGAAAACAGTTTGAAGCAGGGCAAAAATGCCAACCGGCCATCGCTGTGTCAGTGATAACCATGGCCTCCTGCTTGTTAGAAGGGCGCTTCCCAACGCTGAGGATAAGAGGCTATTGAGGGTGGGTTTCAGTCTCGAACTCAGCTACGAAAAAATCTATAGTGTTCAGATCAGTTTAGAAATCTATACAATGGAACCATTCGGCAAAACATGTGAAAAAATGGAAGATAAAACTCATCGACACTGTAAAAAGCCAGGTATGTTGTAAGAAAAACTCCCTTGCTATAGAGGAGAATGTTGGTAGCTCAGGTAGTATAGATGGTCGTTGGTTTGTACGCTGAGCTGGGCAGTTTGATTTCATCACCAATCGAGGTGACATCATCAGTGCGTTGGTAGGGAGCGTTGTGGAGCGTAGCGACGATAAGGCCAAACAGGATCCTCCCAAGAGCAAAGACTGAGGAGAAGAGAGGTTGTATGGTGTCAGACCCCTACACATCTTATTCAGGGAAGTTCCTTACATCATTCAAGAAATATCCAGGACATATGAAAATATCCGTGGTATTTCATTCATATGGGTCTTCAGAGAAATCCGTTGGACTACGACCTAATTACCGAAAAGCTCCGTTCAATGTGGCCACAATAACAGTGAAAAACGTAATTGTACGAACTTTTCGTATCTCACCGTAATCAGACGTTATTTTGAAATTTTTGTGAGCGTAATTCAATCGTTTGATGCCACCTAAATGCGAGCAACCAAATCAATAAACTCTAAAAACAACATTCTGTTACCTGAGTGAGTGGTGTGTTAAATTAGCACAAAGACTGTCCCTCTCAACATTTGCTTCAGTGGTTGATACTTCCACCCCGGACGTCTTCTTCAAGACAGGCTTCCAACCAACGGTTTCCGGATACGGTTGACAGGCAAAGTAATCCTCCCAGGGGACAATGCGATAAATTGCTTATTTCGCCGAAGTATTCATCCTCCAGAGGCACTTACAAGTTCCGTCTTCCTCAGAGGGATTTGTTCCTAGAAAAAGCAAAGTTATTCATCCTACTTTCCCTAAACTTTTCTCTCGTACGCATAAATTTATCACTGTCGTCACCAATAGTAATACTTGATCCCTAAGAAACTCCACAAACCGTGAAGTAGCCGGGTTTTTTTTATTTTCTTCAACTCCACCGAACATAAATCCTGAGACACTGAATATCACATGACCATCATGTGATGAGAGATGTGACTGGCGTCACGTTGTTTGCCCCAGGCAGCCATTAAAATAACCCATTTACATGTTTAGTCTCTAGCACACATGCGCTTTTTCAACGTCAAATCGGCTACGGAGCCCACCTGTTCTTCGTTCGCATTCCATAGTTTAGCGCTTCTATACAGAAATTCACTTTCGCACAGATGTAGCTTTACTGAAAAAAATGAAAAGTATTTCTGCGGTTTAAATGAATAGTGATGTTATTTGTTCGAATCAAGACAACGGGCTATTACAAACAATACGGATTACAAGCCGCTTTTGGCGAGCAAGGATGATTTTCGAAATAATACCTCCTAGTCACCGACGACAAAATGTAGCTAAGTAGACTGAGCACACACTCCGGATAAAGACATTTTTTAAAGTCGTCTGTCTGGAAGGGCAAGATAAAGTTAATGTTTTTACACAGGTACTTCCACCAAGCTTACTTCCTGTCCTTTCAATTTGTTCAAGAAGTAAATTTTCGTGTTTTGCTGATAGTGATCCTCAGATCTAACCGCTACTACAGAATGTGTTTTAAAGCATCGAAGAAGATATTTCAAAGTGATCCAAAGTTGTATCTCTGTGATCACAAGGCGCAGGTTTTACGAAAGTTTTCGCAAACAAAAATAAGGGGCTTAAACTTAAAAAGAATATTTTTGTGTTTTTTCTGGTCTAATACAAACCAGAATACAATACTTTCCCATTCGAATTGTGGCAGGTATCAATTTTTGGTAAAGTTATAGTCATAAACTGCACGAGAATGCAGTTTATGAGATCTGTCAGTTACTGTCACACAAGCGTATCAAATTTAGCGAAGTCTGATGTGTTCCTTTCGCTTTGGCAGCGATACATGCTCCAGTGGGCACCGTTTGTCATCCTAGGAATCCTGTCCTATCAAGCACAACAGTAAATTAGCCATAGTCACCTCAGCACAGAAGGAAAATCGTTCAGCTGTAACATGCTTTCAGTACTTAGCCGCTATACCACGCGAAGGAAACATAATGACTCGGATACTGTCAGGTTGCCCAAGCCTAGACAGGAGAAGTCGAGACGCAGAGGTCGGGTTCGAACCGTGGACATTCCGGCCAGCAAAGTTTTGCCCAACCATCGAGCCATCTTGCCATCTCAGGAGGAATATGGAAATATGAAGAGTCTTATGCAGACAACACGTTGCCAAACTCGTTTTGAACGAACTCACTCATCTCTACCGTCAGTCCATGCCCCTCAATGTGAGATTTAGGATGGACAATGCACCCATCCAACGCTCTCGTGGAAATTCCGCTTTATCCCACTTCTTCAAGTTCTTTTTCGCTGGCAGTTACGTTAACAGAACTGAATAGACTCGAGCTACTATAGAACAGACCAAGTTACATGAAGAACGAACGATCCAGTTTACTTCAATCCGTACTTACTAGTGGAAATTACCTCTAACAGAGACACTCTTAACAGAGACACACACCCAAAACGTCTACCGTCAAAACGGGTAAAGTTTCTCCTCAGGTGACCAGAGATCACGAGGATGTTTACCTATTTCTTCCGGTTTCTTGTGACGATTCTTCTAGAGTCAGTGAAAACTAAGGCAAATCGGTGAAGGCTTCTAGCACTCTGGAGCTCAGTAGACAGGCCCAGTTCCTACCAAACTTATTTCCTTCACAAACAGCAAATCTGCACGTATGTAACGATGAACACACACTTATTTCCACCTGAACTTATTGGTAACAGGAAGACACTGACAAAGTTGAGCTGCATCTCCTTACTTTAGTCGTATTCAGTTGACTGCGTTGCAAAAGTCCGTCTCAGTTTTGTTCCGTTATTCAACAATCAAAGAGTTTTCCTTTTCACAACACTACTCTCAAGGTCATTGTATACAATGAACTGCCTACTACCGGTTTTGTCCTTACTGGAAACCAAGACGCTGTTTTTGTGCACAAATTATAATAAACTAGTGATCCACCAGTTGAATTTCTGCCCAGTCTCCCCTCAGCACTGTGCTAACTGGCAAATGGGCGTTTATCGCCAGTGATTAATCCGGCACGGTGGTTTACTAACCCAGCATGTGCAGAGCATCTTGACTTGGCTAAAATGGAGGGAGATTCTACCTGTTTATCTTTCAATGACGAAGGGTTGTGAAACAGGACGCCGACGTCTCTCTGATTCACTAATATCGGTAACATAGGAATCAGGTGGCCTGGGGGTGCTTTTCAAGCCGAAAGAGGCCGGTAATAAAGGTGAAATATGATGCTGCAACCAGTAACATTTTGTAATTTCCCCTCGACTGACGGATTTCCAGCTCTTTGTTTAGAAAATTCTGTATTTTGTACACCGCTGAACGCAAGCGCACATGCATGCACAAGACAAGTCCTCGGAGAGTCCCCGCCCTGTAAACTCGATTTCACTAACACTGAGGCTAGTTATGGAACCTCAGTTCAAATCACAGATGATGCCCTAAATGCAGCTCGTGGCAATACCAAACAGCAAATATGAAATGACAATATTTCAACACCGCTTTGCCCAACATCCTACTGATGAGATTCAACGGTCCAAAGCAGTGACATTCGGGTGCTCTTCACATTTATTCGTGCTTATATTCGTGCTGCACACCCGTCAACCTTTATTCTCCGGGTTACTTTATGGCCAAATGGCAAGCTGTCTCCTGCAGTACAGCAAACAATTAAGATAAAAACACTTTAAATTGGAGGTTGCTCCCCCAGTTGTACTTGGCCCCGAACAGCGGTCACTTTACATCCTAGCTGAGGTATGTTGAGCTATTTTTTTACTACACGTGTGACTCGTTTTTTGGTCATTAAAATGGTGAAACAATGGAACTAACGCAGCAGTTTCGCCACACAAAATCAGGGGTCAGCCCTTGTAAAGGTCGCCCAGATTACCAACAACGAATAAAATATTGACAGCAACACTGAAAGGGATACTGCTGCACAAACCAGTTGAGAGGGCCTTATGAACATCCGCTTGGAAACACTGTCCATTGTATTAGTTTCATAGATGAGCATTGAGTTAATCCACCTTGTACGCATTTTACGCGATGGGATGTGTTTATCTTGATAGGGGACCATAACATAAACAATTTTGAACATAAAAATCTACCCGTGATTTTGCTAAAACACTTCAATTGCCAACTACTGGTTTCCCTTTTTGGGACATATCATGTGGTCGTACTCTTCGGAAAATATTGCACGTTGTCACGGTAATATACAACTGTGGACCTACAATACGAGCGTGATACTTCCATAACTGCGTATGGTAGTCTGTACAGTTATAAGCAATTCGTAATGTTAGAAGTTATAAGATATGCAAGCCCGATCATACCAGCTGTAGCGGGTTCACTGGATTTGGGCATGAACAGATGAACAAACTTAGCAAGATAAAGTTGAGTATATCGGAATATTAACACCCCAGGTGCGTTAAGTGAATTCTGATCTGCTCACCGAAGTCCCCAATTGTGGGGACTTCATCAGTGCGCACATAAATGATGTCCAGACCAACAGAAAACATGGAATGGACACTATTCAAGTTGTCCCTACAAGTATTACGAAAGCTTATACTATGTTTGATGTCCTTTAATTATAGTCTTACCTTAGGGAGTGTTGACACAAGACGAGTACTTCAGCGTTTTATCGATGCAGGTGGTTAACAAAGTTTGACAAATGTAGGTAAGAACCAATTGATAAACTGCACGTACTGCTGGCTTATGTCAGTATTCCCTAAGGTATTATTTTTCTTCCGTTTCCCTCTTTTTTTTGGTTATAAAACCTTCCCATCCCTAATTTGTTTATTTGGAGTAGTGATTGACTGTAGCTGTCGCGTACGTGGAACAAACTTTACTGAGTGGCGTTCTTACCACATTCTTGAGATCCAGAGATTCCAAAAGTTCCTATTTTCTGCCAACCGCCGTCAAACTTATAAATGCCTACTGGATATCTACCGACCCTTCGATGTTTCCGGTGTTTATCTCCTCAAAATTTCCACCGAGAAGTAACCAACTTTACCACTACCAGCTCTCCTGCGTCGACCTCCATGTCCGAGCTACCTTCAATCCACAAAATTTTAATCGTGCGAAATTAAGAACACTTTGTGTTCTTCACTCGTAGGTAGCTCACCACTAGATTTTGTTTCCCTGGACAATTTGAGAACAACCAATGTCGTTCCCCCAGGCCGCTAAAGCATTCATATACGCGCAGTATACCCTCAAGAAAATACCTCGGTTGGTAAGAAAGTTCTTTTAAGGTCCTACACCCCCAACACCAATCACTTAGCGAGCCACACATACACTTATTCCTATTTCGATCACAAACCACTACTCATCAGAACTTCTGGTTACCGCATTTCTTCTACCCCATGGCTGCGTTTCCCAACTACTCAAACTGCTTTGCGTAACAAGCATCTGTCTTGTCTGCTTATGTAAAGCTTTGATTGATGGACACTTCCGGTGATTGGTTGACGTGTGTCAAATTAGTCCATCATCCGCTTGTGATACTGCTGCAAGCTTGCATGTTTGAAATTCACTAATGGGTTTGCTTGACTTCCCTGAACTCGACTTCACATGTAGTAATGTAAGCTTCGTGATATGGATGTGCGCAGATCAGATTCCTAGAGTCCTACAAAATCAGTGAATTGGTTCCCATTCTTAGGGGTGTTTCAAAACCAAGCACAGAATTTCCATCATAACAAAAGAAGCGTTTTAGTAGAGGGCACATTAGGAAAAAAAGTGTAAGTAAAACATACCGCTGTGTTTGGTTGGTCACTCACGCTGCTAACATATATTACCTCCTATTCAAAATATTGTAAACGCAGGTGTGTGTGCGCGCGCTAAATGGCTTCCATCTACTTTATAGTATCTAGCCAGTTAACCAACTCATTTGAACTACCTGTTTGACAACTATGGGTAATGTTTGCAGCGTACTGAGATTACGTAAGGAGTTCTCCAGAAAAGGTTGAATTTTACGGCCGAAAATGGCTGCAACCATCAATAAAAACCAACTCAGCCGGGTATTGCTCACAATCTTAAACTTTATGGGAAATTCTGATCTTTCAGTCTTTTCCAATTCGCTGAGAGCCAATTGTTCAGCCTTTGTGGTCAATTTGTGTCCTCTGAAGAATATTGGAAAAAATACCTGTGAAAATATTCAACAAGAGACCGGCTAAAAGTGTCAGTTTATAAGCAGGAGGTGACGCACTGTGAACAGCTATCCGAAAATCAGACTAGGTCAAAAACGGAATAAAAAAGTGGGCAACTGGTGGGATTCTCCCAATTAAGTTATGAATTCCACCGGGAGAACACTGTATTTGATAGTAATGGTATTCCCATCACTGGACGGGGCAATTTATTTGAAAACGTTTCATCACCAACCTAGGTGTCCAGCTCAACCAACACAACAGCAACGAACTGTACAATCTGGGATACACACTTTCCCCTGGATAACGCACTGTACTTCGTGTTGCCCCCCTCAGTGTTTTTTTTTCCGTTTCTTTCCGGATCCGGTCAGATGATTTTAGGAAAACTACTCTCAAAAGACGAAGTTCCCAATGAAGTGATCCTGTAAAGCTTCAAGAATATCTGGAAACCACCCATTTCGGAACACATATTTTGATTCCCTCAGTTGGTTCCCGTAAAATGACGGGTGGAAATTATTGAAGATTTGTCTAAATATCGGCAGCTCGGGTGGTTAATTGGCTGTTGATCAGCTGGCAGTTGATCCGTTCACCAAAGTTCGCAAATGGCTTGCAAACGTTTCGTCATCTTTTGAGATGTCGTCGCTGCCTGTTTGGCTGTAAGTACGCAACCAACCGCGCACTCAAGATGTCTACCCGAATGATGACGAAACGTTTGCAAGCCAATTGCCAAGCTCGGTGAACAGATCAAGAGGCACCTGATCAACAGTCAGGATAAAATTCACATCAACCGGCCCCTGCTCACCTATAGCATAAAACGTAGTCACTCATTCTGTCAGATAGAATACCGGACTAACGGAAAATACTGGTTCTGAATCTTCCCTGTTAAGAACAAAATCTGCGTCTCGGAGGTACCTTTGCCAGTCGATGTTGAACATGGTTTCGAGTGATTTCCAAAAAAGGTGTCACTTCTGAGCTACATCTCGGGGGGTCTGAATTGAGTAATCGTAGTTAAGTAATGGCCCCTCATGGGAGGAGCCATGTGACCTGGATACATGTAAACGATTAACTTTCCTCACAAAGACTTCTCAGAATCTTACCAGCTATAAAACTATGGATAAATTTTAACGTCATCACATTTAAGGGGGTACATACTCGAAATCCAAAGAGTATTCAACAAAGATATCTGAAATTTTCACGGGACCATCAGGATCACTGCATCCTCAGGCGTTACTAGTAACTTCGTATGTTATAAATCAGGGCAAAATTGGTGCATCTGTGGTCCAGGCAAGAATAAAATGTTACAAAATGCAGAAAATGCCTAACTGCTTATATGCTTCTTCTTGGTTACAACCGACTGCATATCTATCCGAAGGTCTCCTGGGAAATCAGGAACATTTGTACTGGGAAAGCAGACAAGTGCCTTCTTTCTCGCTTTCTTACCTCACCAATATTGTTATCTCATGTACGGTACCAAATCGGCGAGTAACACAGTTATTCGATGTGAGCAGCTCTCACTCACGGGAACCAGTGCAGGAGAGTGTATTGTGCATACAAGACTTACGTACATGTGGTTGTCTCATTTGAAAGGACTAATAATCACCTTTCTTTAAGGTCACCACTCGTTAGGTACAATCCGCAATGCGCAGAAGCTACTTCAGGTCTACCAAATGTGATCAGTTTTGGGGACTGCTCCCCAAGAGGTGCAAAAACTGAACATCAAATTTGTAAAACAACACAATGTGCCTCTGCCATAAAAAGACCATTCCTTTATTAGCGTCATTCATTTTCATCCGTCGAAACCCTTTAAGTTAACCGTCTTTCTATAAACGCCATTCTCGGGGGGTAACCGATTTTTGTGGAGTTAACACTAGAGAGGAACCTGGCTATTATCACATTGAGAATCGCCAAGATCATTACCGCGTTCAAAAGTTGTTTGTCGTTCTTTCCACAAAACGATGTCTTTGTTACCCTACTCAATTTTAATTCAGCGGTTTGTGACGGGTTCCACTTTCAACCTACCACAGTAAGCATTATGAAATAACCGGTTGCCTACAAACAAAGTCGTGTGTAGTGTCTTTGTAAAGCAGACAAATCGGCCGAAATTGGCCCTCTTTAATTGGCCTCGTTGAGTCGGACAGACCCTGCACGTCCCGAGGGGTTTTCGGCTCTGATTAGCCACGCCGCTTGGTAAAATCTACGGGTTTGGTAAATATCTGATATCACAATATGCAGATCAATATGTTTGTCGACCTAAAAGGATGGTATGTGCTTATGTGCGCTATCTAGTTAACTCACCGATAAATAACCTAAGGCTGATTGATTTTCACTTACCCTCATAGTGCAGCCACGAAGAATACCATATTTAGAATGTACTTCATTGTAATATTGACATTTGGGTGAGCCTCCTCTACCCTTGTCATACTTTGCGGTATCCTGCACTGGAGAAATACTGTCTGTTTGGAGCAACCGGTGCAAAATTTTTGCAAACTTAGATCAAACTTGAAGTTGGACCGAATCTTACGGTTGTATAAAGTGACATGACTGAAATCTAATGTAATACACCACAGCTGCTCCACTTCAGAGGGATCGACAACGTTTAGTTTCTTCTGTGAGTTCTTCTATTCAGAGAGACAGTCCCAGTGACGTTCTTTTCGAGAAACCAAACAAACCTTGTCTTTACTGAGGGTTTCATCAAAAAGTAGCTGCATCTGCAAGGATCGGCCTTGAGAAGCCCATAAAAATGACAATAGCATCCTAGCGACTTGTTCACACTATTGTGCATGACGAAGTCGTCAACGCCCCCATTGAATCATCCTCAAAAGCTGGTCAAGTCGACTCACTGTGACCTAGATGGAGTGAGTCTACAATACAGCTCCAGCATTTTATCAAATTCTAGAACCAGAAGTATAGTTTGAACTCCCACTCTTGGTCCACCTCTTGTCAATCAATATCATTCCACGCTCAAAATTCTCGGGTCATTGTTTCATCTTCGTTGAGGATCATCAGCAAACCTCACAAACCCCGAGTGGTCCGAACTCAAATTTTTCCGTATGACTGTTGAACACTCACGATCGCTTATGGTGAGTGTTCGTGCAACCATCCGTGGGACATTGAAGATAATCTGGCAGCAGACGCATCTGGTTCAGTATATCAGGTAACCATACGTTCCGTTTGTTACTTGGGTCGTGTTGGTATCCGCTCAGGTGCTATTGTGCTCAGGTGGCATTTGAAAGTCACTAAGATCTACAAGTCAATAGGTTGTGACCCGACTTCAAACCTAATCAATCGACGCCCAGTAAACTACGAGCAACGCATGAGATAACCAGTCAGGAATGATAGAGAATGAAAGCCGGTGACAACAACATTGCGAAATTTTACGGACTACGAAGGTGTACAAAGAAGGAACTCCACTTTAACTGATTGTTTCGCTTTCGGGAACTCCATCTTAAAACTTTAATCAACCACAACCTCACTGGGGAAACAATAGCAGAACTGATTAGGGATAATCTAAAATTGATAGGGATCGTGAAACCCGAAGCTGTTGGACTTTTTCATGGATACACACTTTGGTTTTAATGCACAAATATATCAAAGGGACTCCAATGGGATTTCCAATCTCACGTTTTATCGCTGAGGCGGTAAAGGAAAGAGTAGAGGGCGCGGTGCTACTGATCATCAATCTAAATCCATGGATCTGCTGCGTATACAGCGCATTTGACATCATGAAACGAGATTCAGTACACAATACGGATGAACTACTGAACACCATGTTTGGAGACATCACGTGTACAAGTGAACTGGAGAGGAACAACCGACCAGGACTTTTTAGTGAGGGGAAAGGTGGATAGGACTCTGGAAACCTGCGTATACCGGAAAGACACACACACGGATCAAATACTGAACTACAATAGCAGTCATTCAATGGACCACAAGAAAGGCTGCGTTTAGACCGTGTTCAAGAAGGCCGAGACAAGTTGCATTACCACAGAAATAGGGGACAAGGACGAAAATAGTCTATTCAAGGTATTCCGGAACAATACATACCCAAAGGATTTCAACGACAGCAACGGCAAGAACAAGTGACCAGATGGTAGGACTACCTAATATCAAGAATATATCCGAACTCACAATCAGATTATTAGCTCAAAGAGGAACCCTAGTAGCCTACAAACCGAACGTTATTTTAAAGAAGCTGATCTCGAGACAGAAGGAAAACCAAGACCAAATAAACCGCGACAAATGCAACAAGTTCTACGCTGGACAAACAAGGAGGAAATTATTCACATGAACAAATGGACAGACATGACACCGTATCCTTGGTATCCATACCGAAGACCGAGAAAGGCCAAAAATTCAATCTGGAAAACAAAAATCTTGGCATACCGAGGCACGAAACCTTAAAGCATGGTACTTCACGGCAGATTTGGTCAACCGGTGCAATAAACTAGATGCTATTCGCGCACCAATGCATACAAAGGACCAACATCTCAACCAATGTACTCAAGGAGCAAGAAATCAGGAGCTTCCCTGCGTCAGATCAACAAAGATCACATGTTGAAACCCACAGGGGTCAATGACAGATAACTCACGCGTCGACCAGAATACGAGAGAAGGGGAGACCAAGCTCATGGGTCACGTTTTCAACAATCAATAAGGGCACGGGATAATAGAACAACCAATGAAACTGCCAGACCGAACAACTAATCGTGATCGAAGGTCAGCCCTGGTTGGCGGCACGGACGCAACACTACTCAACTCACAGCCACCGACCCATCACTGTTCTCCACTACACGCCCTAACAACGCAATGATGTTGTCATCGCGACTGGTGATGAAACGTTTGCAATTAAAGTGTCTAGCTCAGCGAACAAGTTAAAGACCACTTGCAGGGAAATAAATCCACTTGGAAGTGACCTAATCTGGTAAGTTACTGGTGACAGAGATACAGTCAATTTGCGTGTTTAAAATCCAAGGAACATTTCAACGAGGAGATAATCACTGATTTTCTCTGCGTCGTTGAATTTTGACAGAATACTGTGGAAATTCTTTGTTACATTTTGCGTAGTGACAGTCTGATCGCTAGTTCCCTTGCATTATTTGCACAGATAGATGGGCGCGCAGAGCGGAAACCAGCAACAGAAAAGCCTGGAACCCCTTGATCGTAACGCCTTTTTTTACCGGCAGAATGAGCTTGTGCATACCACAATGAAAGACCAGATGACATGCGAGAGAGACCTGACGAACAAGCAACCTGTAGAGTTCAACAAGTAGCACACGGTGTCACAAATCGGTACCTGCCCTAAAATGCAGCAATAATGCACGGACCCAAAGCCGCCGGTTCAGCTCGTTGTACGGTTGGTTTTGGTTTTATTGCATTGCCATTTTGTTCACCCGACATTGACTTGTACGCCACCTTTACGTCCTTTATTGTTTCACCCTGGTCAACCTGTTTTGCATGGTTCTAAAGTGGCTCTGGTTAACTCCTGTCTGACTAAGTTCACCGGGTATAATCTACCCACGATTCATTCCACTGTAGGTTTTTTTCACGAAGAAACTGAATCTCTTCGGCAAGAGACCAGATCACACCATGGTGTGACTGCCTTTGCGCTTCCAGGACCCATTGTGGCATACTGGGGGTTGTCTGCATAACACTCGCAGTCTCTCACCTCAGGTGACTCAGTGGACGGAATTCAGACTAACCGGGTCTACCGACCTTCCCGGTGGGGGATTGGGACTTCGGTATTAGAATACTGTCATGCGACAACGGCTGCCACGTGGTGCCACCAGCCGGGTAGCTTCATCGTATGAAACAGGATGGGTAATTTAAAACAGGCTGTTGCTGACACCTCCCCTCTTTCTCCATTACGATCTCTTAACTTCTCATTTGACAGCCACATTTCTTAATATCGCAGTCATGGCCTTGTCAGTCCTACACCCGAAGTAGCGACCAATAGCATGCACATTTACCGTTTTGTTTTCGTTTCTAATGTACCGCTTCCTTTTTTATTGTAACCGGGTATGTGAACCAATGAGAGGAATTGGCCAACAAGTTGCTCCATAGGTCTCTCTCGATGCCTGTTGCCGAAGCTCGAACACAAGGTTCCCCAGTAACGCACATGAGCCTACGGTGCCCTATTTATCGAGACACTACTGTTAAGAAAATTCGGGCAGCTGGTCACACCGGTGCTGATGTAACTCTGCGCTCCAGCGCTTGGCCCTTTGTTTATCTCGCTTTATATCGATCGATTTCCACAAGGACCCGTACTATCCGTCATCTGTGAGTTTCGGTCTCCCCGCAGTTTCTGAAGTGTCAATATGCATTTCTACCTTCAGGTGTTGTAGGTCCACAGGCTCAGATACGTCCCAGCCGGTGTTATTCATTACTAATAATGAGCCTTTTTGTTTTGCTTTGATTGGATTGGATTGTTCAAACTAACGTGGAAAGACGGATGAGTTTCAGCACACTGAGACTGGTCGATCAGTGCTCCTTCGTCCCAAAGGACAAGCGAAGCAACTGATCCAACCAGTAATTCAGATGACAGATTAACTTTGGATGAAATAATTATGGGACATAATGAATCCAACTTATTCAAAGAAATTGTGAAGAGCTTGATGTGTTGAGTTCTCCGCTGACGAAGTTTATAAGGAAAGCCGGTCCAACTACGCATGAGCAAGTTGTATGATACACAAAGGTGATATTCAGGGTTTGAGTCCAAATGAAAGACAACTGGTTCCCGCGTGCCT
The DNA here is from genome assembly GCA_003604175.2 of Clonorchis sinensis. Taxonomy (NCBI): domain Eukaryota; kingdom Metazoa; phylum Platyhelminthes; class Trematoda; order Opisthorchiida; family Opisthorchiidae; genus Clonorchis; species Clonorchis sinensis. The sequence goes on from CM030375.1 coordinate 16,751,617, forward strand.
GAGTGCAGGACGCTTTTCCCGCTAGTGACACTGAAACTTTCAGCGACGCCTTGTACGAAAGTCACAAGGTGAACAGAATCTGCTAAAAGAATGAGTAACAAGTTTAAGACCCTTGGGAACGTCACTCCCTTCAACTGACACACGCCGTGGATCCAATGTAAGCCCTCTGGCACGTGGACTGAAGTCAGGAAGGGCTGCTGCTGGAAGCGGCTGACTTACGTGGACAGCACCTCCTCAGTTGAGCCAAACTGCTCATTTACTGGGAATTCGCCTTAAGGTTGAGTAAGGTTGTAGCAAAACTGCAGGTGTGTGGGCGTGTCGAGGGCTGGGATACTGCCAGGTTGCCCAAGGCTAGACCGGGGGAAGTCAAGATGCCCAGGTCGGGTTCCAACCACGGACCTTCCGGTCAGTAAATTCACGTTCTAACCACTAAGCTATTTCACACAATCACTATTGCTATAGTTATTGTTAATACGATTCCAACGATCCCAGATGATGGACTATACCCACAGAGTAAACCTGCCTTCTTTAATAAGCAATGTTTCGGTAAAATTGTGGTGGGATGCCAGGAACAGGAAATGTCGTCTATATTGCGACACTTAACGGATAGGCGTGAAGTAAGTCTTTGGTTAGTGCCTTCAGACTGACTAATTCCGACAGAGGATCACGTGGCTACAGAGCGGTTTGAAAATCTGAAAAAGTTTAAATATGCGTGAAAATTGGCACTAACCTCAAGACTGCCTCAAACTCCGTCCCTCGTCGTCAGGTGCCTCCCCATTCTTCCTTCGTACGACTGGTACTGATTTGTGCTGAAACCGCCTCAGTGCTCTTCACCAAAGAAGGGTTTACTGCTCATTTTTGAGATATTTTGTGTGAAGATCTTTCACGGCGAACCAACCTCTTCCGGTTGGACCACAGAAGACACCAATGAATATTGAAAACGGCTGGAAGCAGATATCAGGAACAGTTCTCTCACGAGCTTGAAGGTCTGGGGACTGAAATAAGCCATCGCCAGGTCATCCCGATTTTTTCACTCACGTAATTAAAGAGTGAGGCACTGCTGAAGCCGAGCCAGCGGGATGTTTCAAAAGAAGGCTAGATGACCCGTTAAGATGCAATGTGGCCACAGGCCTGTTGTGATTATGGCCAAGACAGACCGTCGTACGATTCGAATTTCCCAGTGCAATTGTTGCTTCTTCTGGGAGTTAAATATCTGAGAACAGGCTATCCCTGAATGAATGAATGGATGGAAGAATTAACAATCCAATGAATCGTTGAGTGAAGAAGTCCAGCGGCTTGTTACTTAAGGATTTTCGCAGTTTGCCTTCAAATAATCTTAGAGACTGTATTTCAAATCAGCCTACTCATGAGTAACAGGGTGGTTCTTAACAGTTTGACGGTTTCAAGTTCCCCTTGAGGAAACCCACATGCAGGAGACGGATTTTCTCCATCGCAAACTACTGGGGAAGTAACCTCCAAGCAGTCATTTCCTGGCTCTCTATATCACCGATTTCTCCCTCAATAACTCTGGAATAATAAAACCGAAATGCCCCATACCATCGATTCGCTTTCATTAGTGAATTATCCTTTTGAAAGTTTCGGGTCCCAATGGTTGCTGACAGGATAATCCATCACACGAATGGGACTGTATGGTTGGAACCTGCCCAATCAACCAGCTGACTATATCCTGAAGCATTTCGCAACTTCTGTTGCACCCAGATGTGAAAGTGCGTGGAGGCTCAATACTGAAGAGTTTCCCAATAGCAATCGTTGTTTTTTGTCTCTACAAATAAAAGCATCTTCCCGTGGAGTAGCTTTAGTGGTTCCTATCTGAGTCCCCTGGTGGTAAGGTAACTCGTATGAAATGAACTAGCTGACAGGGATGCTGAAAAGCCCGGGGGTCCACCGTTTTGAACTAGTGCCAACTACTTACATAAGAGTGCTGAATGGGCTACCTAGCTGAGTGGGGGAAATTCAGATCCCATCTAGAAATCGGGTGACAACAGCTCAACACACATAAGGCTACATCACCGTAGTGCGAAAAGACCGTTGTGAAATTTTTATTGGTAATCCTACCACCCCGTTGATCGTGCGTCCTTGAATCCCCGGAAGCGTTTGCCAGAGGCGCGTCTTACGCGAAACACATACCCACAAGGCGCAGTTCACGTTCTGAGGCCATCAATCGATGAAAGTAGTTGATGTTCGAGGGCACGATAGTCAAAGTCACAGAATAAGGGACTTGTAACGATTAACCTACTAGGCCTAAAAAATTAACCAGGGAGACAAAAACTTCCGTTAGATTGATTCGTCGTTCTCAGATGTTCGTGGCCCAAAATCCCACGTCCGAACAAGTGCTCGAACCCTGGACCCTCAGATTAAAAGTCTGGTGCTCTACCGACTGAGCTATCCGGGCTACAACAAACCATTTTATGCACAATGAGAACGTCAACGTCTTCTATGCTACAATCTTTATAGTGCTGATAAGTGCACCATGCACGGCGCATTGTCAGTGGAGTTCATGTACCACACAATGAATAATAGACTCATGTAGAACAATCACAAATAGAGTATGAATGTTCGAATGCACACAGTTGTCATTTACTAACCTTGTGCACCTGGCCATTTTCGCGTTTCAAAGTAGAAAATCTTTGAATGACTGCCTGAATTATGTTTCAAGGAACAAATCTGGATATCAGTGCACCTGTCGTGGTGTTTCAAAATCACCCGCCCGAACAGGGGCTCGAAACCTGGACCCTCAGATTAAAAGTCTGATGCTCTACCGACTGAGCTATCCGGGCTGAGTGACCTGAAAATTAGTTGTGTTTGCATTAGAGCATGCTGCAAAGTAGATATTACAACGGACCCAATGCTAAAGACTAATAAATGTCTTTTGGCTCACCAGTAGGCAGCCTGTGGCTCAGAACTGACCAGCCTGCGGTCTTTGCTAACGGAGGAGGACCACCATAGACAACAAGAGAGTGAAGAACCAGGCAGAGGGTTGTCTGAAAAACCTAGCTTTACTGTAGGAAAGTGACGAAGTCGTGGTACAATTATTTGGTTTGGGAAAGAAGAGATGAAGCTCGTTTTCGGAAAAGTTTGGTAACAATCGGTAGATTTATTGCTGGGCAACGTTTCGCTTTTGATACAAAAGCTTCGTCAGGCCACGAGATGAAGCTATTTTTTGTTGGGCTTGCAGGTGAATAATCATAGAACCAGGTATAGAGTGATGGCCCTCTGTTCCACCAGAAGTAAGGAGGATTTGTAGGTGACAGTACATGACTCGGCGAAAGTCACTTAGTCGAAATTCGGTACTTCGCGGTTTACCAAAGCCTATGGAAGGAAAAGAGTGATCTCCTAAAGGTGAAAACGCATCCACGCAAATCTGTTAGACACCTTTATTTTTATCGCATTTCTTTGTTGCTTCATGGCTTTCGATTTTCTCGCTGCCTTGTAACACGAGAGACAGCTGGTGGTATTGTATGAAAGATGCTGGGAAATTGGCGAAGAAGCTGCACAAAGTATTCACGATTCTGACGCTTTCTCATGCACAAGTAACCTCACTCAATTTGATCAGTTTGGTAACAGAAGCAATCCAGACGCAGCGAAAATATATACAACTAGATAAAGGGATTGGTGAATCCGCGTTAGATAGGTAGGTAAGTGACAGTTATGTGCACACTAACTTTGTAAACATTCCTGCCGCTCTAGAAATGTGGGTGCATCTGAAGCATATGGGGGACACAAATGAAGTTTAGATTTGAAGCATCGGAACCCCGCACGATGAGTATCCCTGTATGATTTGCTTATTTGGCTTACCTCAGTATTGCTAGTCAGATGTCCCCATCAGACCCGACCAATGATTTGGACACACGGGTGGTCAAGCAGTGACATATGTGGAGGGACACAAATGAAGTTTAGATCTGAAGCATCGGAACCCCGCACGATGATTATCCCTGCATTACTTGCCCAACAATTTCCACTTCGGATGACATTCAGTGCATTTTGACGGGTAGTCTTGCTTCCCCACCGTTGCGTAGCCCGGATAGCTCAGTCGGTAGAGCATCAGACTTTTAATCTGAGGGTCCAGGGTTCGAGCCCCTGTTCGGGCGTCTAGTTTTGTGTGGTGAAGCACGATAATAGAGAGCAGATTGTGGGAACCCCACAAGTGACTGCAGCGGAGGGATTTTCAGGACTCACTTCCAAACAGAACAAAAGGAGGACAGGTTAGACGAGTGATATGGATGTTATAAAAATGTTTAAATACAAGGTTTGAATGTAACCAAGCGCTAATGAAGAAGGTGATGATGAGAGAAACAAGTGGAGCGAATGTACGCCACCAAGCCATACATGTCACTTGATAGCAAATGAATAAATTATTTTTTTTAGTAAATGCGGAAATATTCATATGCTACCACTAGGGAAGAGGGAAATGGGACAGGACTGATTCTTGTCTCTCTATAGATAGACAAGTATCAGTCCTGAGGTGTGCTTGTGTGCAGAAGGAGTTTCTAGCACTCGCTGGTTTTTTATTATTTTGTGTTCTTACAATCCCGGCTAGTGGCAGACTTCAGACTGATGAAACAGAAGGCTCGCCGGACAATCTCAAGAAGTTACACTGTCTGTTCTACTCTGCAGCAACACATGTTCTGTCTACACTACTTTCTTTGCATACAGGCCATTTCAGTCCCAGGGATAAAGCGTAGTTCCTGGGTTAATAGCTCAAAAATTGAAGCATGCGAATGATCGTCATGAGCCCCTGGCTTTTTTCCGGCTGTTTTTGTATGCTTAGAAGCCTTTTCAGTATCATGACTCCAGTGTCTCCTTGGAGTCACGTGTATATCATGTCCACGGAGGGTGTTCTACATAAATCAGTTCATCGATTCGATAAAGTTTTAGCTTAAGAGCATGGTCGCATAAAGCCAATAGTTCAAATGACTTCACAATTGATTTCTTGCACTGTGCTGTTATCCCTCTTTGCTTGTCTACATGGAAATGTAAGAGATTCGTGAGTGGGTGTTTCACATGATGCTAAACGCAGTTGAATCTTGTTCTGCTGTTTTTTTTAACAGCGTTGCAGATGAACGCAGCGTAACCCATATATTCCAGGATGGATGTGATGAAAGACGTGAGAAACAGTCGCATACAATCATCGCCACAAGCTTGGTAATCCTTCATGTATAAGGATCAAGTGACCTTTATTTCTCCGTATTGCGAATAGATTTAAATCACTTAGTACCAAGACGAGCAGATGTATTACCACAGTCACCCTTTGCTTCAATACTTTACGAAAAATGTGCCTACCTGACCAAGAACTTGAACGTTTGATCTACCTTGATCAACACGCTTCCATTATTTGAGTTTTTGCGCGTCTTTGATGGATAGCGACATGGCTAACATCCGTTGTTGAGTTGCATTATAACTAACAAGGAAGAAATGAGTATTACTTTATTACTAATAAAAATACTGTTATTATTACTATTACTATATTCCAGACTGAGAAGCCAGTGCATCAGTATCTGGAAGGAGGACAGGCAGTTGGATGTTATGATATAAGGACAAGTAAAAAATCCATGTAGCGTTGAATATAGGAGTTTTTGTATTTCAGTTTATTCAGCTAGTGCAGGTAGGTAGTGGACAGCTCCGGAGCTGTCATCCCTTTGGCTTGCGTCACAAACCAAATTTGCACAAAGTTGCCATTTAGTCCTTCGGCATAAATTTCGTGGTTTCTAGCCTTTCTTTGAAAGTCAGAATTTCTCATTGAGGAACGCAATATATTACTCATAAGGTTGCTGAAAACTCCTCGACAGCCCACGACCGGTTTTGACCTTCTTGGAGCTCATCAGATAGGCGCAGTCCCCGAGTTCCCGTCAACCTTATGTTCTACTTGAACCCAAATTGGACAGATTTCAACAAGTAAACTCATTTGCATATCTATTTAGTTGTGACGGGAACTCATCTGAAAGCCAGCTGAGTCGCTTGTTTACGATGTTTTTAAGCAACTGGATGTGCTGTACCAGACCTCTTCATGTTTCAGTTAGTACGCTATTCAAGATATCCCAATACATTGTATACTGGGTTGTTAAAGAGTTTTCAGCAGCCTTGTGAGTCATGTATTACGTCTATACGTCGAAATACGAGAACTGTTCCAAAGAGATTTATTTGAACATCAATTGCGGTGAAATGCCAGTAGATTATTCAGAATGGTTTGTAAAGTCGACGTTTTTCTACCTCCAAAAAAATCACCGGGACAAAAGAATACTAATTCAGTATCAGTCAACAGAATTTCTCTTCAAGACAAACGCAACTGCCAGTGGTTGAAATCAATTTTCTCCTTGCTTTTACAAATTCAGGATGTTAGCATTCTTTCCTTGCATCTGAACACATTGGTGCTTTCTTGTGACTCTCCGTTTTTCCATACAAATTCTGTTCAATCGCATACTGAGAAAAACCATACCACGCTTCTGAATGCACCAGCCTCGTCAAGCATCTTTAGGATATTAGTGCTCCTCGCCTCTATAGGATATGAATAAGTTATTGGTTGTTCCAAAACTGTTACCGTGACAATTGGGGAATGACCGTCACAAAAAGTTGCAGCAAGCGTGTGATTAAAGATGGCTAAGACCAGGACGTTAATTGAACGGTTCCTCAGAACAATAATTACATTGAGTGCCAGAAAAAGGGAAACATCTATTATCAGTCCCCAAAATAGATACTAGAATTAAACGTCCCTCATTTTCGTCTACGGAAGAATTGAGAACTGTTTTGGTGCCAATCAAAGCTGAATGTAAACGCAGCTGCGCATTGTTCGGTTGTGGAATCAACGGACGTTTCGGTGCCACAGAATAGGATCTAATTTCGTGGCCCCGCCACCTGTGTAAATACCACTGAAATATATTTAGCATGACTGACATTTTTGAAGACCGTGATTCACTCGGCTGGACATGTTTTACACAGATGTGTGAGCTGTTTGTCAATTTTATATCACAGTATTGCACCCAGGTAACATGCACGCTAATATCCAGAGCGGTAGGTCAACATAGTCAACGATTTTAGATCCACAATTTCACATAATTCCGAAAGTGGATAAGCCGCAACTGATAACGTAAATTTGAGAGGTTGTCGTTACTAAATATTGATGTCACTAGAATCCTTACCGGTAACCGTTTTCGTTAGTGGTCGCTCAACAACTGTACCTATAACGGTCTGACCGTTGCACTGCGCTTAGGTCTTGCGTGTTCCGAATTGTGGTTGATGCTGCTTGAATTTCCATTAGAGCTTGGAAATGTTGGTCATCTACCTGTAGATTTCAAATTTTATCCAAAAACATACGATTCTAACAGTAACGGTTCCCCCATCGAATGATGCATGAAATTTTTGTATCGGTGGTTCCGAACACAATATAAATGCTCACAAATGCCCCCAAGTGACCCCCCTTGACAGTAAATTCTCATGTACACTTCCCCCCTCCCCAATAAATTTCAGAAACTTCCCTTGATGTCGACAGTCGAAAATACCGGATCCATTTGGGTAGAATTCCAAACGCCAGGGAACGATTTTCGTTGGTCTCTGGATGATTTTCAAAGGACCAATCATTGTACTGCTTAGTTGTCTTACACAGTTTTTTTTGGCCGCAATGACCAGAATCGAAGAGTTTTAATCAACCTTGTAAGTAGTGTTGTGTTGTTGAAAATCGTGTCAACTGGAAAATAAAGCTACTTATTTTGCAACGCACCCGGTTGAAGTTTTTATCACAACTGAAAGATTGAACCGACATTCATTTGGGCGCCTGCTTAGTTGGACGTGTACGTTGTACGTTTACTACGTTGTCTTCCGTTAATGCCACGATGACCACTCCAACGGTGACAACAGTTGTTTGAATAAACTGTATATGACCCAACATGGCTTGAGTTCTATAAACAGTCGTTGACCTTCAGAGTAACTCAAGCGCTGACGACAATAGCACATTTCAGTCCACAGTGTAACGGAATGTGGAGCGATAAACAGTGAGTATACCAAGTACCATAAACAAACGGTTCACGTGCTACAATGAGCCCAAAATAACACTTTCCCTGGGTAAAAAAGCTCTCGGGGATTACATTTAGAAGCTACGTTGGTTCTCTAGCCATCACAAGACTGAATACCTTTTTTCGAAAAAAATCCACGAAATGAAAGGAAGGTATATGAGAAGCGACCAACCAGATCATGTTGACTTTGGTAACTGCATTTGAAATGTGGACCATGTTGAATGACATCATGTGTTCGTTACCTCATGTGGCGACCCCAGTCCGCATCAGTTACAATTCGAAACTACACTTTCCAAAACGTACAACTTCGATTCCTTAAAACAAGCTGGGGTAATAAGTCAACCTTTATTCCGTACATATCAACCTCATGGGAATGAGGGACACATGGGCCTCGTCAGGATCCTGCGTTCACTGTCTGCACATGGAACTGCGGCTATTCAAGAAGTGTCACATCAGAATCAACGGTCAGGAGACATGTGGCTTAGGGTAGGGTGAAAGATCACGTTTCCTGTGGTTAATTCATGAACCGTGGTCTCCAACGCCTTGTTTACTAGGGCTAGCTTGTGCGTGCAGCTACTAGATAGTGACCACCGTCCACTTTTCACTGTACGGCTCGCCAAGTCCGGCCGGTCTGAACGTGAATGTGGATGTGTGCCTTGAAGCCAGACGATTGGTGGTCTCGTGTGCGTGGCAAGCTCAGACTAGGTGTTCGAACAATGCTGACGGAGTGAGAAAGAGATCGACCAGGATGTGGAGGAAGAAGGTGGTGGGCCGTGTTTGAATGGTTCCTACAGACCGATTGCTTGGTTTTGTGCTGTCTTCTGTCCAGTGACAACAGGATCAAACTGGATTACGCCAAAGGGAACAAGAAACTGAAGTCAGACGCAACTGAACTCACATAGACTTGCAAATTCTGGTTATATATTTTCTGCGGTGTTCAGTTTATGTTTATCCGTATTACCTGTAGTCCATTCTAGCAGGCAACTGTGGGTGATTTCACAGTACCTGTGTCTTCAAGGTGTGCCAGCACCCAGTTGGTAGCCATTTTTACCACTCCTTAGGGAAATCAGGAGGAAAAGTTTCAGGGATGCGTTTCGGCAAAGTCCTGTTGCCCGACTGATACAGCCAACCGCAAAGAACCAATCAAATTGGTAAACACACACACAGATGCCTAGCTCATACAACTGATCCTCAGGATTTCACACGAACATGGGTCGGTCGATGAAACTTAGCTAAAGACAGTCAGCATGGAAGTTATGCTCAAAAAGCCTAATGGGCCTCTGTGCAAACATACGACTCACTTTTGTGTTTTTAGTACACTTGCGTTCAGATAGGTCTCCAAAAACTTGTCAGGGTACACAATGTTGCAAAATGCGTTTCCTGTGCCCTCTCTATACACTTTGGATGCGCTGTCGTATGGACAACACATCTTACTGCGTTTGATTCTCAGTAAAGAAACCTGAGTACTGTCCGATCTATTTTGACTCCATGCTTTCGTCCTACCGTCTTTGCAGAACATTCGTTCAATGAAATTTTCATAATTTTCAGCGGCAGTTTGAACAGTTGCATGGAGTTGATGACGCCTGTCTGCACTTTGCCTTACACCCTATCAGTTGGGTTTATGATTGCCAGAGGACCGTAAACAGCAAAATGCAATCAGGCCACACTACTTGAAAGTGCACAGTCCCTCGGATCGAGTGGCCGGAACACATGCACTTAATATAGCGTGATTCCAGACCCCATAATATGAACGTAACAAGGCTGAAGGGATTTTTTGAATTAGTTGTTTCTTTAAATCTCCATAGGAAGGGATGCGATTGATGGACGGCTGGATAGAAGCAGACTTCCGCCCGTTTTTTCCTCCAGGATTTGTGTCGCGTCCTTTCGAAAAGCAGGTGATGATTTCAGTTTAAAGTGAATCGTTTCCGGTAAACACGTATTCTCGGTTGGGCATCTCAACTGATAAAGTCCGGGTCTACCATCGGGTTTGATCCATCTTCAACATCAACTTTAGTCCTCTTCGATGACATTACTTTCCATAACTATTTACACTTTATTGGAAACACAACCACAGCACCCAAGTAGTATTCTGCGAGCCACTCGAAATTTTGTCACCATTCGCCTAAAATCCAGGTTGTTGTAGCTACATTTAACTTGGTCATATATGCACCTTAAAAACTTTTAAAGCTGTAGTACACACATGACTGTGGCAGAAAATCGCAATTCCAGTGACAGATCAATTTTCTTTTTGCCAGTTTACAATGTAAACATTGTGTAACTTTCGAGCGTAGTGTTCAATTAAATATAGGTGCAAAAAGCAGAGTACGGTTTTTCTGCGCGACTGTTAGTTGTTCCAACCACGAAAAAGTTGAGATTTCTAGAGCGATAATAATCCGTGAACTTACGGGACTGTAATGGGCCAATTTTACTTATTATTATTATTACCGTTTGCGTGGAGGACAATCAATAAAACTTGTTTAAAAGTTAGTTTTTGCTCTAGGCCTTTAGTTAGCACGGAAAGTGAACTGACAAACAGACTTGTCCCAGTGCATGCTATTCAGCCAAACATGCTTTGTTGATAGGCTCCAGTAAGGGCAAAACTCGAGTTCAGTTCAGTCTCCGCAGTTTTAATAATGCTGCATGCTACAGCTACTAATATTACAGAAAGAGAAAAAGACCAAAGTCGAAATACCTACTGAAATGTTACTCTAGCTGTTCGCCGTCCCTATCATTGTGGTAGATCCGGTGATTTTTAATATGTTAACCAAGCTTGGCAGTTTGCTTGCAGAGGTTTCGTCACCAATTTTCGAGGCATCATCAGTGCGCGGTCGGGTGGGTTCCTGCTCCCTTCCTGCTTGCGTTTATATGGTTAAAAAGAGAGTGATTGATACCTCATGTGATTGACTGGTTGATGAACAGCTTTATCGCAGTTTCGTTGGCTTGTCCACGACTTGTGATGAATTGCTCCCTTCTGGCAGGTTGCATAACAGTTCCGATTGGTTCGTTCACCAGCAATACTGCGTTGTGGTCTGTCTTTGTCCAATCTGACTGGCTGTCCAAATCCCTCCTATCTTTGGCAGTTTTTCTCTCTGCGTTTTGATTAGTTCGTTCCAAATTTCATTGAATCTTCATTCGAACTTCGATCTTCATGCCGGATTTCTTTTTCGATTAAAACTGATCGTTTCCTACACTGACCATTCTTACCGATTCTTACTGATTCTTACTGATCATTCTTGCCCTTTGACCTGAATCAATACGGTTTTGTGCAAAATGACGCTTTTACTTTGAAAGGTTTGGGAACAATTATAGCGTTACTGTACCCATGAGATGGAAGTAACCATGACTTCCTAGTCGACTTTGAGCAAAGCTGAGAGATTAAATGAAAACAGCTGTGTAACTACAGCTCATATTCCTGTCGACGATTAACTGATTAAAACCTTGGGAGGTCGAATACAAAACTAATTAAACTTCCTTGTCTTCTACGGGTCGTTTGTCGAACAGATAAGACTGATAATATCAGTGATGCATCTAGAGGGATGAATGCAGACCCGTGCTGGATTCAATCGCTAGAATGACATGCGTGTAAGGAAGCTGGTTTGTCAGTGCTTTTTTTTCAGCTGAGGCAAATGGGGTGGGACGAGCCAACGACCAGATTACCGATATGCACCACAAAGAAAAGAGGTCAAGGGGACTTGATGTTGTGTTCCTATGTGTACGATTTAGCCGAAACATGCTTGATTTTGTACCAGGCGTAGTCCAAATTGGAAAACAATAAGTTGCCACTTCCAGTAGCCTATGAATGCACTCAAACTAAAGTAGAAATTTTACAGGAAGGAGGAATAATTCGCGTGACAAGGAACTCGTCTGTATGAGAAGTCGTCAGGCTAGGAGACAGTCAATACGTAAACAAATGATTTGACTCACAGGAATAGAGAATGGGTGGGGTTATATCCTGCCTAAGTGCAAGTTAGTCGTACTGCAGATCAGCCTCTCTGGCCAAATGACCTTGTCTCCAACTACCAGCTGCAATGTCATGATTTCGAAGCCTAATGAAGATTTGTCACATGTGCACTGCTGGTAACTCCAGTAAGAATGAAACAACAGTGCCTCTCGATTTTTGGGCACAGGTTGACTTCATTTGTAGGTCGAAATCCGTTTTGGATGTTGCGCTTTTGAAAAGGAGTCCACTGGTCAGTTGTTTAGTAGCCTGCGTCTGAGGTAAAATAGAATATAGACCTTGATAAAAATTTCCTGTTTGCCTCAACATAAAAAACGAATTTGATGAAGCCCTTGTAAAACAAAATCCACATAAGTTAGGGATGTATACATCAAAAATAAGCAGAAGGGATGGGCTTTCATGTGGAAGGAACAAAGTGTTTCGATTGAGGATTTCTGTTCCGGAGTCCAGGTATCAGCCAAGCATCAATGTTGAACACTGATGTTATGCTGTCGATGGGGACATTTTTCCCTGGCATCCAATGAGGAGACAGCCACTCGACTTGAGTTTTTCTGAATAGAAATAAGCCTTGATAAATACTGTTATCCTCTTGTCTGACATCCTGGTGATATCTCTCCCCCCCAAAAAAAAAACTGCGCCCAAATAACTGTGTCTCACGCCATATCTCAACCATCTGTTTACAGTTTGTGGTAAGATTAGTTAAATCCAATCCATTCCAGCTGTCCAGATGTTTCTCTACTTCGGCTTTCTTGACCAGAACAATATTATTTAATTACATGTTTTTGCAATAAAAGTGGATCCAGTTCTTCAGTTGCCCTGTAGAAAAGTAAACGTGAATATGGATCAGATTGGGGCAGTACCTCGTAGAGTCGCGACGACTTCGTACGGTCCGAAAACAGTATCTTCCACAGAGATACTTACACGCGTCTCGACAGATATTCTCATTTGCATACTAATTTAGTTTTGACGGGAGACAGCTGAGTCCAACTGAATTCCTGGTTTATGATGGTTTGCTTCAACTGAATGTGTCCAAAAGTCTTCAGCGACCTTGTTAGTAGTGTGGTACGTCTAGAAACTTACACATTCTTCCGCAGCTTCACAAATTCAACCGTCTATTCGGACAGTTGATCATATATCCACTGAAATACGAAAGGAGACCCAGCATTTCTGTCCATACTTCAAAGTTTTGTGTTATATTCGATGATGCATAAGCAGTCTGAGGTGTGTGTGCATCCCGTTAACACGCAATGCTCTATTGACGGAGCCATCGTCAAGGTGAGTGGTCTTCATTTCTTCGGACGAGATTCCGCAGTGTCACTTGAGCTAACTAGAAAACGGCTAAAAATTACAATGTTTTTACTTCTCTGACAAACGGTAGTGTGAATACTGCGCAACTTCATGAGAAAGTTACACTGTACTGTGATGAGAGAAGGCTAGGTCAGGAAGAAGTGAGGTAGTTTTTATTCATCATGTTCGTTATTAGAGATTGACCAGGCAGTTTGCCAGATCTGCACGGTTCTGTTTTTGCTCCACTGTGGACAGATGAATTAATCCAGAATCCTAGTGAAAACGCACGAAGGACTCCCTCAGCTGTTTTCCGCATTTCTATGGAGAACTTGGTCATTCAGTACATTCAGGCGGATCCCCAGGATATAGCCAGTTGTAATATGTAGTGTAAAGAATAGCTAGGTGTTTCAGACAACCCTCTGTCTGCTTCTTCACTCTCCTGTTGTCTATGATAGTCGACCTCCGTTAGCAAAGACCAAAGGGTGGTTAGTTCTGAGCTACAGGCTGCTTACTGGTAGGCCAAAAGACATATCTGTCATTGACCCCTGTGGGTTTCAACATGTGATCTTTGTTGATCTGACGCAGGGAAGCTCCTGATTTCTTGCTCCTTGAGTACATTGGTTGAGATGTTGGTCCTTTGCATGCATTGGTGCGCGAATAGCATCTAGTTTATTGCACCGGTTGACCAAATCTGCCGTGAAGTACCATGCTTTAAGGTTTCGTGCCTCCGTATGTCAAGATTTTCTTTTCCAGATTGAATGTTTGGCCTTTCTCGGTCTTCGGTATGGATATCAAGGATACGGTGTCATGTCTATTCCTTTGTTCATGTGAATAATTTCCTCCTTGTTTGTCCAGCGTAGAACTTGCTGCATGTGTCGCGGTTGATTTGATCTATCACACTGTTCCTCGCCTCAGATGACATTCAGTGCATTTTGAGGGATAGTCTTGCTTCTACCGCCATCGCGTAGCCCGGATAGCTCAGTCGGTAGAGCATCAGACTTTTAATCTGAGGGTCCAGGGTTCGAGCCCCTGTTCGGGCGGGTAATTTTGTAACACCCTCCCAGAAGGGGTCCTGAAAAGGTGTTTAAGAATTATCGTATGATGATTTAAAGCGGACAGGAAGCAAAATGACTATCTGAGAAGAAACTGCTGCCAAAACACATTCAAGGCAGTGTTATGCTAAAGCTTGAGATGAAAGTCAAATTGGGTGCAAGGCATTCGGATGAATCAGGAAAAAACGTCCAAAATGCAACGAAATGGTCAGCGAACAAGAATATCTATCCGCATTTTTTTAATGTATTCAACGATTTGACGTCAGTTTACAGGACCCAGCTTTCGTGGATCAACATGAATTCCCTGGATCCGTCCGTTTACTGTCGTAAAATCGTAAAAACAAACGCAGCATCGTACTGCCAATTTAGTCACTCAGCTACAGAATACAGTGAGTAATGTTCTTTAAGTTTCATTATTTCTCAGTCGGCCATTCGGATGTCAGTCTCCATCTGAAACTGTTTCGTCGTTGGGATGTGATAAAACCGGAGGTTCATCATACATAGTTCACCAGTCGTCGGATGACAGGAACGAACTAATTCTGCATTTGATTGGATGAAACATCCTCTGACCTTCCACGGCAGTCTGAAAGCCTTTAGTCAATAGCATTTCACTGATTTCATATCCCGTATCACAAGTAGTCCTGGATCTCCCTCTCTCTCTCTCTGGAATTGTTCCCATCAATGGATACCCATCAGTGTGGTACACTCCAACGGATGGAAGCAGACTAAACAAATACATGAAGTACTTTTCAAAGGGTTCTGTTCGAAAACCCATGCGATGAAGCTCATTCTGTCTTCAGCGGTTTCTAATACCGATACTGGATTTCAAATCATTTTTGAAATACCATAAATTTTGGGGACTGGCAGAAATTCGCGAAGGTTGACCTTGTCACAGTGAACGATTCGTCACATTTCGAATTTTCTTCACAAAAGATTTCACCGGGACTGAATTCTACCAATGAGTCGCTATTCTACTCAATATGTGACAGAGGACAATCGACTTATGTTCCTCTGTTCTTCTTCTCCTTTCTCTTAGGACATGTTTACCATCTCCCATGTGCGACGCTACCTCAGTGGCTTGAATTCCCAAGTGCTTACCTAGGTGTTCACTGTTGATGATCCTGGTACAAATGCTGGGAGTTTTCTCCACGTCAAAGCAGTTTTTCTCCACAGTCTAAACTAAGTCATCCGCCTGTGGGATCTCCGTTTTGTACAAGTATCTCTCAGTCTATGTGACACTAGATAGTGCTTTCGTTTTACCATTTTAAAGAAGAACATCAAGACTGACATGCTTCTTGTGTGTTCGGCTGTGTGTTTACTGCTCGTGATTATTCTAGTAACCAGTGAGGTGCCCCATTAACCGTTCTGGGGTCAAGGCTGTGCGTCTGCCTACCTGAGACCTTGTTCTGCTCACATTATGGGGCACATGTGCTGTTTGGCGTATAAATGCTGAGTTCAGCGTCCCGTACAGCGCTGAGCTGCAAGTTATAAAGTTTTGTTTGAGCATTCACAATACCACGATTTTCATTGTGCTACCCAGTGTGTTGAGGAAAACGTGATTCAAAGTTGCTCAGTATTGTGACCTAAAGATCGTTGGTGATTTGTATTACCGGTATGATTTTACCCGAGATATGGTAAACCTCTATTCGGTCTGAATTCATGATTACCATAAGCATCCGGCAGCGTTGCTAGATAGCTTGTGCGCAACCCACTATTGTGGCTAGCCTGTCGACCTTCCTTCCTGAGTATGTGAATGAGTCCCTGAGCATAGAACAGCAAAGATGAGCCCAGGATCTCAGACAGTGAACAGGCACGGACCAATTAACGCAGAATCGAGCGATCCACTCTTCGTTTGACGTATGTCTAGGCTGAAGGATTGGCGCTAATTGCAGGTAAGTCAGTGAGTATTAGGCTCATGAGCAGTGCATTTTTGGGCCATACAGCGAGAGGAACCCAGGACAAGTGACACCCGGCGCTACTGTGTTACCACTACTTCACTAAGCGCACACTGGTCACACATGGGTTATTATATCTCAGCAGGCGAACGTATTAATGCTTGAGCGGTGCCCTTGTTGTACCAAACGGGAGCTCATCTAATCCAGAACTTACGTTCACCTCAGTTTTGTTTGAGCAGTCCTCTGCCTTTCCTGACGCAAGTATTCTGTTCAGTTGATCCCAGGGGGGAGCACTGAATTTGAGTGTCACTCTTAGTAATGTTCACCAAGAATGCATTTTCTTGGCCACGCAGTGATTTGAACGCTAAACATCTAACATGCGAAGCGGGCACGTTACCACTGCTCCACCCACGCAAACTGCACGCACCTCTAAACAGGCGAACATGTTCATGCTTACCTGGTGTATTTAGTATTGCCCAACTCTTTGAAATATGACCCAATTGTTATCCCGGTTGTGTCGATCTACTGACCCAGTTCTCAGGGCTTCCCAATCAGGTAGCACCACGGAGGCTTGAAACTTGCTGGAGTGATGTGAATATGAATTCTGCAAATCCCGTAATCAGCTACAAGTAATCCAGAACTGTCCAGCAGGTTTCATGCATTCCGGGGCTACCTGACTGGGACGTCCCGAAACTTGGGTCAGTCCTGGTGCACAACCCATCACTGGACCATTGTTCAAGGCGTTGAATTAATTTTGAGTCTGATTTCTTTTGAATTGATTGTCGCTTATATGTAATGCACTACTCATAAGGTTGCTGAAAATCCTTCGACAGCCCACGACCGGTTTGGTCCTTCTTGGGGCTCATCAGGTAGGCGCAGTCCCTGAGTTTCCGTCAACCTTATGTTCCACTTGAACCCAAATTGGACTGATTTTGAGAAATACACTCATTTGCAAATCAATTTGGTTTTGCGAGAGACTCACCTGGAAACATCACAAACGAGAGATTCAGCCGGGTTCCAGGTGAGTCTCTCGCAAAACCAAATTGATTTGCAAATGAGTATATTTATTGATTGTCGCTTCTTTGCACAACGGAAGAGCTGCCCTAAGTCCCTCGGGTCAACGTTGTTGGGACCGGATAATAATAAGCTGGGATGGTGTCCAAAATTTTTCCCATCATCCGTAGTTTTCTTGTGGAATGCTTCACATTAGATGATGTACGCGGTTTGACACTAGTGTTCACCGTTGTGTCAAAACGCTTGTTTGGTTAGATAAACACGGCTAACATAAGACTACTCACCTTCTAGTTTAGCGTAAGCGAACGTCCCCTCCGGCTTGACTGTCGGACTATAATGACAGCACGACAGAACGACAGTTTCCAATATGCTTGCAAAGGATTGTTTCATTTCGAATAGGACAACAGTCCGAAAGCTAGTTGCTTTCCTGGACCAGCAGACACTCTTTGGTTGAACTGCGCAACCTAAGACAAATGCCAAACGCTTAAACAACAAGTGTCCAAACCAGAGCTGAGCTTTTATCATAAGAAATGGAATGTGTCGTTGTCGAGTGGCTTGGGGGATCTGTGGTAGAGTTGACTAACAACGCTGACCGTGTCTGTTTACGGCAGAAAAAGTGAGGAAGGAGTAGAAAACAGACCCACTTGAATATGAATTCGCAGCCGAGTCCGTGGAATTCATGAGCACTTTTCCAGTCGATCGAAGTGTCTTACAACAAATGCCTTTAGACTGACCCAATAAAATCATAAAGATACAACCCTAAGTTTGGATGTAAAGCTGAAAAACTGTTTCAACGAGCACAGAGGTTACCAACAACACCACGTTTTGCAAACGGATGGGCTTTCGTATGACCTTTTTAACTGATTTTCCATTCCAGGAACTCAGAGTAGCGTTTCCCTGCTTCATCCACAAGACATTCCCCGTGAGTGCGTCTAACCAACGTATTCAACAATGCTTTTTCCAGGGATTTCGTCATAGTTCAGGCGTATTCTGAACCCACAATGGAGTTGAAATGAAGATATTTGCTCGGTATCACTGATATCGAAATATTTCTTTCAGGACTTTTATTCTTTGGCATTGCCTAATTACTCAGAACCAAACTTCAGCTGGAACATCATTACCAGCGCACTTTCCAGATAAATCTCGTTTAAGACAAATTCCATATTGGGAATTTTGCATGTTACTCGACCAGTGCTGATTATCCAGTTTACACTCTGTGGTGGGAGTTTGCTCCCATACAGTAATGTCCGGACAGTACAATATCTAGAGTAGAAACTCACTTGTCAAGTGGAGATGTTCGCTCGTGGAGACGTCTGTGTTATGCCGACTGCGAATAGATACTGCAGTTTGAATACGATGTCTATTTGGGGCCCCGAAGAAGTCTTGCAACCTAATGATCGGAACAAAATTAAATATTCCTTTAAGATAACGGATCATCACCTAGTACCGAAGTTAGAGAGAAAGGGAAGGCATACTTTTGCGTCATTAGTTTTAAAACAACAGGTGTACGGACTACCAGCATGAGGAAGATTTAACTTGAACCATCGGAACATCACTCCTCCGTCGTCTTTGTTCGGTCACCCACGCCAACAGGTTTTTCCAAAACTGGTGCTCTTGGTGAAACAAACATAGTTTCGACGCACTAATCCAAACGGAATAGCCAAGCTAGGTCAGCAAAACGGCTGCTTGTCTTGAACCAAATCAAGGTTATTCTCTCCTTCGAAACACTGTTCCATGATTTCCATGACTCTTTTGGATTGTCTGAGGACAGTAACTTGCACGTTCTACCTAACTTTCTCCATCAATTTTGTCCTCCGCCATAAAATGATTGCCCGATTGCGTTTAAGTCCCGTCAAATGATTGATTGCAGTTGAGACTATTGCGTTTAGTCAAACACAAATGAACCGAAGTCGGAAAGGATTCAACGGCATCATTCTGGCTTCACACATCTTTCATCTGACCTGCTGGATGGGCGTCCAGTAGTCAGTGAGCTAGCAGAAACGGGGTGATCAATCAAATGTCTGGGAGGTGAGTGAGTTTGGTATGGATTATCATTTGCTCAAGGTCATTTGTAGGCTCTCGGTGAGTATCTGTTTTAATAGGGCAAACAATACTCAGTTCACTTGAGCCGGAGAAATCGGACGTTGGCTTTGGGCAACCAAGTAACAGAGTTAAATTAGTTCGTAAGATGAAGATAACTAATGACCCAAGAAAATGTCCTACCGGTTTTCATCTGATTTTCCACAATGCACAGAAAATTCCATCGGGATTTTCGGCGATCTATTGACTAAGCGAGCGGTGCTATTGGGCTTTGTGTAAGTCTAGAAAAACGTGTGCTTTTCCTGCAAAGTTTCGGACATTATCCAAAAAGAGACACTAAGATGCTTTGCATTGTTTTAAAATGAGGTTTTTCGGAAGGCCTCCATGAAGACTTTTTCCTGCCGGAACACATTACTACTCGTAAGGTTGCTGGAAACCCCTGGATAGCCCATGACCCTTTTCGCCCTCCTTGAGGCGCGATCCACCAGTTTTTACTTGATTTCATTGTGTATGCGGTTTTCGATATGTACTCATTTTCAAACCAGGTTGGTTATAACACAGGAAGACTAGAATGAATCCCAGGTGGATATCCCTTTTACGATATTGTTCGGCCGAATGTGCTGCATAAAGGCTGCCTCATGTTTCAATTGGGACAATATCGAGATGTCACCGCATATTCTCCTGACTCACAGTGTCGTTGAGAACACTTCGACGACGAGTTTCACCCTTCTTGGGGCTCGTCACATAGAAACTCTTGTCAGCGGCTGTCAAGAAACGACATGGAAATGCCTCGACTAGCGCACCAGCTGAAACATAAGGCGGCCTTTGTGTGCAGTACATTCAGTTGAAGAATAGATAAACGAACTATTCCCTTGAGATTCAGCCCCCAATAAAGCCAATTAAGTTTGGAAGCAAGGGTCATTCGAGAACTATTAAGACTTGTTTCCCACAGAACAATCATCAGTGGAGCACGGTTCTTATCCTCCCAACTATAGTCCATCTGCTGTGCCGTCACACTAATGGGCACCATCACATGAAGCTTGAGTAGTTCCAGAGTTAAAAGGAAGACATTACTTAAGTGAACTTTACCCATAGCAAAACCATCGCTAACTTAATCAGTGATTCTGAAAGCTTCCCACTTCTCGAAATTTCTGCGGTAATCGGACTTAAACCAATGCCCAACTGTCGGTTTTTCCTATAAGACTTCGTTGAGCATGCGGACATATACAAACATATGTATTTGTACATATACAACTATCGAAAGTGGATTATTAATCCAGGTGAATTCCGGAAGGCGTGGAAGTCCAAATTTTATTTCGTGGGAAAATGACGAGAAACTGCTGTCGTGTCTTTTCACTGGTTTATCTAAGCAAACGAGGAATTTCGTCTGCACAATGCGGGTTTTCCTCTCAGTTTGGTAGTGTTTAAGCTTACGATTATTGCTTACCAGAGCGGTCCGTCACGAAGAGACTGGACCTTGCCATGATGTGATGGTTTGCGCACGGTTTGCGACCCTCACCACCCATTGAGCTATACTGGGGGATGTCCCCGCGACCCTCACAGAGTCTCTCATACCAGGTTGGTCAATGGTTAGAGGTCTGACGAACACAGTCTCCTGGTCCTCCAGGTTGGGGGTTCGAACATGTGGCGAATTGTTCCGTAGAAATGGTAATGAGCTTGAATTTCCAGCCAAACACCGCTGCCT
Source organism: Clonorchis sinensis (assembly GCA_003604175.2). Classification (NCBI taxonomy): domain Eukaryota; kingdom Metazoa; phylum Platyhelminthes; class Trematoda; order Opisthorchiida; family Opisthorchiidae; genus Clonorchis; species Clonorchis sinensis. Next base: position 16,772,592 of record CM030375.1, read on the forward strand.
TCTGGTAGGGATTTTGAGCCAAAGGCTTTGGTTGAGGACCCTAATCGTCCTTCTGTCTAGGTGTGGGCGCCCTGAGAGTATCCCAGTCCACTTAAAACCATGATACCTACGTCTAACAATAAACTCATGCCATATAGGCCGTTGCGTGGTGCTATCAGCCGGGTCGCCTTACCTGCAGCATACAGCAGAACGAGTAAGCGGAAACAGGCTACGGCTGATGCCTTCCTTCTTTCTCTTACACATTCTTTTTTCTCCCCCCTCTCCCCGCCCCATTAACAACTCTCCTCTTTTAGGCCCGGCACCTAGGACTGATGATTCCGTTTGTCTTGCATCGGTTTTGCATGCAACCTCTGCTGGTCACATGGCGCCGACATCATCTACGGCAACGAAGCATCGGTGTTGAACACTGAAGTCATACTGTCCATGATGATGATTATGATGAGTTTATAAGATTTAAGAGTAAATTTGGGCCAATAAACATCTTTGCAGAATAACGCCAGAAAAAAAACTGTTGCCTAATTCGGTCGATTTTGACCACACTTCTCCAAAACTACATTCACGAAGGTTTACTTTCTACTGAGAGTAGCTCAAAATACATCGTATGTCTCGTAGGTGACGCTCAACTATACTGAAAACCTGTTTGATAAGGCATCATCCTTTAGACTGCCTGGTTGAAAGGAGAGTTTCACACAACTTTCGTGTTGCAAGTTCACAATGAATGTTAGTTTCATGAAGTACACTCAAGTAGGAGGTAGGCTTCAGTAACTCCTCCACCGTGACTGGGTAGACCCAAACCTTGTTTTGTTCCCCTTCCGGAGTGTATCCGATGGTGTGAAAGAGGACGTAACAGCCTGTATATCCATCTTAGCCATCAAAATCAGTCTGCTATGCTTTTGCGCTTGTATCAACTGTTCGCTAGCACATTTTTCCACGGGATTTTCATAGAATGACGCTGCCTACGTGGATTTTGCAGACCACTGAACGTCTTCATGTCATTCAATGTGAACAAAAAAGCCAAAAGTTTCCCTTCCAGAACTAAAAACAGGGCATCGACTGCAAACTACACCTACCCAAATCGGTTTACAACCCCCGCGTTTAACTGCAATTAAGCTGTACTTCGGTATTTGTCTGGGGAGACCTGTTAGTTGTCTCAAGGCAGCAGACAATTCTACCTAAGGAGAAATTGAAAACTCCTCAGATAAGTCCGTGGTTTTTTATCATCGGTGATCAAAAACGGATTTTCTTGTATCCTAAGGCATCCGGTCCCCTGTAATTGTAGACGAACGGGCAACGAATGTCCCACTCACTAACATGGGCTCGAAGCAGATACGAACTAGCTACAGTGATCTACAAGACTTCTGGCGTTTACAATGAGTGGGGTTTGTCAGGCCAAAGATGCTGGCTGACTCAGGCTCAAGATGCACGAAAATTGCGTGACTTAACAACAAGCGTCTGGTTTGTTCGGTATTTCACGTTGGAAATTACCTAGATCCACGTTTTCTTTTTGGCTAAGCATTTTTTACCAGAACATCTTGGTGTGTTACTTACCAGAGTTGTCTATTCTTGAAGCAAAACTTCTTGCGCACCCCTTGAAATTTACTTTCTTGAAAACCTTCACAAAAAAGGGCCAATTAAGTTTGATTAGGGAAAAACGACCCATCACATCTAATCATACGAGTGGTTGTTGCAAGAGGGGCAATTTCGTTTGAGTTCTGTATTTTAAAAATATCCTTTGGTTTTGCGCATAAAACAAAAGCCCGCTTATATAACGCAACATCAAATACTAAGGTGTACTAGTCATTCAGTGAATATATCATAAATGAGAAAGGGTATTTTTCGGCTTTCTTGAGGGTAGACCCTCTCCGGGATAATCGCACAAAGCCAGGTTGTAGAAAGCTGAAAAAATACGGTGAGCGCTTTCACAGATGATGTTTTGGAACAAAGTGTCTATTAGTGTCCATTTTCAAAATAGCAGGGCTATCAAATCTACCTCAAACTTCGGACCACTTGAGTGACCTAAGCTTCATTTGCTAATATGGTTTTCTCAAACCACACAAATCAGGTTTTCAATTTATTTGTAACTTTAACTTGGTACAAACAGTGTTTTAAGTATAAGTGAAAAACGAGTGAAAGAAAGTCCCTCTCGGTACCTAACGCCATCAAGCGATAATCAGTGTATGTCCTGGGTCAAAGCAGCCCCACAGTCATCGATAGTTTGCAACATATCCTGTACTCAGCTCCCCGGAAATTGTGTATCAGGTCGACCTTATTCGCACAGTGGTCGGCTCACCATCCTGCTCCCCTAGGTCTGAATCACCCTCGTTCTAACTAGCACCGCAGTGAGGTTCTAGGTTTAACCAATTGACAATACGGATTGCTTGGTAGGCCAGTGGTACATACATTCAAGCAATAGAGCGCTCAACTGTACCACCTGCATAAAACAGACAAGGAGACAGGATAGCTGAAAGGCACAATCCATCGGTTTACACAATTTAAATGATTATCAGATGGTGGTCGCTACTCATCTTGGGACTGGACTGCTCTTAAGCCCAGTCCGCGCCTACTATATCCTTCGCACTCATTGGGAAGGAATTCCGCCTTGTTCCAAAGCCACTGAGATAGGCAGCGAGATACGCTGAATTTCAAGGACCACTGTTGTTGATTTTATGGTCAGCTGACGCTCAGTTTTTATGCACCACCAACACACATTTCATCTCACTTTATTTGATGCCATTTTTACAAGGTCCAAATTCACACGGTTGTAAATCCTGGCCATAACATGTCCTAATTCCGCTTTCCATCACAGAGACAAATTGCTAGTTGACAGGACCTGTTGTGATTTGTCTGTTGTTGACGTTTCTTGGTCCTCACGCATTTATGTCTGTCTGTTTGTTTAAGAGTTTGCACACGATCATGTGACATCGCTGTACGTTCTGAAAATTTACGCTTGGTCGCATAAAGTGATCCTTGAATCGACTCGACTGGACGAGACTAACACACTAAGTCACGAAAGTGTCAAATGTCTGTGACCACAAGGCTGTGTAAGCGGCTAAACTGAGGAAGGACCGGGGAAATCAGACTGTCATTAAAGTATGACTAATTGCTTCATAGAGTTTTTACTGTGAAACGAGACGAATGTGTTACCAAACTATCGCTCGATGGCACAGTATCGTGGGACCGTTCTCGCACCGTTTTTCAACTACATGATCCGGTAACTCGGTTGGGAATCGAAAAAAAACAAAACCCAAAGTGCATTGTTTGCCTGTTTATTCTTTTGGTGATACAACGCCTACATTCGTAGGTGGAAAATGACAATTTTTAGGCAAACTTTGCATGTCGAGAAAATAGCTAGTTCGCCATGCGTTCCTAGGCTAAGGGGATTCAACTAAGTCAAACAAATTTCAAAAAACTAGGTGCACTTGTGAACATTCAAGTGATTATCTCGGACACCTTCCGTTTTTTTCACCACCTTTCACTTGACGCTAGTTTGTCCATCACTCTATAGAAACTGCAAAACCTGGAAAATCTGGCGCTACTTGGAGAACAAATGTTCCTTGTGAACTTGCAGTCAAGGTCCGTAACAGTCGGAATTGAACTGACATCCTTTGTCAGCTACCCCGATATCCTGTCCCAGGAAAACAGTGACTCGGGGCAAAATAGACCCAATATTCCACTGATAACAAAGGCTGATTAAGATCAACTCTGGCAAACGGTAACTTTACACGATAGGGAGAATAGTTGTGGTCAAACGGGCTGATATCTTACGCCAAATGTGAGTAGAAAACATCAAAGTCTTAAGATAAGTTGAAAAACAGGCAAACAAATCTCATCGTAAACTAAGCTCCTTTGATCCGCACTAGAAAAAGCTGTGCCAAGTAAATCGAAGATTTCTTGAATAACAACTGGGTACGTGTCTCACCATCTAAACCGTCTGCTCAGCATCCCGGAGGTTGACTTTTTGTGAACAAAAATCACCTACTACACAATCACCATGGTTCATTTTTTCAGCTGAATATGCTATTGTCAAATTCTAAGTAGTGCGCAATTTCTGTGCCGCTTTTCAAATGTCTTTACGAGACAACAGCTCGTTAGCTCAAATAGCATATGTAACATAGCATAGCATATATGGACATACATACGACACCCGTCAGCGCCATTAGTGAGCTTAATGCGTAGATTCCATCAAGAATAGAGGCCACGAATCTCGTGTGAAGGTCAACCGCATACATTCGGTGCGGGGCAAGCATCTTTGGTAGGTCGGCTGATATACACCAGTGAGCGAAACGCAGATCTGATTAGGACTCAGGCCTACCTTTTCGTTAATTCTGACAGTACGTGGAATCCGCGTTTTCGGGATCTATTATATCTCTTGAAGAAGCACGCTCTTGCAACTGGCAAAGGTATATAGAGGTTACCTTTCCCTGTAATCTGTGTAACTGAAACGGATGGAAGCGGCAAACGACGTGAGTGCAGTGAGATTGTGCACGATATAAGGTAAATCACACACCAATTATTTTGGAAAGTCGACAAACATAGAATACATCGATTGTTATAACTACCTTAAATTCCAGTCTGAATTTTTAACTGCGATGTGATTCACACATGGTGTTCTTTATGTATCCCAGGTACATTGAAAGTCCAGACAAATCAAGAAGTGCAAGAGGTTGTTACACGTTGGCAATAGCATCAGCTGTTTAGCACGACGATCGAGCAGAAAAATGGTCCAGGAGTAAAAGACGATCCAAGTGTAGCATTTTCCCTGGGACAGCAAACTGACCTTTGTTCTTCAGGAAAAACAATACAATGAACAGGACATTCGCGCGAGAATGAGTGCCCCTTCCATTGGGATGATATGTGCACTTATGACAACGTCATAAGAGCTGTAGTTAACCGGGTGGCTTTCGGAAAGTAGGATCAACTGGCACGGCTGTGGTGTGTAGTAATTTGTCCCCTGTCCGATAGTCGTCCTCAAATTCCCTTAATTTACTGTTATTCTGTTAGGCGTGCTTAATGTTTCGCACTGCTAGTGGCGTTTACCGTTCAGTGCACCCAGATTAATGACACCACATTGCGTCACGATAATCATCAAAAATAATCCCTGTAATGAAAAGTTCGGCGTAAACTGGTTTATCAGCAGGTAGTTGAGCAATGAACAAACTAAAATTTCATGTATTCTATGAACAAACGGAATCCCAACGGAGATGTTCATCAGTGAAAATAAACAAATTTTCGCGGCTCAGCAATGTTGATAGAAGGCGCGATAGTTGTTTGGTAAAATTTGGAGTTTTCACTAAGAATTAACACCGTGTCGTTGCAAAACACTGAAAATATGAATAAACATATGGAATGCCCGATATGCCATACAAAAATGGATGAATCTGATTACTCGTGCATCTACTGAAGTATCGTAAGTAGTTCGTGGTTATCCATTTGATACATTGACATTGACGGAGAGATTTAGAAAATATGCTTCGAAAAGTGGAAGGTCTCCCCATTCATGACAACCTCAGGTGCGTTTTAGACGCGTTCCACATAGTGTTTCCAAAAATTAACAACGTCGCGAGTTGCTTTCGGAACAACCGAAACGTAGAAAAAGGATTCATCACAAAACTTGATGTTTGCGCTAGCTACATCTACTTGCTGTCTGCAAAATAGAAGGAGCAAGTACCAGAGATATGGGCAACCAGATGGACTTACTAGTCAAAATTCTGGTTCCATTCACGGACGTGCGGAGTGAAAATAGTCACTTGAGTTTCCTGAATAAAACTGCTGGAGGGGCTATGAAAACAGAGCGAAAATTACACAAATGAACAATACTCGCCCGCACGACAAATGCCCAGTGGTGAATGTGGTCATTGTGAGTTAAGGTGCTGGACGCATTCGTACTCTAGTATTAGCGGCGCCGTGGTGTGGAGATTGGCAAATCTTTCAACCAAATGACCGGCTTCGATCCACTTCCACACCCTGATGCTTTTCATGCAAAGATTGGTACTTCCATAACTGGACAGGGACCGGCTATGTTACTCAGAACAGTATATCAGCCGAAAACCAAATGGTTAAGTATCGATTGAAAATCCTTGTGAATCATAGATTTTTCTTGGTGTACTATGTATGCATAAGTTTTCCGAGGCCCAAGTTATTATACCGTAAGCGTTTTATTACTGTCGACCCCCTTAGGCACACTGAATTCGGATGCCTAGTCGTGGTTTCTCTAATGTATGATGGGGCGAGCGGCGGTTTTGTTTGTCGGAGATTAGCATGCTGTATCCCCATATGACACTCAGAAACTTCCTCGATACTTATTATATCAACTGTGGACAGACTTTGGGGCATGAAATATCAAACAATAAGTTTTATGGAAAATTTCGTGCCACCGGTGAGCTCTGCGAGTCCTTTAGTTTTCACTGAAGCCTAGTGCTTCCCAATTATGATCTGTGAAATCTTTGAGATCGACGTCCGGTGACTTTCCAGCCAAGCAGCTGAATTGTATCTTTAGCTCTCCATAAATTAAGGGACGCTTTAGTACGTATAGCAAAGTATTACCCCCCAAATTTAGACACACAGTGCAATCGTCGATTGTACCAACTTAAGCACGTAGTTGTAACCGTCTGTCAGGGCAACGTTTAAACGTTTCTCGTGGCTTCTCAAAACACAAAAGCACAGAATCTTCTGAGCCTGTCTTCCATCACCTCTAGGAAACCATGCCGGAGCTAACACGTTTCAAACGGTAGTCAACGGCAGTCATGCCGCATAGATTGCCGTAATACGGAAACACTTTTGGCGGGAAGGAGGTGCAATTGTTATTGATCCAACGTGGTCCAGAATTTTTTAAACAAGCGGAATGTTTTGTCCGTTGCTTGAACAGGATCTAAAGGCGTTCTCTAGGAGTGCCAAGAGGGTCTAATCTGCAGTGGATATGAAGAAGTCTTGAACAAATGCCTCAGGCAAGGTGAGCATATGGACACCGAACTCTAGGTTTATCAGAATGTTGCAGACAAGCCACTGAACAACAGCTACCAGAGAACATATGGTGAGTTTCGAATAGAACATGGATAATATTCTCGGGGTTGTGAACTGCTACACAGAAACAAAATGTTTCAATCTTTCTTACTGTTATTCTGCCTCAAAGCCACTTTACTCCGTAATGGTCGCTTACCAAATTATTGCTCCATACGCGTACCTCGCGGCTTTTTAACATAAGTCGACACAGAGGGACCAACTTCTAAGCATTTTGAACCATCTCACTCCGTTTGTTCGTAGTTTTGCTTTGGAGCACGGTAATCTAATAGGTAGGGATGCAGAACGTGACGCATCTACACGGTGCAGCCAGATGAATGATTAAAATGTACATTCTCATTTAGTAACTAGTGGCTCCTAGCTTGTTGTCGTAAGCTTTGTACTTGCAAGTTCAAAAAATGGAATCTCTCAGTTAACTAGTGTTACGTTTGTTTTCCCATACCCATAATAGTCACTGAAACAGTGATCTAACGAGATACACAGTCTGCTATCCGCTGTATCAAATTTCATTTGGATATAGTATATACTTACTTAGAGGTTCTGTTAGGGCTAGGAAGGCACCTTTCTCACGTCAAGGTGTCAAGGATGGAAAGGTACAATAAGGAGCTCATGTAATACGTGGAGATCTAACAAGCACCGTCAGCCAGAAGCATTGAGTTGGAAATTGAAGTGTTCTGCATAGTAGCCGTCTGGCAAAACATGAATCAGTTATACCTCCGGCTTTAGTATTCCGGACTTCCAAGTTTCAGTAGGAAGCCTTTTAACTCAGTTTATGAACGTATTGAAAACACGCCATTTTGGAGGCAGATTTTGATTGTTCTACTTTTCTGGGGGCCACAACCACCGAAGATACGAACGAAAGCAAGGCATGTCGCCAAAAACTATCGTCGCTGGACGGCGGGGACAGAGTTCGGCCTCCAAGACTATATGCAGTTTGAGTAGGTTTGGTGGAACTACTGCACTCGGTGATATTACTCACTGTTATCGAAAGAACACGAAGTCACGTCAGGAGACAATGAACGCCATTTTTTGGCTCGATGTACCACAGACATTGCACTCTTGAAAAGTCTTCGCTGCAGCTTAGTTTTACTGCTGCTCACAGGTGATTGTTTTGCCATTCGTTAATGCCATCTTTAGCAAAAAACGTCAAGGAAACTTTAAAAAACCAACAAATCTCAGATTTTCTGCCAGATAATGACACCGTCCCTAAAAATATTTGTTTCTAATGCTTTTCAGAGTTTCTTCTTCAGCACTCACATGGTGAATATGTAAGATTTCAGTGGATGGGCTACCGCATAGTTCATCCATTTAGTGGATGAGTATACTCTGAGTATACTCAGAGCAGTGCAGCAATGACAAATATTTTACAACCTGATATGTAAATGAGCCAGTGCGGTTGCGGAGTGGCATCAGTCTTGCTAAGCAAACTCCTTTACACTATAATTTTGCTGATTCTTTTACATTCCAGTTTTCCATAAAAACGTGAAACGAAAACTCATATTACGGTAGTTGAGCTTATCGAAATCTATCTTAACAAAATTGTCTTGGAAGGACGTGTCAGTCTGAATGGATATTGGATTTCACTGGGAGATATGCAAGCGTTAATGGCAACCACAACTGTGTTGTGCCAAGGTTTGCTAGACAAACTCATCAAATTTGTTACGTCATACGATTATACCGCGTACAAACGTTATACAGATATCCACTTGAGTGAAGTTTGTATCTGATAATCTGCAAGTGCTATCACAAATTTAAAGAACGCCGCAAAACGCTAAAATATGCTCAGCTTTTATTTCGCGCTTCATCTCGTAAACTGGTAATCACATGCGAAGCGGTGGTGGTTGGTGACCTTGAAAGCCCATGGATTCAATGATTGATACACAAGATTGAAGCTTACGCTCAAGTTTCCCGAGTGGATTTTGTTCTTGTCATTCAGCGGCTGCCGTTCACCTGATAGGTACAAACCAAAAATGGTGTAGTACCGCACTTTAAGTTATCAGCGCGAGGACTCGACTAAAAAGCGTTTAACAGTGCTTTGAACTGGGTTCCAGAACTAGTAGTGTATACCAACGAATACGGCATGGTTGATTCTTGGCCCCCCAGAAGCGTGTGTTTTCGTCTGACGTCCACGAGGATTCTTATATTTCCATTCCTTCACACCTGGCTAAGCTGGTGTCGTCATTATTTTACAGACGGGGCATGGAATAACCTTCCTCCGACCGTTGTTCACGGCGAATATAGGGTATACATATAAATAGTGCAAATCACCTTAGATGTTCTTTTATCTTAGTACTGGCGCCAGCAAGCTTGCTGCCCCGAGCTGCGAGCGTATACAGCTTACACAGCGATGCATATCCTTTTTTCGCATGAGATTTCCAGGTGAACGGAAGTCGCTGAACGATAGGGGCAAACCAGACCCGGGAAGCATGGGCCGAGGCAACGATCCTGTGTATTTATCCGTTAATGGGCGAAATACTTGTCATCCTTGGTGAACTTAAGTATATTCCCCGCATGTTGACATGAGTTTGTCTTTTCCTGCTAGTGATTTCCTTCCACAATCTTATGGTTTGATGACGGCAGTTTCCAAATAGCGAGACGAAAACAAAACTAAAAGAAAAGCCTACATGGGGCTGGGCTTACAATACAGGGATTAACGGACTGATGCTCGGGTGTACGACGTGGTATGCAATGCCACACCTGCAAGGACTGGTGGCATTTTAAATGCACGGGTTTACAGGATGACCAGGTAAGCCAACTAGCTAACACTCCTTATCGGTTTGTCGGCAAGTGAAAAACCGACGTAGCGCTGCAACTTAAGTTATCGGGGCGACAAGTAACCTTCCCGTCGCCAGCACGCACATAAAAAATGGTCCAAAAATGCGATGCAAAGGGCGCCGGAAGAAGCGCGGCAAAACACTAGACAAATAATCCACGCTGCAAATAATAAAAATTGAAAAAAATTGGTCTGATCAAATTGTGCGCTCTGAGCTTGAGAATCTTCTTACCATGTCACCGCCGCCTGGGTCAACGGTGAAAAACCTGTTGGCCAAGCCTTGTTCAAACAGGGCGTAAGTAAGAGTTAGGTCTCCTCGGAGGCGACGATACTCCATGGGAAAGAAAACAAGCATCACGAGACGCGTTTCGTAGTCCACAGATTTGAGGCCGGCAACCATCTTCGTAGCAGCTCGCTTGACACGCTCAATGAGAGTTACGTTTTTCGTGCGTCCTGGGTAGAAAACCGGGCTGGCATGTTCAAGGAGCGGTCTGACATAGGCCCATAACGTATTTGGAAGTCCATGCGGATAATACGGAAGAAAGTGCGCCGAATCATTCGTGGAACGGCGAATGTCTTTTGGGCCGACTTTCCATGGTGCAGTGAGAAAGATATGTTTGAATAGAGCCAGATACCCGAATCCTTTTTGGCATCTATCCTCGTGAGGTCTTCTAGTCCTTTCTCACCATGCATGACAAAGGAGTTCGCTGAGTCTCCTCCAAATGACATATGGACGCACTTTTCGTCATTCGGAGGAAGGTGCCAGTCCAACGACCACTGCTTTGCGACGTATCCCTCCATTTGGAGGGCATTGGCACTGGAACTCCGCGATTTCAAGTGGTCCGCAAAAAGTAGACGTGGGCTTGCAAGAACATCTGGAAGGTCGTTGAAGTATATCAGAAAAAGCAGTGGTCCCAAAAGGGCGCCCTGAGGAATTCCAATGGAGACCAGCGCCGCAGAGGCGTAGCTCGAGCCTACTTTCACTCGGAATGATCTGTCTGATAGGAATGCCTTGATCCAGTGTAGGATGTTCCCTTGAATCCCGTAAGACTCGTGTTAGTGGAACAGTGGGACATGTGGGATTCGATCAAGTGCCTCTGAGAAGTCAAAAAATATGGCGTCTGATATGAGCCGCTCCTCCTAAGCTTGGGTTAAACTGTCCATGAAATACGGGCATGTCCGTCAGACAAGAACGGTTTTGGAGAAATCCGTGTTGAACTGGAGATATCAAGCTGTTGGAAGCAAGGTGACCTAGGATGACTCGCTTCAGAATGCGTTCCATCACCTTGAACGGCACGCTAGTGAGGCTGATAGGCCTGTGACTGCCAGGAAATATTCGATCACGCGTTTTGTAGATTGGCGTGGCAATCGCTTGCTTCGAAACAAAGGAAAGGTGGCGACTGCCAGGAAATATTCGATCACGCGTTTTGTAGATTGGCGTGGCAATCGCTTGCTTCGAAACAAAGGAAAGGTGGCCTTCGTCAAGCAACTGACGAAATATCAAGTGGAAATGCTTTGCCAGTGTCGACGACGTTTCCTTCAGGATCCTTGGGTGGACTTCGTCCGGCCCCAACACGCAGAACGGGTTGATCTTGTGCAGGAGTTGACGAATGTCCTCCACTGTGGACCGGATCGGTTATAGACCGGTCGCAGTTACGCCTTGACAAGCTTGATGTGACGAGGACGCTGGGACTGATTAAATAACTGCATAGTGTTCTTAGTAGAACTCAGATACCACTATTGGGCCACGTGGGTCCCCCGTTCCTGTTCCTCAAGGAGAACGCGGATGGCATATTTCTGCGGCGATATCTCATGTACCTAAAAAGCGCATTCCTGTTTTTCCAGGCGAGGTCCAGAATGGTGGCTTGTTTTCGTATGTTCCATTGGCGGATTTCCAATTAACAGCGGTTCCACATTTTACGAAACGCCAGCTCATCTTCTGTGTCTTCTGTAGTCAACTTTTGAAAAATAGTCGAGACCTCTTTTGCAGAAGACGCCGGTTCCTTTTGGATAGCTTGCGGCTCATCCGACTCCGTGCTGTTTTTTGGGACGAACATCGCGTCAGCCTCGCGAATTTTCCGACAATGGTCCTGTATACGTCTTCCACTGAAGCTGGTAACAGTTTAACTTGTTCAAGAGAGATTCGCATTCCTTAGAAGTCTGCACGGCAGAAGTTTCGAATCCACGTTTGAAGCTCGATTCTTCGCCCAAGAGCAGATGAAATCAAAGGTCAGCACACAGTGTTCGGTATACGGACGCCAAACTGGTACTTTTTTCAAAGCCCCTTGGGACAACACAAAGAACACAGCAACCTGAACGAATGATGCAGATGAACTTTCTTTCCTGAACGAATACCTTGCGTTATCCGTCCGGGACCGCTGGCTTTGAGGAAAGTCCTCGTGCTTCTGATGGTGCAATGGAAACTGCCAAGGCGTCTCTATTGCACAGGCGCATAAGTGGAAGCAGGTTGATCATCTAGTCATTCTCCAGAAATGCCACCGAAACAGTCACGCTGCTTGGTGGTGCCCTCACAAACCCGGAGCTAATCGCTCCATGTAGATTGTTTGCGCAGAAAGCGAAAATAGCAGAAACTTGGGCTTCTATTCACTCTTCCTGCACATCTGCCGTACAAAACCACTTGAAGCGGACTGTCATTCAGCAGGCCTACCCAAAGATCAGTGTACACCTGAGGATCGTCCTATAGGGAGCAAAAGCTGGGCCACAGCAATTGCAGGGGGAGGTGCGAAACAGGCTTCCGCTTATTGCCAGTTCAGCCGACCAATCTTATGGCCAAACTTGGCAGCAGTTATGACCTCATGTGTTTAAAAAGCACGCCGACCCAACCGGCCGCGATTCCGGTTTGCAGTTTCTACACCGCCGCAGACCCCAAATCCGAAGAGCGATGCTCTGGAGGCAACACGTGGACGGAAGGCCCAAAATAAGGAGCCATCAGCGCTTCTCCGTAACAGAGGATAAAGATGAAGCAGTGAACTGCACAACCAAGTCACCATTTCTGAGCTGGACTAGTTCAGACGTGAGAAGACGGGCGGCGATGTTTACCGCAAATCAACCACATGTGTTGACCTCGATATCCGGGAAGGCTGCGAGAACCATACCACCACTGAGAATGTGAGGCTCCCAATCCAGCTCCACTCCATCAAAAGTGGCCTCTTTTGCCTGCGCACAGATCCCGACGGCCAGAGCCGCTTAACTGACTACAACGAACCGAAATTCCTCGCACACCCAGTTGGCCATGTTGACGGACAACTCAGACTCCACACAAACACGATATCGTAAAACTGCTGGCTGGCTTCAAGGTGCAGTCCTCTGCGAACTCCAGCCTCGAGCGCCTGAACTACTCGGTGTTGCCACCGAGTGCTCAGGCCTCACAGAGACACCCTTACGATCGAACCTCGCCAATGCCCAGGAACAAACAGATTGCAGTCCTAAATCCTTGAACAACAGCAAATCTGGTCGCAAGGGCGGTATTGAAATAGCTACAAGTAGCAGTGGATGAAAGTTTCGCCCATGGGGAAACCTCGACCCACGATGTTAAACGACCCTACAACCGGGCTCTATGGGGCGAAAAAGCCTGAGAACGGAAGGCTGCTCCTCGAAAACAGAGGCGCATGCCTCAAACGCCCTTCGGAGCCTTCTAACCTCTCTGGTTACCCAACCTCGGCTCCTCCCACTGAGGCAACAGTGATAGTGTTGAACATCTGTCCACAAACTACCTCAGCCTCTGCGACAAACTGCGATATTAGAGAGTCGGTTTGCCTTGAACTGCCGTCCATAATCGTAATCACACCTGGCTCATACTAAGTGTCTCTGACGCAAGGATCTCGATAGACCCCTCTCCGTTTTTTGAGCTGACTAAAAACAAAGGAGGTTGGTGGATTATTTATAATTAAGCATGGCCCCACCCATCTCGACTGTCCTCTTGATACAATCTACACCTTTTGCGATGCACTGTGGATTGAAATCGCTGCGTGGGCTCGATTCTCCTTTCGGTGTGGTCTACTGTTGTTCCTCGAGTCCTTCGGAAGATGACCTATTCCCCACACAACCCCTTGAGCAACTCTTCTCCAGCTACCATCTCACCCATCTATTACCGGTAAGTGATTTTAACGCCCTCCAAGGCCTCCAGGATGGAGCTCCTGTGCATCGCGTTTGGTGGAAATTGCAGCCGCCCTAACCAAATTCGTTTAGCAGAGCGCTTGACTCGGTATATCGTCGTATCGATCAAATACCGCGCAGTCCAACTATCATGCCTCCCGGATTTGGTCATCACCAACGAAAGACACTATGTTGACCAAGTGCTACTTAACACACCACGGGGACAAGGGATCATAGTGATTATCACGGACAAGGTGATCACTGTGCTGACCTTGATTTCATCTGCTCTTGGGCGAAGAATCCTGAGCTTCAAACGTGGATTCGAAACTTCTGCCGTGCAGACTTCTAAGGAATGCGAATCTCTCTTGAACAAGTTAAACTGTTACCAGCTTCAGTGGAAGACGTATACAGGACCATTGTCCGGAAATTCGCGAGGCTGACGCGATGTTCGTCCCAAAACAGCACGGAGTCGGATGAGCCGCAAGCTATCCAAAAGGAACCGGCGTCTTCTGCAAAAGTCTCGACTATTTTTCAAAAAGTTGACTACAGAAGACACAGAAGATGAGCTGGCGTTTCGTAAAATGTGGAACCGCTGTTAATTGGAAATCCGCCAATGGAACATACGAAAACAAGCCACCATTCTGGACCTCGCCTGGAAAACAGGAATGCGCTTTTAGGTACATGAGATATCGCCGCAGAAATATGCCATCCGCGTTCTCCTTGAGGAACAGGAACGGGGACCCACGAGTGGCCCAATAGTGGTATCTGAGTTCTACTAAGAACACTATGCAATTTAATCAGCCCCGTCCTCGTCACATCAAGCTTGTCAAGGCGTAACTGCGACCGGTCTATAACCGATCCCGGTCCACACGGTGGGAACATTCGTCAACTCCTGCACAAGATCAACCGTTCTGCGTGTTGGGGCCGGACGAAGTCCAACAAAGGATCCTGAAGGAAACGTCGTCGACACTGGCAAAGCATTTCCACTTGATATTTCGTCAGTGCTTGACGAAGGCCACCTTCCTTTGTTTCGAAGTGCGATTGCCACGCCAATCTACAAAACGCGTGATCGAATATTTCCAGCAGTTGACGAATGTTCCCACCGTGTGGACCGGGTCGGTTATAGACCGGTCGCAGTTACGCCTTGACAAGCTTGGATGTGACGAGGACGCTGGGACTGATTAAATAACTGCATAGTGTTCTTAGTAGAACTCAGATACCACTATTGGGCCACTCGTGGGTCCCCCGTTCCTGTTCCTCAAGGAGAACGCGGATGGCATATTTCTGCGGCGATATCTCATGTACTAAAAAGCGCATTCCTGTTTTTCCAGGCGAGGTCCAGAATGGTGGCTTGTTTTCGTATGTTCCATTGGCGGATTTCCAATTAACAGCGGTTCCACATTTTACGAAACGCCAGCTCATCTTCTGTGTCTTCTGTAGTCAACTTTTGAAAAATAGTCGAGACCTCTTTTGCAGAAGACGCCGGTTCCTTTTGGATAGCTTGCGGCTCATCCGACTCCGTGCTGTTTTTTGGGACGAACATCGCGTCAGCCTCGCGAATTTTCCGGACAATGGTCCTGTATACGTCTTCCACTGAAGCTGGTAACAGTTTAACTTGTTCAAGAGAGATTCGCATTCCTTAGAAGTCTGCACGGCAGAAGTTTCGAATCCACGTTTGAAGCTCGGGATTCTTCGCCCAAGAGCAGATGAAATCAAAGGTCAGCACACAGTGATCACCTTGTCCGTGATAATCACTATGATCCCTTGTCCCCGTGGTGTGTTAAGTAGCACTTGGTCAACATAGTGTCTTTCGTTGGTGATGACCCTGAACGAATACCTTGCGTTATCCGTCCCGGGACCGCTGGCTTTGAGGAAAGTCCTCGTGCTCTCTGATGGTGCAATGGAAACTGCCAAGGCGTCTCTATTGCACAGGCGCATAAGTGGAAGCAGGTTGATCATCTAGGGGTCATTCTCCAGAAAAATCACGCCACCGAAACAGTCACAGTCGCTGCTTGGTGGTGCCCTCACAAACCCGGAAAGCTAATCGCTCCATGTAGATTGTTTGCGCAGAAAGCGAAAATAGCAGAAACTTGGGCTTCTATTCACTCTTTCCTGCACATCTGCCGTACAAAACCACTTGAAGCGGACCGTCAGAATTCAGCAGGCCTACCCAAAGATCAGGTGTACACCTGAGGATCGTCCTATAGGGAGCAAAAGCTGGGCCACAGCAATTGCAGGGGAGAGGTGCGAAACAGGCTTCCGCTTATTGCCAGTTCAGCCGACTCCAATCTTATGGCCAAACTTACAGCAGTTATGACCTCATGTGTTTCTAAAAGCACGCCGACCCAACCGGCCGCGATTCCGGTTTGCAGTTTCTACTCAACCGCCGCAGACCCCCGAATTCCGAAGACAGCGATGCTCTGGAGGAGGCAACCCTCACGTGGACGGAAGGCCCAAAATAAGTGGAGCCATCAGCGCTTCTTTCCGTAACAGAGGATAAAGGTGAAGCAGTGAACTGCACAACCAAGTCACCATTTCTGAGCTGGACTAGTTCAGACGTGAGAAGACGGGCGGCGATGTTTACCGCAAATCAACCACATGTGTTGACCTCGATATCCGGGAAGGCTGCGAGAACCATACCACCACTGAGAATGTGAGGCTCCCAATCTTCAGCTCCACTCCATCAAAAGTGGCCTCTTTGTTTGCGGACATAGTGTTCGCACTGGACCCCGACGGCCAGAGCCGCTTAACTGACTACAACGAACCGGGAAATCCCTCGCACACCCAGTTGGCCATGCTGATTGCGGACAACTCAGGACTCCACACAAACACGATATCGTAAAACTGCTGGCTGGCTTCAAGGTGCAGTCCTCTGCGAACTCCAGCCTCATGGGAGCGCCCCCAAAAGAACTACTCGGTGTTGCCACCGAGTGCTCAGGGCCTCACAGAGACACCTTTACGATCGAACCTCGCCAAAATGCCCAAGAGAACAAACAGATCAAGCTTGCCCTAAATCCTTGAACAACAGCAAATCTGGTCGTCAAAGGGCGGTATTGAAATAGCTACAAGTAGCAGTGGATGAAAGTTTCGCCCATGGGGAAAAACCTCGACCCACGATGTTAAACGACCCTAATAAACCGGGCTCCTATGGGGCGAAAAAAGCCTGAGAACGGAAGGCTGCCCTCGAAAACAGAGGCGCATGCCTCAAACGCCCCTTCGGAGCCTTCTAACCTCTCTGGTTACCCAACTCTCGGCTCCTCCCATTCGGAGGCAACAGTGATAGTGTTGAACATCTTGTCCACAAACTACCTCAGCCTCTGCGACAAACTGCGATATTAGAGAGTCGGTTTGCCTTGAACTGCCGTCCATAATCGTAATCACAGAGACCTGGCTCATACTAAGTGTCTCTGACGCAAGGATCTCGATAGACCCCTCTCCGTTTTTTGAGCTGACTAAAAACAAAGGAGGGTTGGTGGGATTATTTATAATTAAGCATGGCCCCACCCATCCCGACTGTCCTCTTTGATACCAATCTACACCTTTTTGCGATGCACTGTGGATTGAAACCTCGCTGCGTGGGCTCGATTCTCCCCCTTTCGGTGTGGTCTACTGTTGTTCCTCGAGTCCTTCGGAAGATGACCTATTCCCCACACAACCCCTTGAGCAACTCTTCTCCAGCTACCATCTCACCCATCTATTACCGGTAAGTGATTTTAACGCCCTCCAAGGCCTCCAGGATGGAGCTCCTGTGCATCGCGTTTGGTGGAAATTTTGCAGCCGCCCTAACCAAATTCGTTTAGCAGAGCGCTTGGACTCGGTATATCGTCGTATCGATCAAATACCGCGCAGTCCAACTATCATGCCTCCCGGATTTGGTCATCACCAACGAAAGACACTATGTTGACCAAGTGCTACTTAACACACCACGGGGACAAGGGATCATAGTGATTATCACGGACAAGGTGATCACTGTGTGCTGACCTTTGATTTCATCTGCTCTTGGGCGAAGAATCCCGAGCTTCAAACGTGGATTCGAAACTTCTGCCGTGCAGACTTCTAAGGAATGCGAATCTCTCTTGAACAAGTTAAACTGTTACCAGCTTCAGTGGAAGACGTATACAGGACCATTGTCCGGAAAATTCGCGAGGCTGACGCGATGTTCGTCCCAAAAAACAGCACGGAGTCGGATGAGCCGCAAGCTATCCAAAAGGAACCGGCGTCTTCTGCAAAAGAGGTCTCGACTATTTTTCAAAAAGTTGACTACAGAAGACACAGAAGATGAGCTGGCGTTTCGTAAAATGTGGAACCGCTGTTAATTGGAAATCCGCCAATGGAACATACGAAAACAAGCCACCATTCTGGACCTCGCCTGGAAAAACAGGAATGCGCTTTTTAGGTACATGAGATATCGCCGCAGAAATATGCCATCCGCGTTCTCCTTGAGGAACAGGAACGGGGGACCCACGAGTGGCCCAATAGTGGTATCTGAGTTCTACTAAGAACACTATGCAGTTATTTAATCAGTCCCAGCGTCCTCGTCACATCCAAGCTTGTCAAGGCGTAACTGCGACCGGTCTATAACCGACCCGGTCCACACGGTGGGAACATTCATCAACTCCTGCACAAGATCAACCCGTTCTGCGTGTTGGGGCCGGACGAAGTCCACCCAAGGATCCTGAAGGAAACGTCGTCGACACTGGCAAAGCATTTCCACTTGATATTTCGTCAGTTGCTTGACGAAGGCCACCTTTCCTTTGTTTCGAAGCAAGCGATTGCCACGCCAATCTACAAAACGCGTGATCGAATATTTCCTGGCAGTCACAGGCCTATCAGCCTCACTAGCGTGCCGTTCAAGGTGATGGAACGCATTCTGAAGCGAGTCATCCTAGGTCACCTTGCTTCCAACAGCTTGATATCTCCAGTTCAACACGGATTTCTCCAAAACCGTTCTTGTCTGACGGACATGCCCGTATTTCATGGACAGTTTAACCCAAGCTTAGGAGGAGCGGCTCATATCAGACGCCATATTTTTTGACTTCTCAGAGGCACTTGATCGAATCCCACATGTCCCACTGTTCCACTAACACGAGTCTTACGGGATTCAAGGGAACATCCTACACTGGATCAAGGCATTCCTATCAGACAGATCATTCCGAGTGAAAGTAGGCTCGAGCTACGCCTCTGCGGCGCTGGTCTCCATTGGAATTCCTCAGGGCGCCCTTTTGGGACCACTGCTTTTTCTGATATACTTCAACGACCTTCCAGATGTTCTTGCAAGCCCACGTCTACTTTTTGCGGACCACTTGAAATCGCGGAGTTCCAGTGCCAATGCCCTCCAAATGGAGGGATACGTCGCAAAGCAGTGGTCGTTGGACTGGCACCTTCCTCCGAATGACGAAAAGTGCGTCCATATGTCATTTGGAGGAGACTCAGCGAACTCCTTTGTCATGCATGGTGAGAAAGGACTAGAAGACCTCACGAGGATAGATGCCAAAAAGGATTCGGGTATCTGGCTCTATTCAAACATATCTTTCTCACTGCACCATGGAAAGTCGGCCCAAAAGACATTCGCCGTTCCACGAATGATTCGGCGCACTTTCTTCCGTATTATCCGCATGGACTTCCAAATACGTTATGGGCCTATGTCAGACCGCTCCTTGAACATGCCAGCCCGGTTTTCTACCCAGGACGCACGAAAAACGTAACTCTCATTGAGCGTGTCAAGCGAGCTGCTACGAAGATGGTTGCCGGCCTCAAATCTGTGGACTACGAAACGCGTCTCGTGATGCTTGTTTTCTTTCCCATGGAGTATCGTCGCCTCCGAGGAGACCTAACTCTTACTTACGCCCTGTTTGAACAAGGCTTGGCCAACAGGTTTTTCACCGTTGACCCAGGCGGCGGTGACATGGTAAGAAGATTCTCAAGCTCAGAGCGCACAATTTGATCAGACCAATTTTTTTCAATTTTTATTATTTGCAGCGTGGATTATTTGTCTAGTGTTTTGCCGCGCTTCTTCCGGCGCCCTTTGCATCGCATTTTTGGACCATTTTTTATGTGCGTGCTGGCGACGGGAAGGTTACTTGTCGCCCCGATAACTTAAGTTGCAGCGCTACGTCGGTTTTTCACTTGCCGACAAACCGATAAGGAGTGTTAGCTAGTTGGCTTACCTGGTCATCCTGTAAACCCGTGCATTTAAAATGCCACCAGTCCTTGCAGGTGTGGCATTGCATACCACGTCGTACACCCGACGGGCACCCAATTCGCCCACATCTGTTTTTGTTCATCTGTAACTCTAGTAAACAGCCAGTATTGATTTGGGTCATGCTTGAGATTGGGTGTACCGCAGCACTGAATGCAAAATGACAGAGTTTATCACGCAAAAGTTATGTTAGCGTGAAAAAATCAAGAAAATGACACGTGTGAAATCTGTAGATAGAGTGAAGACTAAAAGAATCCTTTCACAATTTTGCACAAGGGAAAAACGAAACCGATTTCGAACGTACATTGCTTCGCGCAAGTAAGGGATACTTTGCTTTCGAGTAATATGGCTTACTTAAATGTTACGATGAATGGAGACAACCAGTGCCTTGCATGTCACAAACTGGACAGACACCAGCCAAACAGTGGGGGCTGTACCTTCGACCTTGCCGAACATAACGTGCCTACTAAAATGAACTCGGGCACGCCTTTCGAAATCTGGCACCTTTTTGAACCTCCCGCCGGTTCGTCCTCGCGACTCGTCTTGCCAACTGTTTTCCGCTCAAAATGCGTCGGAGGCTCTTTTCAGAATCCCAGATTGAAAAGGATTATTTCCTTTCAAATATCGAGCAGCATAAAGTTGAGAATATAACCATCAGCGCATTTTATCAATCACGAAGCTTGACAGTGCTTGCATGCATATGGCTCGGTTTGGCCACTGTAGCGTGCTACCGGTACGTACCTGCGTCTGCCCAGCATTTTTTCAGATCCAGCTCCTTCTCCCTCGAGCAAAACTTGTTCCATGGTTTCCTGGCAGTGTTCGTCATATTTTTGTTCGTTTCCGTCATGATAATGCCAAACGGTAAGCCCTCAATTTCACTGTTTCCGCTTTTCCCCAGTGCTGAAACCTTGAAGTCTGTAGTGGTTAACGGCCCTAAGGAGTCTCTAGTGAACAGAATAAATTAGCAATGTAAGCCAGATACAAAGTTACAAGGAGAAAAATCCAAGTAAATCTTGACTCACAGTTCAAAATAGGAGATTCCGTAGTTCCGTATTCCGTTGAACCACTACACCAAGAGAAGGTCCACCTTCCAGGTATTCCAGATCTCCGGTGATCGCAATATTAATCCACAGGTGTGAATAGATTAGTCCAGCGATGATGATGATGATGTGACTGATGTTGATGGGGAAAAGGAAGATGATACTGAGCATGAAAAATAGCAGTTTACAAGTGCTACAAGTCTGTGCGCAACTTCCGGTCAAAGCTCACATTTTTGTACTATCAGTGTGCCACAACTTACTTTATTTGACACCCAATCTGATCCCCAGTGGGTCCACCCGGGCCATCCTGGGTTAAGCTTGCGAATGGCTTAAATTTTTTGCTCAGGCGTCACGCTACCCTTAACTGTAGGTCTTGCCTTTCTTGGGACCATAAAATGAGTCTGTACTCCTAATCACCTTTAATTGCTCTACTTAACCGTCCTACTCCTTGCGAATATCCATTCCAGTTATGGTCAGTGACCTTCGACTTATCTCTTAACTGCCTGCTGGCTGTGAATTTTCTTTCCTAGCAAGATTGCATATGAACGCCCTTACGTCACCAAAATGCGTGTTCCAGATACAGTGAAATGAGCGTTGGGTGCGGCAGTTTTAGAACTGAACATCACGCGAATATATCATTACGAGTCTCATGACCTGTCGCGGGGACGGCGTTGTTTACTCTCACGGTTCCGGAAACCCGCTGACTAATCCTCCATTGATTTTGGCTTTTTAGTGCTCCCGCATCTCCCTCGTCCACACAAATGACATATAACAAAAATCGTTCCTCGTGATTGACAAAAATCTTTGTCTTCCTTGGGTCGGCCTCCGGGGTCGCTCAGGTATGTCCTCTGAATGGAAACTGGTCTGAGACTAGTCAGCAGGTAACTGCAAGCATCCGTCTATCGCCAGTTCTTCATAATTACAACTTCTCCGGAGTAGGGTAATTTTAAATGATATTTCTGAGGCGCTTTTCCAATACGACAATAACGGCTTCGTGGGACTCCCTGGGGTTTCATACTAATGCCTGTAGAAGACCTACTGGCCCCGAAAACCAACCTTAACCTTATCACAACATTTCGAATGGCTCATTCAAAGGGCCGGAAAATATGAACCGAACTACCGGGAAGCCATTCATTGGAAGTACATCAACCTTTGTTAAATTCGTGCTGAGCAGAGAAACCGGTAAGGATCTTAGCTGTGTTCAGAATACCTAACGACACCATCCAAAGGCCAAAGATTGCGCAACCTTTGCTCACGTTTCGCCCAGGTTTTTGCAGCGGTTGTGTTTACTGGGGTGATCAGTGGAACCAAATTATACAGTTCGATCCAATTAACTACTTGGAGGTCGTTGGCGGTCCGTCCAGCTTTTACCATGGGCTTTTGGAGATCTCATGATGCTTCAGCGACAGAATGGACGACGGTTCAACCTCGTAGGCCGGACTGAGAACAGTGTGTTCTTGACAGAAGCTTTCCTTCTTGACTGGCGTATCTCGATTACGCTCCCCATCCTTAAGAAGGGTTCGCGGAAATCATCAGGAAGCCAATCTCAAACGACTTTCCAACTTATGAGATGCCGTGAAGATACTCGAATAAGGTGGCTTCTGCCCTTGGAGAACTTACTGGGTTCAACTTCTCACTCTACATTGACTCCCGGAATATCGAGCCCATTTCCAGACCGACCCACGCACCGCGTTCGATTTGATCCCCCGAGCCATTGTGGACTATTCTCGCTGGTGTGTTAAAGTGCTCCCATCAAAGCTTAGTACTTGTCAGCGAAGACTCGAGTAATCTGTTTGTGTTGTCTGCCTACAAATCAATCGAATGTATCTGACACCATGAAAGGCGGTTTTCAGGCACGTCGAGTTCCCTTGTTATGGTTTCTACTGATGAATAAATTAGACTTGTCAGTTACACCGGAGTCCAGAAGACAAACGACCTTGAGGAAGTTGTACTGGGATCAACTGAACCGTTCTATGTTACGGATTCAAATGAACCAGAATATAGAAAAGCGAACAGTCGAATAGGATATCAATTAAGGACTGAAATAGAGAAAACAAGACTTCAGTCTACAAGGTAGTATTAGTAAAATGGATTTGTCCGTTTGGAGGCAGTCCCCCTAACACCTCCTCTTTGAAGTACTTGGTCGCTGTTGTGAGTTCAGTTGCATTGGTATGACGAGCTTTCGTACTCGATCCCTCCATCTTCTAGGTGTGCAACTTTTGGAAAGTTCTGGTTCAATCACCAGCTGAGGAGATTGAGGCTTTTGAGGTAATTTCAAATCTATCGAGAAGAATCTCAAGTAGAAAAAACAGGATCCGGTGTAGCTGTCGCTGGAAGAGAGGAAGAACGTAGCTGATTGGCATGACGGACTCAGATGGAGGAGCCCACGTTTACTTCATAGGCAACTTTCCCCCCGCGACACACAGTCACAATAGTCTTTTGCTAACAAAGGTTGGCCAGGTATAAATATGTTATTTACAGCATCGTGATGTCAGTTGAACTGAACTTTCATATTTGTGTTTCTACTGGTTGACCGGTGTCGGACGGATGACGTCAACGGGTAAACAGATCTTCCGGTTCATAAGTATTTCCACCATAGAATTGCCATTTGGAGCGTTAACATTTGGTGTCGCCCTGTAACTTAGCAGAAATGTCTGATGATTTTCTGTGTCATCCCCTCACCTTTGAATTCCAAAGTGCGCGTTTGGAAGTGTACACAAATCTCCCCATATAGCCATGTGATTGTAGATTGAACGGTGGTGTTCGCACGTGGTGCATGCTGTTTTGTTGACAGAAAACATAAAATTCAGTGAACGTGAATGTACGGCCGTTGTCAGACAACGACATTTGGAACTCCAAAATGGCTAAATACATATCGTGATTTTGAAATAGTAGCACCAACATGGTTCATGCTAAATACTTGTGACTAGTTATTGTAGGCATCTGATAGGATCAGATATTGTTGGCCATCGATTTGTCCCGCAAAGTCAACGTAAAGTCATGACCATGGAGTATTCTGGGACAGGCCATGAACATAATCCTGTTTTCCAAGAGGATTTTTCTGCTAGTTGGTGTTTTGAGTACTCGCGTACAAGCTCTAACTGTCTATCCATGTTCGGTCAGTGGACGTAACGTGTTAGCGCCTTCATGTGGTCAATACTGGGTGTCCAAAATGAAATTGTTTGAGGACATTGCTTTGTAATCCCAGGGGAACAATCACCCGTTTTGCTAAGTGTGCAACCACCAACCTCGGCCAGTGAGGATCGACGTTGGTAGAACGGTTGAAACTGTTTTTCGGAACATACTGGAGGTCACTTTGTGCGGTGGAAATGGGGTACCTTTTGAAGGAAGGATCACGAGCATCATAAACCGTGACAAGTAATTGGAAGCGCACGGATTGTAGTGGCAAGCATCGCGTTAACTTCTGGCTCCACGGTTATTGAGACAACAACAGCGTCCTCGGGTTGTTGACGTTGAAAATCCACGAGTCTTGATAATGCGCCACCTTGGCCAATAGCATCAGTCGACTGGTATTTGATAGAGAAGTCGTAACCCAAAAGCATTGTGGCCCAACTTTGCAAACAATTTGCTGTGTAAATAGGGACGCCTTTCTCCGATGTGAAAACACCAAGAAGCGGTTTACGGTCAGTGACGAGCGTAAAATAACCTCCATAGAACATTTCATAGAACTTCCTAATGCCGAAGATTATCGCTAAATCTTTTTCGGTCTTACCATTATTGCGCTCGGTAACTGCTAAGGGTCTAGCTGCGATTGCTTTTTCGCCTCCGTCAGGGAAAACGTGAGAGATGGCAGTTCCAATACCTTAGTTGGATGTGCCTGAAACAACAGTACTGTCCAGGGCTGGATTGAGGTGTGTGAGTACTAGATGAGAGCTGAGAAGTGGATTTAGTTTGCCAAAAGTGGACTGGCACTCATGTGACCAAAAGGTGACTTAGTGGCTCACGGACACGATGCATGTCGGGCAAAAGTGCACTGTACTGGTTTACCAAACCGAGAAAGGAGTGCTAAACCCGTCGGTGCTGGCATTTGTTGTGGGGCAGAAATATTTTGTGTTCTAGATGACGATCGTTTTCTACTAAAAAGGATTCCAATGTATTTGATGGTTGTGGTTGTGCGCGTCGACGAAAACCATATTGCTGAATTCGTTGGAGTACACAATACAAACGATGCAAAAAATTCTTGACTAGGTCCTGTGAGGATGATTTCATCCAAATAAGTGGCAACTCCTGACAAACCTTTTAGCGCGGCATCCATTGTGTTTTGAAATGTTGCTGGTGCAGATTTTAACCTAAAAGGAAAAAAACATTCAGCTGTAGCACCCTTTTGGTGCCTAGCTGCCATGCCACCCGAGCGAAGCACGAGGGCTGGGATACTGTCAGGTTGCCCAAGCCTAGACGGAGGAAGTCGAGAGGTAGAGGTTGGGTTCGAACCACGGACCTTCCGGTCAGTAAATTCGCGCTCTAACCACTTGGGCCGTCTCGCCTAACCTAACTGGCAAACGATTAAATTGAAACAAACCGCGATGTGTATTAATTGTCAAAAGTCCTTTGGAGTCATCAGATACTTCAATTTGAAGGTAAGCATAAGCGAGATACACCTTTGCGAAACATTTTCCACCATTGAGGTTGTTGAACAGATCTGGTATCGGTAATGGATATTGTTAAGAGTTTGAGACGGCGTTTAATCCAGTGGAATAATAAGCACATTTATGCACTCTGTTATTTGCTTTTTTGATGACAATGGGAGCCGCCCAGGATGAACAGTTTACTGGCTGGATAACTCCGGATTGCTGGAGACGAACCAGTTCGTTCTCCACCGTCGCAACTCCGTCAAATGGTACGCACGCTTCGGTCTGAAAATTGTTCTGGCACCAGGTTGGAGCTTGAGGCTTTTCTTGGTTTTTATACATCCAAGACCATCTTGGAGGACATCGTCAAATTTTGTCTTGATTGTTATTGAAGTATTCTGCAGTGTCTGAGGAGGATGAAAACTCCAAAGCACTGCACACAGATACATTGAAAAGATCAAGTTTCTCAATCCATTCAAGTTCAAGAATGTTCAAAACAGGACAGTCAGTGAGGTAACAAGTTCCTGAGAAATACAAATTGCTGAAGAATTCATTGCAGGCTAACCTGCCAATCCGTAGTTAGGCAGTTAGGCACCGAAAGGGTGCTACAGCTGGACAATCTTTTTGGACCCGATGATTCGTGAATGGCACAACAGGTTCTCTTACCAACGCTCAACTGGAATGTGAGGTCAACGTATTATCTGAAGCTTTGTCAAGCTTCAGACAGATTGGAATTTTGTTGGTGACTCAAATTCAACTTGAAATGCTGCAAACACATATGGACTGCGGACGTTTCTTGTTTGGTCACCTTTTAACTGTGTTGCGGAGAATAAACTGCGTGAACCGGTCGTGTTCAAGGGTTCCAAGTTTCCGGGCTAAGAGGCGGAATTTCCACGCGTAGTCTTTGTCCGTCAACTCATTTTGGCAAGTATCTTCCAAATGTTGTACCATGAATCGAATGTGAGACCAGATGCTGGTTTGTAGAACAATTCGGTAACAGTTACTGCGATGGAGTCGGAAAAGGACATGAACTGCCACTTTGAAATGGAGCTGATATCTGAAGGGTGATAGCCTGAGTAAGAGACTGAATAAGTCGTAGCTCCGATTGTTCGAACTGCGCTTGTTGCTGTTGAAGAATCGCTTTCAAATCCTCAGCCGAAACTGATATGTTTTTGTTTGTGTTGGGTTCCCATCGCCAGTTATTATGGTCTCTATACCGTCGTTTAGCTATAACACCCGAAGAAAGTACGAGGGCTCGGATACTGTCAGGTTGCCCAAGCTGAGACAGGGAAGTCGAAAGGCGGAGGTTGGTTTCGAACCACGGACCTTCTGGTCATTAAATTCGTGCTGTAACCACTGAGCTTTCTCGCCACACACTTCCGAGGCTAACCCTGGTGGCCTTGAAGCGCAGGTCTAGGACTGCTGCCAAGCGAGATTTCAGTCTTTCGTTCTGTTTTTCTTCCACAGCGTCAGTTTACTCTCCGTAATGGATTTGACGCTGGATTTAGAAAGGAAAGCATGTCAGCGAACAAGTAATGTCCTCGCACGCCAGGAGCTATCTTCAAAAACATGCTGAAATCCGATCACTGAAAGGGTGGGATCAGTGTTCTTTTCATTCTGTGAATTCTGTATTTATCTGACAGTCCTTCGCAAAGTTTTATTAAGACAATGGCCATTGTCTAACAAGAGTAACTCCTGGAGAGCAGTGCTGTACAACCAAAATGTCGCCGTCGGGCTAAAGCATACGGTGCGGTCGTAATACTCATCCCTCACGAGAAACCGCCGGAGGTTGTTTCTTTGGGAGTGCCTACTTTACATGATAAGGGACGAGCATGATTGTTTTGTCCATACCGCGAACTAATCCATACATCCGCCTCACGCGATATTGGTAGTCGTGACGCCCAGCCACGCTAATTGAATTTCCTTGCCTCTGTCCAACGCTCTTTACTCTTTGGTTAATGGCCGCTTTTGTTTTGCATTATGGGTTCACTTCTGCGTGGTGTACTTTTACGTTCATACCGTAGTCCTTACTCTGTTTTCAACTGAAACTAGTTTAATAAGGTATTTATTGATTTGTGTTCTGTAGCGTAAATGTCTGTTTTTAGAAACATTTGAACAGTTTGGTGTGCGCACTGTCCTACTGTTGCGCTCGAATCTGCAACACGTTTGTACTGTCAGAAATTACTCATAAACACACGCTGTTTACGAACTTGATCGTCTGGCAAATTGTTTGTTGCACCGCTTAAGCCTCAGCTGACCGGTCGCTAGAATTGTGCATCTTGACCACCGGTTATTCTGTCCTCATAACACAGTCACATGACAGTAAATATGGCACAAACTTCTTTTGTTACCCATCGTAGGGAAGTCGCATACGATTTTCTACCTATTTACGTGGCTTCAACTCAGGTGTACTCCAAGTAAGGATGGCTACCACCTTGAAATGCTTCTCTTCTCAATTACGGTACTCAGTTCAACTTTTTGGCACAATTCCGATTTTTTTCATTCATTCACACCACCGACCGAATACACTTTTTCACCATGCACTGCGAAATCGTGTACTAACTTACCGTTTCGTATCTGCTTAATTCAAGCGTATTTTTACATACAAAGTCAATACCTGTCCTGTAAACACAGCATGTTCCAGTGTACTCCGTCAGGAAGCAATCTCGTGACTACTCGATGATACCTGACATAGACAAAGTAGATTAACCTGGAACGAGCTTAAGTTTCATCCTGTGGTCCATGTCACTTTTTGTCCTATCGCACCAGTAAGATGAATTCGTACACCTATAAAAAATCGTTCAGGTGTAACACCCTCCCGGAGCCTAGCTGCCATGCTACCCGAAGGAAGCACGAGGGATGGGATGCCGCCAGATTGCCCAAGTCTAGACACCTATAATTTCATATGAAGGCGCAACTTATGGTGGTGGTTGAATGAGCAGAGATACGTTCTTTTCTATAGGAAGAGTTGATCTCGAGGCATCGTGTTTAGTATCCTTTTTTCGAATCAACGGTGTATTCTAAAGTCTCGTGAGCGTTTTAGTGGTCAGCTTCCAGTGAATTTGATATCCAACAATGCAAGACGTTCTTCACTGAGGAGTTTTGTTGTGTCCACGACTCTTCCACATTCTGTGGGTATTTCTGTCATCGTGTAACAGTGGGGTCCTCTATTAATGGCTGCGTTGCACGTTCTTCTTTGTCTGACTGTCACTTCTCAGGACCTTTCACGCGTCCGCATCCGGCTGTCTGGCGTGTTGTCTTCGGTGCTAGCCTATTCTACTTCTTTGCTCTGGTTCTAACCGTGTTCTTACGTTTGGAAGAAGCACGCCAAATTATCATATGGCTGTACCCGGAACTGAAGCATATGAAGCACTGTCACATACTGGATAAGGAATATGCGGTCAATTGCAGCCAGGTACGTTGATGTTTTGTGCGTGAGTTGCTTGTGTAACACTGCGTTCATTCGAACTACACGCGTGCAATCTAGCGATCAGTCACGAGCTAGTTTTCCCGGAGAACTGATCACAGTCACATTATTATTATGCTTGAGATTTGTACTGTCCTGTCTTAGCAGAAGCAGTGCTTCCTAAGTTCTCCAAGATTATACCGCTATCAATAGGAACAGTAGAATCCTCTGGCCGACCATCTGGTTGAGATGTCACTTCATACATCCGTTTGCTAATCAACACCAACGTGTCAGTTGAAGTCGCTCAGTCTCTCTGACGCTATTCCCAGCAACATCACAAACCTTTTGTGGTTTTGCAACTCCTATACTGCTCCTTGGCTTGCTATTCCGCCAACTATGGCTTGAGATAGCCTCTAAAATTATGGTCAAATCTTTTGTATGGTGTAGTCAGGGCCGAGCTGAAGATGCTCGATTCTGATTGCGTGTACTGTTGTCTGGTTCGTAGCCGGCTCGCCAAAGAGCCTTCCAATCGACATGACTGATTATTTCGAGCGACTCACCTGTAATGGTGTCTTCGAAACTTAAGACCATGTCGAGACGCACTTTGATTTGAGCTTAAAACAGCGTCGACATTGTCTGACAGTCCTTCAGTGGTCAGTGTGCAATCTTTCCTACCAAATACCCCTCCTCCCATGAAACAAATGCGTGCTTCGCTTTGTCGCACTACAGTGAAAGCTGAGTTTCACCCTCTTAAAATCCAACACCCCCAGGAGGTGGCGGATTTCTCCAGTCCCGATGATTTCCGTCCTTGAAAGGTGCCTTTATTTCTCTCCTTTTCTCTCTGTTTCTATCTCCGCTCATCAGTTGTCGCACCATTTAAATTACCTCGCTTAACCACTGCATAGTCAGATGATCCGTGCAGACTTACTCAGAATATACACTAGTCAAACCGTCATATGTGCTTGTGGCCGTACAGTACTACGGCTACCAGCGGAAACCATTAAACAGCGCATCAGCTGACCGGTGCACCTGAAGAACGCAAAGCATGTAGTAGGTTGCATTTTCAGACCTGATCACTGCTCGTTTCCATGTTACACAGTGTTCATACCTGATGTTGACTGAGTTTGACTGACTTAAATCACTTTCAAAACTTGTCAACAGGAAGGTGGCACAGTTTCTGCCATGAAACTTACAAATTTGCTGCACTTGCTGACTTCCAGCGCGCCCCTTTCAAAATCATACTGTGGGAATGCTTGTACGAGAAGCATCCCCTGGATTCCACAGCGTTTGCTTGAGAGCTCACCTCTTACTCGTGAGCAGCATGTCATGG
The DNA here is from genome assembly GCA_003604175.2 of Clonorchis sinensis. Classification (NCBI taxonomy): domain Eukaryota; kingdom Metazoa; phylum Platyhelminthes; class Trematoda; order Opisthorchiida; family Opisthorchiidae; genus Clonorchis; species Clonorchis sinensis. The sequence goes on from CM030375.1 coordinate 16,803,062, forward strand.
TACAACAGGAGTGTAGCTCCCTACTTGAGCCCATGCGTTGGAATCTATTAGGAAGTTTGATTAATTAAGAACAGTCAAATGCTTTTCCCAACTTTTCTAAGATCCTCCTAAAGGACGCGATAAGTACCAGACATAGGACGCTTAAATAAAAATAAAATGTAAATTGTTCAGTTGTAGCACCCTTTCGGTGCCTAACTGCCATGCCAACGGAAGGAAGCACGAGGGCTGGGATACTGCCAGGTTGCCCAAGCCTAGACAGAGGAAGTCGAGAGGCAGAGGTCGGGTTCGAACCACGGACCTTCCGGTCAGTAAATTCGCGCTCTAACCACTTGGGCCATCTCCCCACCTAGGACGCTTGGGTTTGGAGGTGGCAAAACACGGGGTGGAATGTTTTTCTGGACTAACTGCATCATGCTTCATGACGTAGGAATCTGTTGGATGGTATCCCCCTTATTGCCACTGTTTTTGGGATGTTAATCTCCCCCATTTAATACACCACATTTATCTTCTGGCCTGGTTTCACCCGCTTGTCCAGTGACACTCAGAGGGCTACTCGGGGATCAAGTGGTCACGCTATACCTACGGGTTTATCCCGCTCATCACACCTTTTCAATTTCCTACACAGACTTGCAAATAACTGTGGACTGAGATTCTACTAAAGTATGTCCTTAGAAGACAGGGGAAAGCTTATGGCCGTTGTATTCTGTACATCCCAGCTTAACTTGTTAGAAGATTGAATAAGCTAGAACTTCCGGTGAAGTGTTTAATTGACCTAACTGTGCGCTCCAATGCCCACAGTTCCATGTACTCAAGAGCAGTCTGCTTACCAGCATATTCCACTTAACCGAGCTGAGGCCAGCCAATACTGTGACTCGCAAGGCATCCTCTACGTCATGATTCATTGGAGCAATGTGGAACAAAGTGGCTTTTGTCAAGATCCTCTTATGTTTGTGGGCAATGTAAAAATGACTGCTGGAAAAAGTATAAACCCTATTAAATAGATTTTCGGTCGTAATTCGACTAGTGGTAACTGACACGATCCTGTCACTATAGGTTCCTCATTGTTATAACATCACTTGTAACGTTGATGAGAGCCCTTATGTAGTCCACTACCGGTTTCACTCTTTTGGATGTCAACAAGTAAGCCGATTCTCTGAATTTCTGCCAATCGTATTTCAGTTCTTGAACATCAAATTGTGCATGTGCTAAACTAATCACTCATTTACTAATCAAGATATCGAAACTTAACTGGATCTTACGTTGATGAAATTCTTCAACTAAATGTGTTGCAGAGAGACAGCCTTATGTGCAAGAAGCATATCGTCCGATATGAAACCGTTCGATGAGGACTCTTGAGTATCTATTATTGAAGCGTTCTTGTAAGAAGACAACACAGGTCGTCGATTTTTACGATATATCTCGCACCCAGTGACGAAATATATGGACTTCTCTAAAAAGATAGCTCAACTGTAACGCCATTTCGGTGCCTACTTGCCATGCCCCCAAAGGAAGCATGAGGTATTGCCAGGTTGTCCAAGCCTAGAGTAGTCGAGATGCAACCGGACCTTCTGATCATTAAGTTCACCCTTTAACCACTGAGCTATCCCACGTCTCTTCCAAAGTGCCGCTTGCCGTCCAGCACTCTGCGCTTTTTTCTTTTACCTCGGCTTAAGAGATTTTTTGAAGCCGGACGTCAGAATTACGTAAATTGTCAACAGCTCACGTGACAATAGAAACATTTTTCAGATTTAGCATAAATTTACGGCTTTGCGCCACTGTGCTAATGATAGTCTATATATATATATATATATATATATAGCTGCGATTTTTAAGAGGAAACAGCAAGATCCAGTTGAAAACGCTTGAATTGATGGGAGCTGACGACCGTTTGAAGGTTCCGTCATCGAGATTCTCTCGGAGAGGTATCAAATTACCTAATTGCCTACCACTGGGAGTCAGTGATGACTGGCGTTCTTGTCACAACACGATCTAATCAGAGCTTGCGTTGTTCATCGCGATACCATTCTTTCCAATCACCGGTTCAATCATTTACAAGCTGAACGGTTTATCCACATTTGTAATGCTTTTATTGAAATCGATCACCAACTGGTATTCTGACAATTGTCACGAGAACCTGCCAGTCTGACCATCGGTTCTCCCGTCCTCTTCACTGGGCAGGAGAGGTAACAAATTAGTTGTTGCTTTCGTGAGGCTGTGTGCTATCTTGACGAAATTTAATGAAATCTTCGAAGTCCAAACTTCTAAAGAGCTCCTCTTTATTGGACAACATGAAAGGGAATTCGTAGTCGGACCTAGTGATGCTATATTTCGGGACAGAGTTTCCTCGTGCAGTTGTTAAAAATAGTGAAGCAACTACTTCTTATTAGCTGTATCATCATGGTGACGTTTATGACGCGGTCCTAGTTACGCTCACACGACAGTGCGCTCAGAAAAGAAGTTCTAGAGGAGGATTAACGTAAGAACATTAGAGTAGACGTCGTTTTTCTCCGTATTTTCACCGAAATTTCCTAGAACCTCTGTAGTTTGTTCTTACTGGTGTGCCGTCAGAGGGTTTCCACACACGTTCTAAAGAACGAAGTCGGGAAGGACGTCTAGTGTTTCTCTTTCTTTATGAGTATCTCTCATACCTACCCACCCATGAAGGGTCTTTCACGGCTGCCCAACAACAACAGTATCACTAACTTCTTCCTGCTGCATTGTTATGGTATTGTTTACATTCGTCTGCCATCATTCGTGAGTGAATCATCAGCTTTGACAGGAAACAATCCGTCTACCTCCAACCGACATGGTTTCTCGCCGACTGTACATCCGTTTTGTTCCACCCATTGTGTGACGCTACTGTTCACTGTCGTACGTCCGAATACCATGTACTGTGCCATATTTCGGCCTGTTGGTCCGTATCAGCACTTCGAAGAACGCCTTTTCCTCGACTTTTCGAAACTTAGGGAAATTTGTTTGCTTTTTTGGTTTGGACGTCTTGTTGATCAGTCAACACTCGGGTTTTCGGCCCCAGCCTCGGCGCATTGTTCACTTTCAGCAGGTTATCAAGAAAACTTCGTTACTGGCTCCTATGCTTTGCCGTCAGAGAAAGTTTATTTTGAAAATTGAGGGTAAGGAAAAAGTTTACCGAAACAGACATCTGTGGGACACTCTGGGACGCATTTATTCTCACTCAGACCATCTGGATAGAAACCGACACCACGAACAACATTATCGAGGGTTAACAGTCACAGCTTGAAGTTTTTCCAGACAAGCTCACAGAGGGTTGCAAGGGTTCCCTTCAGGGAAGCGAATCACATCAACATCATACCATGTTTTCATCATCTGCTTCACACCATTCTATCATTTCACGCATCGTCTACCTTGCAGTTTTCGGTATTAAGACTACGGGGCGAGATGGCTCAAGTGGTTAGAGTGCGAATTTACTGACCGGAAGGTCCATGGTTCGAACCCGACCTCTGTCTCTCGACTTCCCCTGTCTAGGATTGGGCAACCTGGCAGTATCCCAGCCCTCGTGCTTCCTTCGGGTAGCATGGCAGCTAGGCACCGGGAGGGGGGTACAGCTGAACGGTCAAGACTACTGACGAGAGTGCTGGTTTTTCTTAAACGGGATGTGTCCTGTCGTCAGCTATCGATGACAGCCATCTAGTTAGGTTGGGGTTTTGTTCAAATAAGCTCATGATTTTTTTTTGAAAAGTTATCCACCCGTAAGTTTGAGTAAAAAAACAGGCTTGACTTTGAATTTCAATCGTTTGGTGTGCCGCCTACATGGAAGTGGCGAAGGATCGAATCTCGGTGACATGGTTTCACACCATTTAGGCATCTGTTTCACTCCGTTTGTGAGTCAGAAATCTACGTTTGATGACTGTCCGACGACTACGTTTGTCACAAACTCCCAATACTAAATTGTTAACTAATGATTGTTTACGGTCCAAGCTTGTCAGAAGTATACGAGTGTATTACACGGACAAATTAAGTGTTCAATTTCGCGGTGGCCTACTTGGTTGATCGAGCATTTTCCAACATTCGACCATTTGCCTATAGTTTGGTTGGTCAGCTTATCTGTCGAACGCCTCTTTACGTTCCTCCAGCCACGTGACTCGCCTCTGCCTATTGGCTCGGCGCAGTTTGTTCAAAGATGAGCATGACCCCCCCTCAACTCCAGTGACCTTAAAACATATAGCATTGATCATTCTTGGTCCGGTAGCCCTATTTTTTGTGGCCGTTCGTTTTGCATTTTGGGATATAGAGGACCTCTAGGGTCTTAGAAAGTCATGGTACGCTCACGGACCGTGAGATTGATCCTTGTGCTGTATCATTCTTATCACCTGTTCGCTTTGTCTGACCGCGTCAAGCACATCTGATGTGCAGCTGTCAAGCTGGTTTCAAAGATGCTTTTACTAAGACACTCCGTTGGTTGAGTTTCGCTCGCCCCAACCTTGTCACTCTTCATTTTTCCGCCTATCCGGTGTTTACTTGTAGGTTACTTTTGAACGTGTCTATTCTCATATGGACATATTCGCCCTGGCACACTTTGCCGGCTGGGTTGTCAAGACTATCTTGCTCCGGCATCGAATGATCGCATGGACGTTATCCATCAACTGGGAAATCACTGAGGTGAGTGATACATGGCTGTCTATTTGGTGTCGTTTCCTTTGTATACGATCCATGAAACACATGTACTTTGCAGGACAGTCGAATTAATCTCCAAACGCAGATTACCTTACCCCAATTTAGATACTCTCTTGTTTCACTACTCTTTTCCTGAAACGTAGTGGGTCGTGACGTGCTGAGTATGTTCATGTCTCGGTGATTTCTGGTAGGCTTCCTTGACCAATGCTGTGGTAAAACGAAATGGCTTTTAGGGCTTTCTTCCTCACCCGCATCTCGGTAGAAGAGGTGCGAAGGTGTTACGAGAAGTTTGGGCACTGTTGGTGCTGTTCGCCTTCCGTGATCGGCTTCATGTGACCCTCCCTATGCTTGACTGGGGACACATGGCGGCTAATTGATATCAGTGGCGTTCATGCTATCCGTTTCCATCCAGATTGTCTAAATGAGTGTTCGAGGTGTAGGCACCTCCGATGTTTGTTGTAGACCAACCCTAGGTCCCCCTCCTTGTCTCATTTCTTTGTTGACATACGACCGTGAAGCAATACTCGTTTCGGGTATTTGGGCTCGTCTGTTTCGATATATCTATTCTTAAAAATCCCCCACAAGTGTCCATTCCACCAAAAATGATCCCAATTATTATGAAGCTAGCAGGCAATCCAGTCTCGTGGCTGTCTGTTGAAGCTCATTCCTGTCTTTGAGCAGCATAGTGATTGCTTGCAGATTCATTTAACACTGGTAGTGTACTCACGAACACCTGACCTTGTAACCCGACCGTTGTAGGGCAGTCGCCAAGGTGACGGCTCTATAGCCACCATCAAACTGCACGATTCATGTGGCTGTTGGCAGCCGTACGAGACCTCTGCTTGACTTTCTACACCACACTGTCATCGCTGTCATAGAAACTGAATTTTTTCTCAACGTTGCTATGCATTTACTAGGGCTGAATTAACTACACTCTTGAGATACTATGTTCACTTTCCGTAGTTGTCCATGGCCTTCTAGAAAATGTTTCACTGGCATTGTGTTCTCGCAGAAGCTGTGTGGAGTTGGCTGTGCCGTGCAGTCCACGCACTAACCGACGAATACCCTCAGTTAAGTAAAGTTTCTAAATGAGCAACTTCCGGTACTTTCGCACTAGAAGAGTCAAAAATGGATATGAAATAATTATAGGGCCACTATGTTTTATCACCTTTAACCTTTCTGACAGCATTTGTCCTTGCCTATTTGTTATCCTGAAGGCATTCGGTTGTTGAGTTCATTTCAGCTTAGATGCAGTAGCATTTTGCTGAGCCAGGTTGGACATGTACTCTCAGTTCCAATACATCTGTCTTAATCTGTAAACGCAGCGGAAAGGGGCCATCGATTATTCTTTTTTCTTTTCACAAGCTAATTTACTCTGAGTAGTGGGTGATCCTTTTTTCGAACCGGAATTTTCGTAAGAACGACAAGTGTGGCTGAAATCTTAGAATTGGCGACTACTACTTTTGATCCTGGGGTGTGTTTTATTCCATCGTCTACGCATCGACTGGGTTGATGGATCCTATGGACTTATAATCCCGCTTCTCACTCGTTCCCTGCCGCTTGTCTTCTCGACTGCTGTTGACCGAGTCATTATCGTGTCTGGTACAACTTCCGTCGAATTTGCTATACTCGTTTTGGTGCACTCCTCTATTTTCTCCCTGTCTTCAGATCGCCTTCTCTCACATCTTGCCCAACTTCAACGAGTGTTGGTGGGACAGCCTGTTATTGGATGTCCTAATCTGCAATGGATTGGGAATTGAGGTAGGCATGCTCCTGTGTCGTTGGCTTGAGATACGGGATTATCGGTGGGACTCTATTCGGGATATTCGGGGTGCACGTGGCAAGCTGAAACGAGCGGTGCTCCAATTCACGCCTGGCAGGTACTGTCAAGTTCATATGTTGCGTGGGACTCGTTTTGTTTAACGATATGGACATCGATACCATACCTACCAATCCTGAATTTTTTATCCGTTCAGCCTCAACTACGTCATGAGCTGTAATCAGTCAGCCAAGTGGTTAGCTGTTAAGAAGTTTAATCGTTTCAGTCGACACACCAGTTTGGTTGTTAACTGCATAGCGTTTATCTTTACTTTCTAAGGTCACTGTTATGGGTAACTGAAAATAGCAGTTCAACCCCCATTCACGGCCACCAATCGGTTGTGATTGGGATCGGTGATCACGTGACTGTTTAACTGGCAATCGTGATTCCACTAGCCAAATTTTGTCACGCAAGAAAATCTCCTTCGGACCCGGTATTTTTTTCACCTTGCATGAGAAACCACTTGACCATAAGTCGTCTCATGAAAATACCATTTGTTATACGTTATTGTGTTCACGGACGATTAATAGTTTCTCAGCGGACCACATCAGACTTCTGACTCGACTGACGGGATAGACATCAAAACTTCGCGGCCTGTGATTGGTTTCGTTCAGCAGTGAACAGTGACTGAAGAGGACATCCATATTTGATAGTTCTTCTGCTTCGCACGAACCCAGTACAAATCGACAGTGAGCACCGCTTAGACCCATGCTGTTCCTAGAGAAAACGGTAGAATCCTAGTGAGTCTCGATTTTAGCTTAGTCGGTTGTCAGTACCGGGTGAGATAGCTCAGTGGTTAGAGCGCGAATTTACTGACAGGAAGGTCCGTGGTTCGAACTGGACCTCTCACTCTCTACTTTCCCCTGACTAGGCTTGGGTAACCTGGTAGTATCCCGGCCCTTGTGCTTCCTTCTGGTGGCACGGCAATTTGGCATTGAAAGGGTGCTACAGCTATATATATATATAACGTACGCCATCCGTGTTAACAGAGACATTGATGTAGGCTGGCTTCCGGATTGGTCTGTCACATCGAACGAAGCCGATGGACCTCATTCAGTTTGTGCGGAGTCGTATACGCAGTCAAATGAACCTTTTGCACCCGATGTAAACCCTAGGGAATAAGGTGAAGGATTAACAACAGACCGGGAAGTCCTAAAGCCATCAGCATTTCCAACTGGTAATTGTCATTCCAAGTGGGTACAACTGGACAACTAAGATTCATAGTAAATGCAAAACTTCGTTTGGTGGCTCACACTGCTCGAAAGATGCCTCTTGGGTACCTAATTATGGCTGGGAGGTGTTGGCCATTGCTCTGAGCAATGTGGTCACATAGAGTCGCCTGTAACGCTCTTGCAGACTTAACACTCCTGTATTCAGTAGGCAGTAGAAACAGACAGATGAGGGGAGTAGATACTGTACTGACAACTGTTTCAATGGACAAATGGGTTGATAAACATCATGAATTAAGCGGGACGTACAATCAACAAAAGCGCGATCGGTAGGAGCAGAAGAGGGCGTAGTGAAGCAGCAGGACTTTCTGAGAGTAATAGCGACTAAGTACCAAATGATATACAAACGTATGAATACGGCCAGTGCAAACAGGCCGTATACAGAGGTGACGGAGATAACAGTAGACAGTCAGTGCTTTCGGAGGAGAGGTAAAAGAAGCTGTCTAGAAAACGGGTATCGGATGAATGTGGCACAAATAAAATATACCTGCACTGTTTAGCTGACAGCGCGACGAAGTAGCACATGCCGCTTACGAAATCGAAATGCGCGCTTGGGCCCGCTTAAAACAAAATTCAAACAAGCGCTATCAAGTAAGACACAGTACAAAGGTAATACAAAAATAAGACAGCCGGGGAAAATCGAGTTGCCGCTACAGATAGCACGCTCGTACGCCATCCGAGGGGTTCTGAGTTCGACCTCCAGGCGACCTGCTCTTCTGTCGGGGTAGAGACTCGAAAATAGGTAGAGTTGACGTGAAGGTGCAGATGAAACGGACAGACGACAGAATTTCGACATCAGTAACTTGAGGGTGAGTAAACATTAAATGGGAGCAAGCACCCAGGGAATGAGCAATAGGGAAGCCAAACGGTGTTGTAATAAACGCCTAAATGACGCTACTCAAATAGGAAAAATAACTGCTGATTACCGTTGGTTCTCAGCCGATGACGTCCAGAAATAACCGAACAGTCAAGTAAACAACTGCGAACACAATGACGAATGCTCTTGACAATGAAGATTAGCCACAATTGAACCGGCTGATTCACGTTCACTTGTGTGGTCGTGTCTGTTGAAACACTAGGTGTGACACTGGCGAAATCAACAGTGCACACTGGTGACGTGATGCCTAAGAAAGAATTGCAGTGTGGTAATCAGGTGTAAGTAAAAAGGCCATGATTGTTAATTTGATACCACCGCGAAGTTTGCTGTCGTTTTTCTTGATAGCAATGCATTTGTTTAGCCACTCTTCTAGTACGCCGGATCGGCCGGTTTGCTCTCAATCAACTAGCTAATTCACCTTTAGACTTCCCGTCGCACCTGGATTGATCCTGGCCAAACTAAGTGTGCACTTGCTGCATATGTGGATGAACTAAGTTATGTAGAAGGTGTGATTTCCCGATCGTAATCGGATCGATATCGAGGAGGTGGCGTTTGTAAATCTTAAAGCTGGATTGAAATACAAGCTATGCAAACGAAAATGCGGAGTCTTCGGAAGAAACTGGAACCCACAACCTCTCGCCCATCTGACAGCGGTGTGGGGGATCAATTTGGAACTTAATTACAGTATGCAATTTTGGCAAGTCATTTGATATATGAATTGCCCGCTAGGCGAGAGGTTTCGGTTTCGGGTTCTATCCAAGAACTCTGCCATTCCGTCTGCACTATGTATACTTCGGACCATCTAAAAAATAACCAGATGTGTCGGTTATTCACAAATGACTGGATGGATTCGCATTTACTCGTTTCGACCTGAATCGGTCGAATAGTGTCCACGTGTAATATGAATGAGCTGAGTGATATTCCACTGCAGTTGTGTGGTGTCGGCAGGGGTAAATACCCATAGGCACGGCCGTAACCGACGATGTGCACGTTTGGTAGTTGGTTCATAAAGAAATTGGATTGAAGCTCCCTCGGTGCTAATATATCAGTGGTTGTAGTTTGTTTTTGATTTAAGCATAATCTCGAATGTCTTTGGCGATGAAACAACGTGGGTACAACAGCTCAAGACAGCGCTCATGTGAGGAATCGAAATGGAGTTCTGCGATGTTTCCCAAAACCAACCTCGGACAACGATGCGGAAACCTTATTCCGACCATCCACCAAACGAGCCTAGTGGGATAGTCGTTCAGCTGTAACAAACACCCCTCTGGTGCCTAGCTGCCATGACACCCGAAGGAAGCACGAGGGCTGGGATACTACCAGGTTGCTCAAGCCTAGACAGGGGAAGTCGAGAGGCAAAGGTCGGGTTCGAACCACGGACCTTCCGGTCAGCAAATTCGCGCTCTAACCACTTGAGCCATCTCTCCCCACCAAACGAGCGCACGCCATTTACTGTTCAAACAGGTGCAGTCAAACAACCAGGTGCAAATAGGTTGGTTATTTTATGAATGGCAGACCGATCCGATTAAAAGGAAAGCAGTCGATATAAAAATTAGGCGCTCCTGTACACTGTTACGTTGTTACTAAGGTAGTAATAGTTTTCAATTTCGTGCGAGGTCAACGCTCTTTCCGCAAATAAATCAGGAACGGTCTATGCTTCGATATTGGCCTATTCAGCACGACCGAGTAGTCGGATCGACCGTAAAAATACTTATGGTATCAGTGGCGCAGCTCGTTTCCAAGTGGAATTCAGTTCCGATCACTGTTGTTTTGGCGCGCCTGGTGACACTCACTCAGTAGAGACTATTCTCTTCATCTGTTGCTTTTGTCGCATGCTCCGCATTGCAGGTCCTGGAACTGTTGTTATGTTCATCCGGTTAGCTTTCATGTTCTACTCAAACCATAGCAGTTATGTCAAGAAAATGTGGATGAAAGCACTACCTACTGTGCACAGTAGTTGCATTTTGGTCGATCGTTCTCTCCAGAACGATCCATAACGGTTCGAACAGCAAGAAAATCCGAACCGATGGAAATCGCGCTTTCATGTAAAGAGTTCTCTCTGAAATGAGAATCATCCTGCTGGCTTAAAGCAGTGACAGTTTACTCAGTTAGCGGCCTGTACGTTACCTAGAAAAAATATAGATCACCATTCCGAGAAATACACTCATTTGCAAATCAATTTGGTTTTTGCCTGGAAATATCACAAACGAGAGATTCAGCTGGGTTCCAGGTGAGTCTCTCGCAAAAACCAAATTTACGATATTCGAGATATCGCGATACACGTATATACGTAATTTGGGTTCAGGTAGAACATAAGGTTGACGGAAAGGGGGGGGGACTGCGCCTACCTGATGAGCCCCAAGAAGGGCGAAACTGGTCATGGGCTGTCGAAGAATTTTCAGCAACCTTATGAGTAGTGCATTACGTATATAGATCACCATCGTTTTTTCCAGAACATTCGCTTGTCTCCTGCAAACTGCTAGTATGCACTCTCTGATTAGCCCCCTTTTATGTCCATATGCAGCTGGACTTATACACGTTGGCTCCATCGGGACTCCTCGGTCTTGCGCAGTTTCCTGCTGAGCCAACTTATCATTGTTTGGCAGCTGGCTGAGTTGAATTCATTCTTTCTCAAACATGTGTTCATTGTCAAACCGAGCCATCCGCTTACTCAGCTTCGTCTGTTGTTGATCACTTTGATGTCGGCTCCGGCTATCCGGTAAGTCCGTTAGTGAGGTGTTTCTTTCCATAGTGGAACATTTTAAGCTGTATGGTCATTTGAGTACTTTTGAACGTTGCGCTGCTGATGGACTTTTGTCGACTTTCAGTATCCTTTATTCGCGACTGATCTTCGTTCGTTAAGTGTTAGGCATAAACCCGCACTCAAACCGCTTTCTCACTCACAGTCAGGCGCTGTTAGGGCCAAACTCACAGGAGATTGGCCAGAATATCCGGCCGCTTGCCGGTCCAGCATCAAGGCGATGGGCCGAAGGTGTGGACCCAACAGCCAATAATGATTCAGTATCTGCCAAGTGCCGGTTGCCAATGGCGCAGGCGTCGGAATTGCTAGAATGTTGTCGCCTCATATGATGCGCCGTACATGTGGTTTTGACCTGGTTTTGGACGTTTAATAAGTGTACCTTCGCTGGTTTTTTTGCCGAAAGCGCTAGCTTGGAAGGTTATGACGGAGAACTGAGCTGAGACGTTACCGTTTTTTCACGTAGGCATCTATCGATCGTTGCCTGCTGAACTACTCACGTGATTTGATTGCGTTTGCTGATTAGTGGGTTTCTTGAAGCGTATGTATGAATATTCATTTCTAGGTGACTAACAGGGACCACAGAGGTAGCATATTGACGGGTCAGTTTGAATCAATTCGGCATATTGGAAGAGTTTGCCGTAGCAGAGACAGTAATCGTAGTAAGTAGTCCACTCACTAGCTGAAGTCCATTTGGTCTTCGTGTTTATGCCCCCTTAGCGCCATCGTCTTGCCTGTTGGCTACCCGATTTCCATGGTGGTTTAGGCGCTAAATATACCTGTGTGTGTGGCTTAGATGCCCAAATTCTGTGCCGTGTACCTACGACTTCACCGGACTAAAGTGGACAGGTTGCTTCGTACGACACAGTGGAGCTGTTGGAGGTTTACTACATATCCAATGTTTCTTTTTTTGTCTCTGCTCTTCCCTGAGTATCTTTAGTCGCATTAGGATATAGTTGGTTGTTGTTCTTTAGAGCGAGATTTCATGAAAAACGTCTCCGATCGTGTAGTTGGACACTTATCGTTAGTTGTGAGTGAACAGTATCATTACTTTGCTGTTCAGTGGGTGACCATTTCGGAAATGTGAATAGACTCCGGTAGCTATTTGTCACCTGGTTGAAGGCTTATAAGGACGCACCAGGACTACGCAGCCTATTTTCAGACAATGCACTTCTAATGTTTTCACCGCTAAGTTTGGTCTCCGAAACAGCCTGGTGAGCTGTTGAGCGACTGTCACGGCTGTTGAACGTGAAACGCGGCCTCCTATAGTTTGTGGTCTCTATTGAGCCACATCACTTGCTTCATTTCTGAGTCTGAAATCCACTTTCTCAGCTTCGACCGTCTGGTTTCTGGGACAACGGCGTGGCGCTGAACTCGGTCCCCGGCAAAGTTGTCACTGCTGTTTGAGATGTGCAACTTCTCCCCCCAAATAGTAATTGTTAGGTTGTACTGACAAGTGATATTATCTAATATACGGGATCTTTGGGGCGATGCTAGCTGGACTGTCACACTACCACTTCCTGATCTCATCATCATTGTGAGTATGGCTCCTCTCTTTTGCGTCGTTCCTGGCAAAATACTGCGGCCTTACTGTTACGGTCAGGCTGTAGTGGTCTCAATGACTACATAGCTAGAATTCCGTTCCTCAAGGTTCAACCATGCTCGCAAGGCCAAACGGGAGCTGCCAGACAAATACCAGCGAGCATTCGCATTACAAGGCAGTTTGGAGATAAAATCACACTGTCTTCTGCGATCTGAATACAAGGGCAGCAAGTTCTTCCATTCCGGTGATCAGGCTGTCCATATTTTTGAGACAGCGATGTTGCATTCTACCCCAGGAAGGACATTTCGACCGCCCATTGGCTGGCCGCCGACAAATTGTCCAATGCGGTCGTAGAAGGCTCACATCCTATCGATCTGGCTTTGGTCATCCGCTATGCTCAGCAAGATCTGGAGTTAGGCTTCCTCACCCTACTGCTTGCGTCCTCCGGCTAGACCAGCCCCGCCCTCACTGTCAGTTGGAGCAGACTCCTGCGTTACTGGCTCCGAGAAAACCGTTAATTCCGCTACCTTACGGCTGTCACTAAGGTGAGACTTTTGAATTAAAAGCTCAAGGTTGGTTCTCTGGGCCAAACCCCTTCAGTCTGGCCAACCTGGTCATAGCTTGCCCATCGAAACACTGGCCAAACGGGCTTTTTTTATCTTCTCTTTCGAATACTTCTCACCGGTATCATATTTCTTGTAAGCTTCGCTTTTCCACCCCTAGTTTGGATCGCAGAAACAGCAGGTATCCCTAGTGTATGCCAAGTTATCTGTTCTACACAGCAGTATTAAATGCGTTCACTGTCTGTCAATGAGCCGAATTTCCTCGATGTCTTCTTCTCGCTCTCTCTCCTTTACCTTCCTGGAAAACTGACTTGACTTATGCCATAATTACGCCTACAAGACCTCCAATACAGCGACGGCTGTTCAAAATGTTGACGCTTCATGGCGAAACGTACTCATCTGTAAATCCTATTAGTGTTAACGAGATACAGCCGAGTTCATTTATTATGGTGTTCTTCAACTGCATCTGTCTTACTGTTCGGGTATCCGATGATCCTGAGACTATGTCGTGTTGCCCATGACACAGGCTACGTCCTGTGCTCAAAGACCGAGGACATCCTGTCAGATTGGATTCCTGCAAACAGCAAACTGTGCTCTGTTTGACCGGTTGAGATCGTCAAAACCCGATAAAAGTGAACGAAACCATGTAACCTTTTCAGGATTTCCACGTATGTTCCAACAAACTGTAGTACGGATTCCGACAGACGGGTTCTGTCGCGGGCTTTCGAATTTTCCACGTCAGGCCAAAAGCACACGTGTCACGGTTCAAGCTGAGGGCATGAGCGCTCCAATGGCACTACAGGGAACGTCACGTGGATGATAAATTTGGCGTCAGGTTTGCCCCAGGAACGGACCTTGGTGACTATAGTCGTTTTATTACAAACACCTACTTTCAGCAAAGAGGAACACATCTTGTTGCCCGTCATCTCCCTAGCCGCATGCGGTTAAGTCACGTTATAATCAGCTATCAATAAATGCGTTCACTGTCTGTCAATGAGCCGAATTTCCTCGATGTCTTCTTCTCGCTCTCTCTCCTTTACCTTCCTGGAAAACTGACTTGACTTATGCCATAATTACGCCTACAAGACCTCCAATACAGCGACGGCTGTTCAAAATGTTGACGCTTCATGGCGAAACGTACTCATCTGTAAATCCTATTAGTGTTAACGAGATACAGCCGAGTTCATTTATTATGGTGTTCTTCAACTGCATCTGTCTTACTGTTCGGGTATCCGATGATCCTGAGACTATGTCGTGTTGCCCATGACACAGGCTACGTCCTGTGCTCAAAGACCGAGGACATCCTGTCAGATTGGATTCCTGCAAACAGCAAACTGTGCTCTGTTTGACCGGTTGAGATCGTCAAAACCCGATAAAAGTGAACGAAACCATGTAACCTTTTCAGGATTTCCACGTATGTTCCAACAAACTGTAGTACGGATTCCGACAGACGGGTTCTGTCGCGGGCTTTCGAATTTTCCACGTCAGGCCAAAAGCACACGTGTCACGGTTCAAGCTGAGGGCATGAGCGCTCCAATGGCACTACGTAAATTTGGCGTCTTTGCTCCACGAACGGACCTTGGTGGTTGATTCTTTCAGTTGTTCATAGACTATAGTCGTTTTATTGCGAACACCTACTTTCAGCAAATAGGAACACATCTTGTTGTCTGTCATCTCCTGAGTCGCATGTGGTTAAGTCACGTTATAATCAGCTATCAATAACGGTCATTTGTTCAGGACTGTCGTTCTTTTTGTAACAATGGTACGGAGCATGCTCTTTTACTAGCTCCGTCGATCTTCCTTTCCCGACAGTGAAGCAAACGTCAGCTTGTCAACTCAGAATGCGTTGTGCTTAGAACCGTCGATAAAAAATCATCAAACTGCTCTAACACAAAAACCGAATTAAGAATGAAAATATCATAGGAATGTCATGACCACAGCCTTTCACTCTGCCTTCCTAAAATCCCCATCGCAATTTAGATTTCGGTGGATTTTCAAGTGCTCTGTCTTTTCCATGGAAGAAAGAAAAAACATCTCCACCAGAGCGACCATGTGATACTGCACAAAGATCTATCAAAAAGCGACTGACTCGGAGCTTCAAAGACGATCGCGACAAATAGTGAGTGAGAGAAGCACAAGAAATGGAAAATAGTTTTTCCGTACAAAGAAGTCTACGCACAGCCACCATTGAGAACTGGATGCTTTAGGATTTATTGTGATTATCTTAAAAATTCTTGCAGATATCATCCTGCGAATACTCAACATTGTCCGAGCACAGCAACTCTGCAAGAATCAGGTAGGGTTGTGTCCAGGTCGTGGAAATATAGACGGTGTCTTCACCCTTCGACGACTTACTGTTCGTCACTATACTAACAGACCACCAGCAACCACTGTCTGCCGTGCTCTAAAATTACTGTTTCATTCATTCGACCGCACTTTTTTTATAGGAGTTGCCTAATCAGCAAAGACCTTTATTTCGCTCCTGCGCTCGGTATACTTCAACACGCTTTGGGCGTGTAGTGGTCCAAGTAGAATTTTCAACAGGGTTCATTTCTAAATGTGGTATCTGACAAGGCACTTTCTGTCCGATTTCGTAGTCGAAATGATTGTGGACAATATGCCTACACTGTCTACTCTCTCGGGAGTCGAACCAGTTCCTGGCGAAGACCTCATTGACCAAGGTTGAACAGCTGCCTAATTCGGACCCCAAGAAAATGCGAAATGTATTAGACAGCCTAGCTTACCCAACCACCGGTGTCGGACTGCGCACCATCAAATTTCAAGGTTTCACTTCAAGTTTAGACGACCACGCTACCTAAGCTACGCCTTGTAGTCCAACCGTTGGGCGTGATTACTTAGTATACCTATTTGGATCGGTGCAACACCTTCGCCGGGACTTTTGTCGGTGAACTGAGTGCAAGGATCGAAAAAGCCTGTTTGGACTTTCTTCAATAAACTGAATTTTGTGTCAAGATTGGGTTGGAAGAAAGCATCGATTGCCCGTTAGCCTGACAAAGCAGTGCCAGCACCCTGAACCACGGTCTGAGTCACTGCACGCCCAGAATGGTGTATTCTGCGCTGAAACTGCCAACTAAACCTTCGCTTCTACACCACTTATAGAATGAAACTATGGAGTCAAAAGTGTTATACAGAACAGCGTGATCTCTTCGTGGTTTACGGCCCGTTCAACATTGAGTCGTACTTTCTATGGCCCAGTCGCGCCCTCAATGACGTTCGTGCATCCAAGCTATTGCCTTCAATGCATAGCTCCATTCCCAATCCCTCCACTTAACAGTCCACTGACAGTGGTGTATTTACGCACCAATTTATCAGCTCCCACCTCCAATGCGCATCTACCTACCTCACCTCCCCAAATCATCGGTGAACGAAACTGTGACAGCTGCAACCACTGTACGATAAAAACACGGTTCTTACAGCTGACGATGATGATGATGACTTTGTGTGGGTCTGGCTGCCTGGGCAGCGTGTACGCGAGACATTTCCAAAGCCAACTGACCCCGTCTCATGAAATGGTCGCTTTGGAGTCAACAAAGCAAGTAGGTAGTCTATCATTCTGGCGACGTAAATACTCACCCACCGGTAGTTGGAGACCCTCGTCGATATGGCTCAATCATGAAACCAGTGACGCTGTTGCATTCACTCAATCGCCCTCACTTCATAAACTTGCTCTTTTGTGTTTTTTCTCCTTTCCAGTTTCATCCTTCTTTGTCGATGACCAGAAACACTGCTCACATCTAAAACGGCTCACGTCTAAAAATTCACCCTTATTACAAAAAGCTGCTTCGTGCTTGCCACGACATGGTATCATTTGTGATCAGATAGGAATCGATCGCAGACATACTGTCTGTTGTTTTGCTCGTTGTAACTACCACACCGCCAGATACATCACCGACGTCGCAGTTAAAGGACCTCCTTACTCTGCTTTGCTTCAGTGGCCTAACTGCATATCCTTTCAGGCTTAGTTTCATTACTCCAATCAATACTTGACGGAAGCAGCGGCTATTCCCACTCTTCGGACCACCTCGTATCTATCTGTTCGTTGGAGCACAACAATCTGTCATGTTTGTCGTGTAGCTAAAACTGTGAAAACAATTGTGCGGGATATCCAACCTTTACCATTTCCCAAAGCTAACTAAACAACAACAACAACAGCTATGGACCATTTCCTTGCTGAATCAATAACCTTCCGATCTGTTGGAAATTTCTCGCTCCATTAGCCCACGTTCACCCTCAGGACACCAGTCAAAGTGTTCCATGCTGGGCTCTGATAAATCCGAGTGAAACAGCTGTTTAATCACGGGCCATTTATTAGTTACCTCTTTCGTAGGATGCCACCACTACTTTTTCACTATATAATACTAAAGTATCTTTTGGAACAAGATGATGGGTGGAAATGACGGTTCAAATAGCGTTTTGAACACAGATGGATTCACATCGATCTGACTGGTCCGATGTTTGAATGGTACCTCTAAAGTTTTGTGGATAAACCTATGTTGGAGTCTCACTATACGTCGACGAATCTGTGGAGGGAACAAACGTGGGTCAAATCCTCTGACTTGCAGCTAATGGCAAACAACCATTCGAATGGCATTCTTACGTGATCTACCAATCTACGTCCATGTTTTTTTGTCCGTTCATGTTTTTGTTCCGTCCTAATTGTTTGTCTGTATCTTGGCGTCGCTCTAAATTTGTTCCGCCACATACCTTTTGTTTCAGACAATATTATCTCTACGTTATCGATCCACATGTCAAACGCGTCGGTTCTCAGCTGTGGCTGTTTATGTAGGTCTATTTATGTCGCCCAATTTGGCCTGTTAGCTCATTTTGACCTCCCAGTCATTCTGTTTGTGTAGACGCCTCGTTTGTCCGATCCATGTTGTATGATTAACATCAGTGACTTCAAAGTAATTGAACAGATCGATTGAGTATTTTGATGATTCTCAGAAAAATAAGCCCGCTCAGTTCATTCATGTTCACTCGTCACACCACAACAAAGAGACTGTTCAGCTGTGACGCCCTTTCGATGCCAAGCTGCCGTGCCAACCGAAGAAAGCACAAGGGCTGGGATACTGCCAGGTTGCCAAAGCTTTCATAGCAAAAGTCAAGATGCAGAGGCCGGGTTCGAACAACGGACCTTCCCTAACTACTGAGTCATCTCGCACCACACCATCACACCACAACAGAGAGCAATTAATTCTGCAACCAAAACATCGCCGCACATATGACCATGGAAATCGAAGTCTTCATCCAACATGTTTCCATCGGTTTGTGTGGAGTGTAAGTGACACGGCTGTTTGAACTTGCGGTTTTTCCTTCAATAGGGCCACTCGTGAATCTATGTCGGTCTGACACTCATGGGGGAAGTGCCTGTTCGTAGGATAGATCAACCAAATCCCTAGTTTGTATTCCATGTTTTTTGTCCTTATATTGGACCCCACCTTAAACGTAATTCCAGCAATGTGGACAAAAAGATGGAGTGTACGAAGAAATCTAGGCGCCCGATTTTCCGGTGAAATCTCGCTTATTGAAGCCAGTACTGTGCGGCTCTTCTTCTGGTCATAAAACCATTCAGCTGGTCAATTACTGCCTTCTCTTCCGTCGGTCTGTTTGGTTGGTTGGTTGTCTTTAGGTGTGTCATTACGTAGGATATATATTATGTACGAAAGAGTAATATGCGGGCAACTGCCGTCTCCCTGGATGGCAGCATGGACGTTCTGGGCATTGTTGACGAAGGCACTCATGCAAGAGAGAAAAAACTAGTCAGTGAACTCTTTGTATAAAAGCGTGCACAAAATCCCCTACCAATCCTGAAGGAAAAGAGCGCACTTTTTCTCCGTTACCACTGAAAAACGAGATTTGAAAGGAATTGTTAATAAGTTTCATATCCTGTTATCCTTGTGCCTGGGATTGGCAGCTTGAGCTTGGAAAAAATGTAAAGCGTTTACATGACCAGTTATCTCAACGGGTGTCCTCCACAGAATTGAATTGAGAGTAATATGCGCTCAGGATTGTCCAGCGGTCAAGGTATGAGAATACTGACCGTAAAACCAGTGTTTCTAACCCAACCCCTGCTCCTTTCTAGGCTTAGACAACCTGGCAGTATCTCAGTCTCCGTTCTTCCTCCGAGTTTCGAGACATCTATGCACCGAGGTGGCACCATAGCTGCGCGGTTATTTTTACTACCATATATCGGCGAGATGGCCCAAGTGGTTATAGCGCGAATTTACTGACCGCAAGGTCCGTGGTTCGAACCTGACCTCTGCCTCTCGACCTCCTCTGTCTAGGCTTAGGCAACCTGGCAGTATCCCAGCCCTTGTGCTTTCTTCGGTTGGCACGGCAGCTTGGCATCGAAAGGGCGTCACAGCTGAACAGTCTCTTTGTTGTGGTGTGGAACGATGTATCAAACTCCCTGAAAAACCAATGTTGTGCTCGAATGTAATCCAACATTGAAAGGATTATCTTTCATGCCGTAATCTTGCATACGGGTGAAATGCGCGGTCCCCCGACATAAAACTAGCCAGAATTGTCAACAGCTTGGTGATTTGCTCATGGATTATCAGAATGAACTATTTGCCTCTACCGATGTGAGGAAACAGCTATTAGTTCAAGCCGCGGCGTGATGAAACACGATTGGCCTACGGTAAGCTTTTATAAAACAGATTAAACAAGTGCGGTATCATATGACATGGTGAAGCTTTCGGGCGCAGTGCCTCCGTACGATGTTTGGCAGTACGATTATAAGGTGTGCCAATTGGGACACACGTGATCCACTAATACAATTTCTGGAAACACCTGTGGTTTGATTTTTTTTGATAATCGTTTGGAGCTTTAAAATAGTGTAACGGGATGCGTTTCCGATTAGGCTAAACGATTTTGTTCTTCATTTGAATGATAGGAACACTCAATTTATCAAACCTTGGTGATCTAATGACCCGGCCGGACGGCTGGATTACCGGCGGTGCTCAAGAGTCATTTTGTGCGATAGGTAAGATTGTGCTCACAACGCATTATCGCGAACGCACACTAGAAGTGGTGAGTACAGTTACGCTTGGCCTTTGAGCATCCCGGATCACCAGAGCTAATCATAAATCGCGGGGGGGGGGGCACTTTGCCAATCAGTTCCACAGAAAAGTTCATGGACACGAGAGGAGGTGACCTAAGGAGGGGAGCGAAGAAGAGATCACCCTGTCTTCGAGTTAATCACTTGTGTAATGTTTTGCATTCATACTTGAGAAAAATGAAAGTATTTACAGCAACGAAAAGCAAAGCTCAGCGGTTTATTTAGTTGTGTTCCATTAGACACCCGCCTATAAGCTGTACGACTGTCTGTTTTAGTGAAGACGAATGTAGCTCGATGCGATAGACGTGTCTGTCTGTCACGTCAGTGTACGCTCCGACAGACTGTAATTCCGAAGTTGACAAACACGAGTTTTCCCGAGATTTGTTGCAACTTCTTTAGGCAGCAAATGGGACAGATGCTGTCGTCCTGTCGGTTAATGGTACTGCTCAATGTGGACAGATAGGCTCGGCAGAAGGATGGCTGGGTGGTAGATTCACTTATGTGCTGGTCATTGTCTGTTCCTTTCATCCGAAACGCTCACACCGTTTTACTCGGAGTAAGCTCAGTGGTTACGGCGCGAACTTGGTTAGCGGAAGATCAGGCCTTGCATTTGACGAGACGGTAGCTCATACCTTACGTTGGTGAGGACAAGTATGAGGATGGTTCGCCTCAGGGAGCTCTTTTTGCCAAGGCCTGTACTGAACCGCGACGGCCGAGAGGCAGAGTCCAGGACCCGCCACCAAGTGACAACCCTCAACTCAGCCAGGTTGACAGCTGCCGCCTCCCTGAATGGGGACCCTGGGATTCGATTCATCAGCATTTGATGAGACTCGTGGAATAAGCGGCGCTCCAGCATCAGAGCTTTTGCCTTCAATACTTAGCCGTCCAATTTTCCGTCCCACCAGACAACTAGTGTTATTCAATATCAATTGGCGGATTGGGTCATCACCTACGATGTCTTGCTATTCCTTCCCTGGCCTTCCACTTTTTCGTGGCCGAAACTGTATCAGCGGCGGACAGATTATCCCCTTTATGTAGTTTGCGCTATCGAACAGATTTTCTAGTTTATCATTCTCCTTTAAATGTAGGATACAGTGCAGGTTGTCTTCCTGGATGTCCTATCATGCACTTTTTTAAATCTCTCCGTCGGCAACCTAGTAATAATAATCGTTCAGCTGTAACACCCTTTCTGGTGCCTAGCTGTCATGCAACCCGAAGGAAGCACGAGGGCTGGGATACTGCCAGGTTGCCCAAGCCTAGACAGGGGAAGTCGAGAGGCAGAGGTCAGGTTCGAGCCACAGACCTTCCGGTCAGTAAATTCGTGCTCTAACCACTGAGCCATCTCGCCCCCTCGGCAACCTAGTGGCTATCCACAACTCATATAGGTCACTACAGAAGTCGAGGCGTACTGGGCTAGCTGGTACTTGTGCTCCTGTTTAACAGTTTTCCAAGCTGCGGTTCTCACTTGACGCAATCACCTGTACTTCAAGGCAGCTGTCTGCATACAATAGTAGACACACCCCTTCGGTAGATATGCTGATTTGACTGCCCTCCGTTCCCATCTGTGACCATGTGGACTGCAATCTGACTTACCGGCGTTGCATCTGCGAAGAACTGCGGGCTGGTATTGGGGGCATAGTACGAGTGAAATTCTACTGAACCGGTTTATCCTCTTGCCGAGAAAGTCTCATTTAGAGAAAGAAGCGCCTGCGCATGTTTAAGCCACAGAGGTGTCCTCATTTCATGGGTTCAATCTCTGTCATAAAATGTAGTATTTAGTATTTTTAGGTTTTCAAACGCTCTTACCCTGTTGTCCCTTTCTTGTTTCTCCATTTCAGTGCAACCGTACTCACCGAAACTCTGGTTTGCTTCAAGCTGGGAAGTGAAACTTTTGAGCATGCTATTCTGTGGAACCTTGTGTACTGGGTTATTTGGATGGTGAGTGACCCAGTGGGTGCCGACTAATTGCGAATTGAAACATTTTTGAACTCTTGCACCTGTGGTTTACCTTTTTGCCGTCCTATGCATGTTCACACATAAGGAACCAATGGGATTATGTCAATAGGAGCTTCATTGACCCCTGAAAAATTGACTGTTCCTAGAGCTGATCTCTCCAGCGAGAGAAGACTACTCTGTAGTGGTGAGCGCAGCTGTACATGAATCAGTATCGAGAACCTGTCTACTGATCGTGTGCTTATTCACACAGAGTTAGTTCAGTTTGAACCCGAAGCTGGCTTCCAGGTTCTTATCACCTCAACCTCGAACGTGTCCTTAAGATACGCGTGCCTTGTTGGAGCTGGCGATTCTCGCTGACATGTAGTATAATGCTCTTTAGCGCTACTCCAGCAGAAATCTGACCCCCCCCCCCAGTTCTTCATCTAAACTATTTTCTCGGATTCTGTACCACTTAGCACGATTTAGACTCCTTCACGAAGATGAACACCTGTCTTATTGGTTTATATCGAATAAACTGAGTTCGTCACCGACTCCGAATTTATTCTCGACTTTGATCTCATACTCGGCAATCGATACACTGTTCGGAAGCGCAGTCCAAGTATTTCACAAGTTGATCCGATTTTGCGGACCGTTTTGCAACAAACGATCGCGAACCAAACTCCGCATTCCTTCTAGCGCGGATAACGTTCGTAAGTTTCTCAGTTATCCTTTAACTGCATTAAGACTAGTGCGGAAATCCTTGTGATACTAACAACCAACGGCGCACTTTCCTAATGACATCTGCACCAGTCAATAGACTGTGGTTTCAAAGATAGAAATGGGTTACCCACTGAACATTCAATTAATGGAGATCCGTCTTTTTTTTACTAATTGTCAGCCTTTGTGTTCTCTGCATACATATCGTTTTTACACAGTTCGTATAAACCCTTGAAGTGTGAAAGCCGGGCACTAGTCCAGGTGCGCCCAGTGCTATCCGACATTGAGATAAGAACATCGTCATGCAACAGTCAGCTCATTATCATCGCAGTATTAGTGTTCAACACGGATGATTCGGTGTCGTACAGAAACGCTCGGCCGTATGCAGCAAGTAAGGCGACCCGGCTGGTGATGCCATGTGACGGCCGATGTGATATCGGATTATTTGTAGATGTGCTGTTCATGATTTTACATGGGACGGAATACTGCCAGGGTGCCCAGACCTAGACAGAAGGACGATTAGTGTCCTCGATAAAAGTCTTTGGCTCAAACGCCTGACCTCAAGGTATCGGTGTTTAGCGGGAAATGTTGGTGCAATACATTTTTCCCACCCTTGTTGCAACCCCAACTTGGAGGGTCGGGAAACTGTTGGTCAGACCGTTGACTAGCCTGGTATGAAAGACTCTGCGAGTATCGCGCGGATACCCCTCAGTATAGCTCAGTGGGTCACGGAGGCACACAAATGGTAAGGTAAGGAGGCCACGGTAAGGTCTGCTCTCTTCGTGTGTGTGCCTGATGCGGCTCCATGTTTTCCATCATCGTGTGGCTCCATCTCTGTTTGGATATCCCTCCGATGCTCGGGCCAATGTACTTAGAAGCCGAGGTGGATTGTACTGTAGCTGGTGAGGCAGTCGCCGCCCATCAACTCTACAATAGGACAAGCGTGAATCGATGTCCTTAACAAGGACCAATTGGTGCACATCCTGTGGTGACCAACTGAAACGTCCTAATCAGCCATGAACTTCCGTTGACCCATTCCCGTTATGTGTAAAGGTAGTTCATATTTTTCCGGGAAACGTATCAGGAATCGCTGTTGCGCACCTTCTGTTAAACCTCAATCCTCATTGTTTTTCCAGATTCTCAGTTCATTTCTCACTGTTTGGATATGCCGCTATTTGTTCGCCCCTGGCTCTGGCACACCACCTACCGCAAATACGCCGACGATCCCGCAAGCGCGGCCAACCCAATCAACCATCGAAGCTCTCACATCATTCAAACTGGAGGTAGGCGAAATTCGTGACCGTTTTTTGTTCCACCTGTTGGTATTTATTTTCCAGGGGTTTAGACACAGGTCTAGTATCCCAGAGGAATTGTAACATTCGCTGAATATCAGGACCTAGTAAATTTGGCCTCAACTGAATTCAGTAGTTTTTTAGTAATACATTAAAACGAAATTATGTGTAACTCTCTCATGGAGCAAACATTGTTGGTGGGTCTTAACAGCTTTTCTACGTTCTCTATTGAAGAACATGCTGAACTTCGAAAGAACTTATTAGGTGTGCCAGAAAATTATCTGTTTATCAAACCGATCACGTGAATCAATCACTATCTGATGTACAATGGAACCTCTCAATAAGTAACGGGAGAACCGGAAGTCCGCGCAAGGTGTTTTCCCTCCTAGGCTTTCATACCTTCGGTGGTTGCTGCTTGTGGAATTGGATAGTGTAGGATAGAGGGGATGGTGGTTGCGAACAAATAAAAACCAAAAAATACCGGATCATCACCTATTAGGAGTAAGAGAATGGATAGGACAGCTTCGCTAGTTGCTTGACATTTCTGTGTCCGTGAGTATCGCCAGCTGATACGGGTCTCTAATACCGCAACCTCACAAACGAGGTGCATCGGTGCAGTCAAGACCCATAGCCAGATTCTTCCTGCTCCGCCGCCAGGTCATACGCAGTCCACCACAGGATGAACGAGTAAATAACCACCTCGTCCCCAACTTCACTTTTTCGTGACAATGCACAATCTATCTAACGATTACTCGACGATCAAAACACTCTTTCACAACGTCCTGGCGTAGCGATCAACCTGAAACCATCTTAGAGTATTTTAGCTCCGGGATTAATTTGCCAGTTCTGACGGGAAACAATATTCAGACATTTCTGAATGGTTTCATCTCCGTCTGTCTGGGTCCTGAGAGTCAGCTAATTATTTCTTCTAGTTGAGAAAAGATGATTGGTGTCAGGCACTAACTGACGAACTATCCGGATTAGTAACAACCAAATCATATGGAGTGTTAGCACTTTCTTCATGAACTGTGCAACTGCATCAGCTTTCTCAACCACTACCACGCTGTATTGTGCGTGTTTCATCTTGTCTTTGGTAGGTGCTCTACTCGAGTCGATAAGTACCGGTGCTGTGAAATCTGTGTGAAATCTATCGGTGAATCAGCCTGGTAGCTGTCACTTTGGTACCCTCTGCTTTAATCCTTCGAATGTTGACTGGACTCAGAGAGGGACAGAGCGGTGAAACCAAGTTGGGTTCCGTCCTGCCAGATCACATGTTCACTCTTTACCAAATTCCGGAACAGTACCACTGTTTCCAGCCGCCAACAGTGGTCGTCCTTGAAAGCTGGACTTCACTCTGCGAATTGTCAGGAACTGTGGTAGTGTCTATGGGGCAAAGATGTCCCTAAAATATTATTGGCCCTCCCTATAGCAATACATGCCAGCTTACTTGAACGCAGGAGGCTCTTGCCTGAGTTCACTATATCCAATGGTGCCAGGTGGAGCTGCCTTCGTCATCGATATGATCATGGAAAACTCACATCGAGCCTTTAATGCGTGTGTGGTCAGGGCGTACGCTCAGCTACCAAGTACGCAGACGACATAGCTTTTCTTGAATCTGACGCCATCGTGATACAGACGGTATTAAATAATCCGAATAATTCTGCCTCATAGTTTAGTATGCATCCCACACCTGCGCATCGTGGAGTGCCGCCGTAAACTGGAAACGGGATCAAACCCGAAAATCATCATGCTTGCTGATGAACCAGTTGTGGTAGTAGACAAACTTGTTTGCTTGGGTAACTGTATCAGTTCCCGTGGCCTAGCCGAAGACGGTATTTCCATTCTAATCAGGAAGGTTAGAACAGCTTTTGCCAGCCTACATCATATGTCGGACAACCTGACATCAGCCTATCTGTCAGGGATCGAGCTTACGATGCTGCAGTGCGCTTCATATTGTTATATGGTTCAAAAACCTCGCTAATGCGAGCTGAAGACCCTGAAAATCTTTCCGCGTTTGGCCACTCGTGTCTCTGGAGCGTTGTCAGAGTCTGGTCAAGATGTCTGAACGGCACTACTGAAGTACGATGAACGGTTTTCGGAGGGAGTAACACGCACATAGCATAAGTTGATGCTATCCCATCAATTGTTTCGCTTGTCTGTCGATTGACGTCCTCAGAATGTACGTGAAGGATGGAAACGGGTCACCGAAGGTCAACCAATGACTTGGCAACGAAGTATGAAAGCTATTACCAGCCGAATTACCCGTTTTGGTCATTGTCTAGTTATGGATCCTGACGCAGACACAGTGGTTAGATAAAATGCTAAACATGACTCTGGTGTGTATGCACCCAAGTTGTCTTTGATTCCAAGTTGTCCTCCCTCCTTCTTCGATCTCCCCGATGGAAAATCCTCTGCCATCACCGGAATCGGCTACTGGGTAGTCTTCACAGATCATTGTTCCTCTTATGTTCATAGTATTTTACAGCAAACGATGCTAACCTTTTACGATAGATGGTGTTATGTGGGGAACTCGATGGGATTACATTGGTCAAAAATTGAGGTTTATCTTGTTCATTCGTTTTGCGTGAGTTAATACAAAGCAATCGTTGATTGTTAGCAGAGTGCGCTTGGGTCCCTCAAAGCTGTGATTCTTCGTGGGCTCTCCTTGTCAATCCAGTGATCTACCACAATAAGACTTCGTCTGCTCCGCAACGCTGCAAGTAGCCTGTTTTTTGTTCCATCCTGCTCCTCGTACACCAGCACAATGTTCGATGTTTTCACACGGTCAGTCAAACTGTGTAGTAAGATAATCTGTCGAAGTTGTATGGTTTTTATGTACTTTTTTTTACTTCTCTGAGATTTTAACCCTAACCTGTGCATCAAGTGAAGTGACTGAGTACACTGCTTGTAACGTCAGCGGGAGTATCCACTATAGTTGGTCCATTTTTTGTCCCTGTTGGGGCTACCCAAATGCTTGACGAGTTTTACCTGTGTTTCGCGTCGACCAGTCAGTTATTCTTTCAAAAACGTTCACGAAAGTACAGCGGTTATCTGATCGCCATATGCTGCCAATTCGGGCTATATTCCCTTAACACACCTGGGATTTTTTATGATCAAATCCTTTTATCGAGACGTCCACTACCTTTCCTTGACGGATCACCAATTTCATTTTGGTACACTGCATTCGACTGTCCCAAACAAACTTGCTTGACCTAGTTGACTATATGTTTCTGCGAAATGCCTCCTCACTCTCACCAAAAAAAAACGGAATGAATGGGAAATGGCCTAAACCTAGGAAACTTTGAGGACACGCGAGTGAAGTCATTATATTGATTTAGGTCAACCAAAAATTCTGTCCCGGCAAAGACACACTAACTTTGCGTTTAAGGACTATTTTCGTGTTTCGGGAAATGGGTTTCGTTTGAACACGACAACCCCTATTCAAACAGGGTTGTGCAAGCATTCGTTTGATTGATGGGCGTTTAATACCGGGGTTTTTGCGCAATTGTTCCATGCGTCCAACTTTCAAATACGTTACCGGATAATTCTGGCGTTCGCACGATGCAAACTTGGGGTGCCGTATTTGATAAGACTGAGTCCATTATGAGACTAGCTTGATTTATTTGTGTTTGTTTGACTGGTTTTTGTCTGATATTATAATTCTTGGTGTGCATAACTTTGCCACCAATTTCCTATGAGAACTAGTGGCGCTTTAATGGGACAACCGCGGGCTAAATTTGAGGAGTGCCGAATATGACACATGAATGTTTGCGGTTCTCACCAAGGAACAATGAGAGACCTATTGCATACTAACCGCCTTTGAGTTCTTAGTGAATCCTACAAGTTTTTCCACAGAAACTGTTCTATTAAAACCGTCCAGAATACAACAAGAAATAGCCAGTCAGACCCTTTTTACGGTGCAGACAGTGGCGCTGGATGCCACCTCCTGTGTGACGACTATTTTTGGAGCTGCCAAGCAAACCCGTTCTCTGCACAAAGCTTCTTGACGAACCGATGCCCTGAACTGGGGTACCGGTGTTGCTTCACACTTCTCTCTGGGTTGTTCCTCCTGATTTGATCGAAAGCTCTGCTTCAACGACTCGTCGCACATCTTCGTTGTTTGATTTCTTCGGATGGCTGACAGTTATATGGTAGTCTATTGTTATCCTGAATCTTTTGAGTTGGGCGTTCTTCGCTTTCCGAGTATTCGTTGCTTCCCCCCTTCTGCTTGGCTTTCGTTCTGAGGCTGTCTGGCAGCTTTATTCTGGGGTTGACCCACACCATTCTGTCCCTTTCATTCTGACGGGCCCTGGATCTCTGGGACACGCTTCTTCTCCAAAGATTTATTAAAAACATAATACAAAGACACAACAATGCAGGCGCAGATGTACCTTGTCCAACAGTTCAGTTACTTTTCAAGGATCCAAGGCTTGTTGCAACTTCACGAACCGTGAAGATTCAAATTGATAACCCACATCTCAGTTTAGGCGGCTTTAGTAAAATCACAGAGGCTGATCATCAACTTAGCCGTTTCGCGATATATTCCGCCCAGCGATCGCGACTGTCACTGTCATTGACGTAGCAAACGGTGCTGTAGGTCCGGTTTTGCGGTTACATGGGAATAGCCTCCATAAATGTCTGACTACCCACCTCGAACACCCCTCACTCCTCATAGGCTTCGTTTGAGCTGACCTCTAACCGACTATACTGTCAGTCCAAAAAGGTACGATGTCTCGCATCAACGAGTGGCGGTGCCCATTCTGAATTCCACCAGAGCTTTAGGTATCGGATTTAGCTGTGATCATCTCTACGGAGCCACTGGTAGAGACTTGCATAGTGTGCTGTGCTTGGCACCTGTCTTACTATGGGGTTCACCAAGCATTGTCAGGGCCGAATAAGCAATTTTTCCTAGGTTTACCTAACAAATCCCCACTGGCCAATAACACTTGAAAATTATCGACAACCAAGATCTGGGACTCTCCATTGGTGACTGATGCCTATATGATCAATTTTCCTCCGGCAGAAG
The DNA here is from genome assembly GCA_003604175.2 of Clonorchis sinensis. NCBI lineage: Eukaryota > Metazoa > Platyhelminthes > Trematoda > Opisthorchiida > Opisthorchiidae > Clonorchis > Clonorchis sinensis. The sequence goes on from CM030375.1 coordinate 16,832,555, forward strand.
GGCAACGCCAGGTTGCACAACAGCGTTCACTGCGATTAAATTCAACACTACGGAGAAACAACCTGTGGTCCGTACAAAAGTCCAAGCGCCATTCATCGGTGAAGGCAGAACGTGATTTGCATGATGGAAATATAGGGACAGATGTGGGAGGTGGCCTTCATTCGGGTTTTTTTTATCATATCTGGGATCTACAAAAACCTGTTTTTTTAATTGGCAAGAGGAGAGCCAGGAGATCTAGCTGATGAATAATGGGAGGCGTCATAAATCACGTTTTCGATTATTTTCACTATTGTTCGCAGCGAAAAACACGTTCCGATGGTTGTTTATTCGGTTAAGACTGTCCGCTTTCATTAGATCGGTTAGCAGCCGGGTATTCGTTCCATCAGAATTGCTCATTTTCTAGTTAGCTAGCTTAACAAAGGTCATCTGGCAGCGGAAACCGACAGCTTCTGTACATCTAACGGGAAGTTATGTTTCCGAACAGCAGACCAAAACGGGTCTCACACACGTACCTTACAATCTACCTCCAGTTGCATGTCAATAGAACACCGCACACGCTGAGCTGTGGATGCATCCAAACGAATCGTCGCGACGTTTTCGACCCAGACGCGTATATTACTTGTGCAAAGCGGGTCTCGTGGAGGCCTGCTCTTCCTACGTTGTATTTGTTTTTTTTTAGAAACTGATGCGTGCGAATTAATTGGCCTTTGAATTCGTGTTTTTAGGCCGTACGTGTTCGATCAATATTTGTGATAGGTACATCACAATTTACATATTATGCCTGAATCCAACCTACATTTATCTCACTGTAACACGCTGATGACCAGCTAGTGTTTTTTTTACAAATCCGTTCAGCCTAGCGACCCGCTGTGGCCCGGTAATTGTTTAATGTCTGAGTTGCCCTGCCATCCGAAGTTGCTGGTATCAATTGAATCGTTCGAAGTACACTATCGTCAACTCGCCTGCATGTATTTTGACACTTTTGGTATTTGTTGCTAGGATGCAGGTCGATGCTCGGGTTTCAGCAGAATGAACTTGTTCGGCCTGGGTCGCCACCAGATTGCTCCGATGCTATCACTTTAAGACACCGCCGACGGACAAACGTGTCTTTTTGTCGGGTTTATAAATTCGCCTTCGCTTACGGACAACACAAGGCTTTTAGTGCCACTGATTCTTCGTCTTACGCCGGTACGCTGCGGAAATTCTGCCGGATAGAGGTTGTGTACACCACATCTTCACACTTTCAGGTGCTAATGCATCACCCTAGGTACAGATGACGCACAATTTCGGTGTTCCTTGACTTCACGCGTGCCTTTGGATTTGTCGGTCGGTCTGTTTTCCTTTTTACATTTGTTCAACAGGAGATGCTCTAGAATTTCATGAATATACTCCTGCTTTTACGTTCACATACTTCCGGGTGCGCGAGAGCTCTATGAAAGCTTCTCTGCGAGAATTGGTGTCCCCCAAGGACATCCACTCTCCGTTTTTGCTCAAACTCGTCATCAATGAAACAATGAAGTGAACACTGGTGGGTCTTCAAAACCCTGGTTCTCTAATCGTTGCTGGTGAGAAACTCGTCCATCTGGAACAGACGACGTTGCGGTCATCTTTGAAGGACTGTTGTGTAGGCTGATTACCATCACACAGTCTTTCGACGTGCGCCTTGCACCTACAAAGTGTGAAGTCAGTTCAAGTGCAGCTTATGAACGTGTCCTTTGCAATTCAATGGAAGCACTGGAGGCTGTAGAGAATTTTACACACCTCGGTAGTTGTTTTTTCTTATCTGACGTAGTTTGTCTGGTGAAATCGGTGCACTGATCTGAAAGGCCAGAACCACGTTTGCCAATTTGCGTCACATGTGGCGTCAAAAAATGCTTATCACATGGGGACATTTGAAAACGAGGACACCTTTCAGGCAAGTGCTTCATTGATCTACCCGAAGCAAGTGCTTTAACCTGAAGGTTGTCAGTGCACACTAATGATGCATCCTCATTTGATGGCTAAACGTCTGCAAGTCGCTCAGCATGGTGTGCGAAGAGGTCAATGCCATCTGATCAGTAGCTCTGTGGGAGTTTATAACGAGCTTTGGAAGGTTGACACCCATCGATATACCCATTGACAGGTTTGAGATGTGCTTGAAAATGGCATAACCGTACAACTCCCAGGTGGTGGATGAACTGACCCTGAATCGAATTGTAGCTGTCCCTTCTGCTATGGAAATTTTTGATTCGCTCCAGTAATCCCGATATTTCACGGTGCTCGATTTGCATTCTGGATACCGGCAACTATCCATCAAGTCAGAAGACCGGGGGAAAACGGTGTTTTTTCGGTTGGGGACACCCAACATCAATTTAGAAGCATGCCGTTTGGTTTATCGCGGGTACCATTTACTTTCCGGCGCTTGTTTTTCATCGTTTAAAAAAGGGACTAGAAAATGTTGCCATGAACGGGGACGATATCGTCGTGTTTAGCGATTCGGAAGCGGAACATGCAGTTCACTTGAAAGCTGTATTGAAGTTTTTTCAGGAAGCTGGTCCCCAGATTAACGAATCCAAAACACAGTTCGCTCGTTGACACTAATCGGGCATAAAATGAGTCAACGAGAGGTCAGGCCACTGCCGAAAAAACTGGCAAAGATCAGAAATTGTACACTTCCCCGTTCAAAGTGGTCTCTACGGAAGTTGCTCGGACGAGCAGTTTACGAGGCTCCTACTATTCCATTCAGCGTGATGTCGAATTTAGAGCAGTCATAGCAGTATTCCTTGTCGTCCAACGCCAACTGCTGTTCTGTGCTTAATGAGCGGTTGAATAGCTAACGGAATGAACCAATAACGGGGCTCGAAATTGGAATGGACGTGTCACCTATATGACATAGAAGAGAATGTTGGCATTCCAGGTTCTTCACTTGATGTTCGAGTTGTTCGCCGAGCTTCGCAATTTTGTTGCAAACGTTTCGTCACAAATTTCGGTGACATAATCAGTGTGTTGTTATGCAGCGATGCGGGATTGTGCGTTACTGATTGTGCACAACCACGTGGCTTTTTATATCGTCTCAATCGTGCATAATTCTGAATGGTAAAACACAGTAATATGCATGTCAAATGTCCTTTGGTCTTCATCATTGCCGTACAGCAACCCTTCTCAGAGAACTCCCCTTTGAATAGGGGGTCGTCAACATGGGCTGTCCAGAACAACACTCCCCGTCACCCAAAGCCTAGGTGAAACCCTCTGAAGAGAAACTACACTGTCTTTACCTGTTGGACTCATATTTACTCTAAACTGAAGATAGTAGAGTTTATCCTTTGTCCATCTTAGTGTAATTTTCTATCGCTGGGCTAACCACAGTACAGGGCTACAGATTAGTATAGGCGCGCCTGGCAATCGAGTCTGCTTAGAGTCAAGATATTCTGCCTCCTGCTTATCCCGACGGATAACGTTTATACACCGTGTCTTGTGTTGTGTTAACTCTCGCTTACGGCAGTCTTTTTGGTTCACCAAGTTAGTTGTCACTTCATATATGTTCAAGGGTAGCTTTGGTTTCGCATAACTCCCTTGCCCCTGTGCCTTCCGTGTCCGACTGAAGACATCCTGGTTCATATCATATCTTGCTCTGACCAGCGATCCTTATTTATGGATTTCGTGGTCCACTGTCTTTTACTCCGGCTTGTCTATTTCCCAACCATTTCAGCCTACTCAATTCGCGGGCAAAGACTGCGAAAATGGTTCCGTATCGCCCTCCGCTGTTTCCATTCGTCAACGCCCCACTGTGCAATACGAGCGGTAGCCAATGTTCCTCGTGATGTAATGCTATTCAATCCATTCAGGATCTTAAATCTTAATTATTCCATCTTTATTTCATCTTCTCCCATCGATAATCGACCTTACCCATCGCTAGATGCATTCGCGAGCTCATCATCCACGCAGATTTTACACATTCCTCTGCCTCTGTATTTGATCGGTGCCAAAACGTCGTTTTCTTTTAAACTAGAATTGTTTGTCTATTGCCTATCTCGGCAACCACGACTGTCTCCGTCTGTTCCCTTGCGGTCCATCAGCCAGCAACTGCAGCTGTTTGCACTCTCTCTCTCTCTCTCGGAACGGTAAAGGTTGTTTTTTTCTCGTGTGAAACTTGGTGACTTTCTTGTCTGGCATTTGAACAATTCAATCTGGATAGACGCTGTTTTTATCTTTTGTCCATCCCGCACTGCATTTTCCCCCACTAAAGACCTTCCGATCTCTGGGATTTCATGAATAGGCGACGGTGGATCTCGTTCAGAAAAATGAATTGCTGTAGTTCCCTATCGACAGCATTCATATTGCATTGTTTGATTAGTCATTCCTCTTCCCGTGTACTTGGCATGTTTTTACTCTCCCAGTTGTTTCTTTGCTTCCGGAGGCCTCGCGCTTCACACCTACTGTAAGACGTCAGTGATCACGTGATCTGGTGTACACCAGCGACACATCCTCAGTCTGAAGTCCATTTGAATTGCCCTTTGGATACAAATAAGTGACTGCCTTGTGTTGAACCTGAGTGCCAGTCCACGTGGCAGGCATGCAGATGATCCCAGTCGGCTTCTTGACCCACTTTGTCTAGCCTACTACATCTTTGGCGAAGCTATCTTTTACCGTTCTATCGAAGTTTGATGTCAGTCGCGTTTTACGCAACTGACATTTGTTGGAAAACACCGTGTAAATTGATCGTATTCTCTATTATTGAGAGCAGCTTGTAATCCCTCTACCAAGCGTTTGGTTGTGGATTTTAGATGGAGCGATGAAAAGAACATTTCACGCAGTCTTCAAGCCGTGTCACTACCGACTTTCAACTAGGATGGGACCACAGTAGAGTAAGGCAAAACATCTTAACTGAACTCTGTTATGGAGGTACAGATTTCGCATTTCTGTGAGATACTACTTGTGGAGCACTCTCACGGATAACACCTTAAATGGTCTTAGTTGAGAAGCTCACATCAATGTCAAGCGAGTCCAGTGTGAGCGCAAGAGCAGCTTGTTGTCCTGCTTGCTTCAGAGTGCGCACATTGAAGGTGGTCTGATAGACTGGGTGTCGAGGTTTGAAGATTGATTTGGAGATACCTGAGGATGTCGATACCATGTGACGAGCAGATGCTGCACGCAAAGCCGATGCAAGACGAACGGAGTCATCAGTCCTAATGCTGGGCCTACAAGGAGAGAGTTGCTAATGGGGTGGGGAGGGGGAAGAGAAAGTTTGTGAAAGAGAAAGAAGGGAGGCATCAGCAGTAGCCTGTTTTCGCTTACCCCCTGCTGTATGCAACGAGTAAGGCGACCAGGCTGATGGCACCACGCGACGGCCGATGTGGCATGAGTTTATTTGTATATGTGCAGTTCATGGTTGTACGATTGCTGGGATACTGTCAGGGCGCCCACACCTAGGCAGGAGGACGATTAGGGTCCTCAACCAAAGTCTTTGGCCCAAAAGCCTAACCGCAAAGCAGCGACGTTTGGCCGAAAATGCAAATGCATTATCATTTCTACGGAACAAGTCGCCACATGTTCCAACCCCCAACCTGGAGGGCCAGGAGACTGTGTTTGTCAGACCTCTAACCATTGACCAACCTGGTATGAGAGACTCTGTGAGTGTTGCAGCGACACCCCCCAGTATAGCTCAATGGGTCGCTGAGGTGCGCAAACCGTCACACCACAGTAAAGTCTAGTCTCTTTGTGACGGCAGCGAAGCACCGGTGTTGAGCGCAAACTGGTCCGCAGCATCATCACGACTTGCTTCCAGCTCGAAACACCAAAGCCATCTACACGTATCTGTCACCTTCAGTGAAGATCGTCCTTGAAACTATCACATTTTGTGTTTGCAAAACGCGTTATCTGTAGGATGTAATCCTACCTTTTTTCTGAGGCGAGGGTTGGATGATATGCATCTAATGCCAAGTGAAATCGATGTCATGCTTAGGAGAAACCAAACAATGGTTTTTATCACAACTGGTCTCTTCTGAAAGATTCGTAGCCGTTGATCTTAGCTGTCGCAATCTGGGAAGGCGTTCTCTGGGGCACCATTACCACAAGACAGACAGCTTGTCAAAATAGGTAACGTTCATTTGACCCGTGTGGTGAACTTCTACCATTGCCGGCGATCTCTTGATATGGTCACTCCAGCAAAGACCACTGTATATGCGGTGAAGTTAGCCACGAGTGTCCCAAACTGCTACTCAAAATTAGCTATGCCCGCTTTTTCTCCGAAGTATCATTGCTGAAGTTCTACTCAAGCCTGATTGCTCTCTTTTAGAGAACTGGACTTCACAAATGACTCAGACATGTGATGCCAAGTTGTCTTTCACTACTTCAGTGCTGTGGATCTCTGAAACCCACCTTCTAGAAAATTTTAGCTGATAAATACGGAGAGGCAATTAATATTGTGCATTTCGAAATTGACGAACTAGCCGTGCCACTTAATTAGCACTCAGATGATAACCGGGTCTACAGAACACACTCGTCAGTTCGTTCTGAGTGTGAACAGTATCCGTTCAAATGTAACTGACACAAAAGGAGGATCCCAGTGACCCCCCACCATATTTGGGCATCTCGATTACGCCTGTGGCTGAAGGATATGTGTTTACGCAGGGGGTCATGCCCTTCTCTTGTTTCAGTTCGTCGAAGTATGTACGGAATGACAACCACAATTAGAAATGTAGGTATGGCGATTGTGAAATCGAAGCAAACTCGTTTGCATAAACAATGAGCGCAACTGCACGTTGATTCGTGTTTCAGCATGATGCGTTTCGGAAACTCTGAATTCTAGATGTCCGAAAACAAGACCTAAAATGAGGCTTTTTTTTATAAACTACCAACAGCATTGGACAATCGGAAAATAGCATCAAAGCACAACTCTGTATCCGACAAACCGATTAGACAGAAATCGAACGAAAAGCAGGTGATGTCTAAATTTCGACGGTGAGCTCGCATCAATCTGATTATTGATACAAAACAAGGGTGGTGTGATGAAATGAATCGGGGTACTAATTCCCTGAGTATTTGGGAGAACTAGTCGATAATCGGAGAACTGTGTAGTCCAGATTTTGATAAACTCAGCGAACAAGGTGCATCACTCAAACCGGGACAAGGGGGCATGCAGATTCTAAAAACCCATCGTAATATCTCAGCCACCGAGCTTTTACCTTCAGAAACAGGATAGATCCCTGAACACAACTGTTACGATATGTGATTTCGCTATCTTAAAATCGCAAATATAATGCGAAGTGAACGACGATGAAACAGATGTCCAGGCGAATGACGCCCACCCAACTGCGCACTAATGATGTCTCCTCGTAGGCTGACGAAACGTCTGCAAGTCAGTTGCCAAACTCGGCAAACAGATCCGCAGTTAGTATGCATAGTCCAATCACCTAGCTTTTTCTAACGGTTGAACCTGGAACAGTACTGAGCCCTATTAGGATATTTCAGGTCAGTCAGCTAGGTATTGTAGTCCTGCTTTATTTTGCGCCGCCCACAGTCCCCCTCGTGTCACTCTGTTCCGTAGATGGAGAGGAAAATTCCTGAACCTCATTCTCATGGTTGCTTTTTTCCTGACAACACCTAAACAACGGGAAGTTCGTGGGAGTCCTCTTGAACTTAAGTTGGTGTCAGTCATCAATGTGCAGGGTGTTCAATGAAGGTTTATTCACAGCTGCCCGGTTTTTTGGTCAGTAGATTGTGCGATATTTCCATTTAAGAATACAGTTAATTTTACTGCAATATTTTTTATAAGTTCAGAGTTGTGTGCACCTGCCCAGAACATTAATCATGATGTTCAAGCTTCTGTATTGTCACCTAGAATTTCGTTTGGTGTCATCGTACATGTGTTTGGCTCACCGATCTCTGTTTCCCCAAGTACCTTGAAACCTACTAATGGATGTGCTATAGGACTAACTCAGCTGTCTGACGAGAGAGGCACTGATTAGAGGATTTTTGGGTGTTTACGATGTGTATAATCGTACTTTTTGTTATGAGTAGTCGTAGGTTTTATACTGCCTATGTCTACACTACCATCGTTGCCGTGCGGCTTCCAAATTCAACGACTCGTAAATGTTCACAAACGAAGAGGGACCTTTAACGGAAGGCCTAAAAACGTCCTGATAGGCGGATCGTCAGTAAGCAACAACAGGATAGTTACTGAACCGTAGTTAGCAGCCGCGGGTAAAATCCACATTGTAGTTTCCGTGACGCAGATTGAGTGAAAAGGTTAGAATAAACCCAACTGTTTTATATAATCATCTTTCAGGACGTCGGAAATTTTCTGAAGAGCAGATGGTACATCAACCCCATGTGCACATGTGTTTCGCTTATTCGGGAGATCAAAGAGGCTTCTTGTGAATCTTTTGCCGGTGGTGTTCCTCGACTGCACTTGCGGGTCAATATCCAGTGGGGAGTCCATCATGTCTGCTTCCTGGGAACACGGCTAACCGATGGGTTTTAAGCGGGGCAAAATGGCTGGTGGGATCCTGAAAAGTGTTGATGGTTCATCGTAGTGCCCAATCGGCCCGCGTGACCGAGGGGATCGTTCGAGCCCCACCTACACACCTTGAGATGGACTGTCAGCATCTGTCCTGGTAATATGTACACATTTTGTTTTTGAAGGAGGGACTGTTTTGTTGTATGGCCGTGAGACTTGGCCTGTTCGAGCAGCGGAACTGAGACGTCTTCAGGTGTTCGACAATCGTTGTCTCAGGACCATAGCTCGTGTGGGTTGGTGTCGGCGAATCCGTAACGAGGCAGTTAGAAAGCGAGTTTTAGGTTGTGCAAGGGGTACTTCCATTGAAGAATGTGTCCAGCACCAGAAGCTGCGTTTGTTGGGACATGTGTTGCGCATGCCTATCCATCGTTTACCGAAGAGAGTGCTGTTTTCTGTGCCCAATTCAGAGTGACGGGAGCAGAGAGATGGCCAACCCTCGACCTGACAGAGGGGTATGAAAAAGATTACGAAACGTTTGGGTGCTACTCGCCTTCCAGGATGAGGACCGCGTGAACCCCAACTGCACCTGGTTGGATAGGCAGGATACAGCTGCTAATCGATACCAGCGGCGTTCTTGTTGTCAGTTTCTATCCAGATTGCCTGAATGAGTGTTTGGAGGTGCAGGCACCTCGGAATGATTGTAGTAAGCTAGCACCAAGTCCCTTCCCCATCCACTTTTATTCTTTTTTCTTCACCATAAGGCTTTCAAATAAATCGTGCTTGTACGGCAGCGAAGCATCAGTGTGGAACACTGACGTCATGCTGTCGATGATGATGGGGACGAGGAAGGACATGAAAGAGATTCTATTCATCCACGAAGAAGTCGGCGTAAAAGCGTGTTTCAGGCTTCACTGGCGAGAAGTATGGGAGTCTCTTCTGGACGGACCGCATGGTTGAAAACAATTTCGCCAGATCTGTTCGTTATGTACGTGAGGAAATCATCTTACTAGAAATCCGATGCATTTTTTCAGTGCCCTAGTTACTGTGTGACGTTCTCGTCAATAGGAATGTGTTCCTCCTGTCTTTATTTAGGTTTGCTTATCGGCTGCACTGATCCCGTAGGTGTGTATCGTTTTATAGAAGTCACGAGTCTCGCGACACCACGTGAACTACTGTAGGCTAGATAAAGCAGTGTACTCTGACTGATTCTCAGCTTATTTCCAATAATTAGGGTATTGACACTCTACACAGTGCTCATTTGGAATCTGGTGTCTCATTGAAACGAAAAGTAAAGTATCACTACTTATCGCCTTTTGCTTCTATGACTGTGAATGCTTAAATAGAAGACTAAGGACGGACGTGTTACTTTGACCATCGTTTAACAAATATAAATGGGTAATCCAAAATGCGATTTATAGCTGGACAAATTTAGATACTCTAGCTGTTCTGCTCTGTGACAGTTTAGTGCTTTGCTTGTCGCAACAAACTAGATACAGTGTGTTATGCACATTCATGCATGCATCGAATAAGCCTAGCCAGGTCGTCTCCTGGCAGTCATGTCCCTCTGAAACAGCAAAACACATTTTACGAACTCTTACGCAGTTTACAGCTTTTGTAGCCAGATAGTGCGTATTTGATGAATAAAGTAAGTTGAAACGGTTTTGGCGTGACATCCAAACCGTTCATTACATACACCTAATCGGTTGTCCAGGGATTGGAGGAAAGGATACAAGGGCTGTGGAGCTTTATACAAGCCGCAGACAGGGTGAACTAAGCTTACTATCACGTGTTTGTGTTTTGTTGATAGAAGGGTGTGTAGCATATGGTCCGGCGATTTCTATCCGGAAGCAGACTTTTCTGTTGACCCATCTGTTTCACTAGAAACTGCTTGGGGAAGACGGGCCCTTTGGAATGCGTTTCTATTCTGCTGATGGTCAGTTGTTTAATGGAATAGCAGTGTTTAGTGAACGAGACAGGTATTCAGTTCGGTTTGAGTGCTATTCTGCAGTCTAGCTTACAAGCTATTGGGACCAATGCGCGATAGAATATTGTGAGAACAGTTTTTTGACTTGTGGAAGAATGTGTCCACAGTGAGTGAATATACAACTTCAGATTGCAGGCCGAGCAACGGAAAACATCCCAATAACTTAGCTTAATTCATGTCCAGAAATAAACAGGGTAAGCAGACGTACATCTGAATCGACTCTACGGGCAGCTCGATCAATTTTGTAGGTAAATTACAATGGAAACGAGCGAAACTGTCCTCGCCTCTTAAGCACTCTTTCGTTCTCTGCACCACTAACTGCCAGATAAGGACAATTTCCCCTCAGCTACTCTTACATTACGCTTAGTGTCATCAGTGCTGCAGCTTATATTTCACTGTCGAGTGACAGTGAAGAACTACAAAGTACTCAATGCACGCCCAATAAACCAACAAGACTTGATGAGTGAGCCGAAGCAACCCTGAGACTGGTCGTGCATTCACACACGAAGATTATGATGTCAGCTCCCGCGGGGGCTGGCGTGACTAGTGCAAATAAAACGTGACAGTTTGGGGAAACCATGGAAGATTCTTAGCCTAAACTTCCGGTGACGTCACGCATTGTCGCTTCTATTCCGATTAATCCTCGTTTGTCTTTGTCGTCCATGAATTCCGCTTGACTGAACATTACGAATCTTTCTCTACCAATAAGCATGCCAATTCGGAGAGGAATGATTGTCAAGATAAGCTTGGTCTGTGAGCAAATTCCTTCGCGCAGAAATCGTTAATCAGTAGATAATTTTAGATCTAGTTGGCTTCACAGCTGGAACGTATTGTGTGTTTTGTCACGCACGCTGTACAGTTCTGGATTTAGCGCGCTACGTTTCTTACCGATTCATTGAAACTAACAGAGGAAAGCACCACTGTATTCTTCAAATCGACACCAGCTAGGTTGTCCGGATCCATCCACATCTTTCGTGAGTTAATCATTAAACTCTTGGAGTGAACTAAAACTCAGGGTGTTTGCTGGTTGTTTTGAGCGAACAACTAGTTGTTACTACCAAATGAAGACAGGCGATCAATTCCCTATCCGTCATCACTTTTTTGTCTGTTTCGGAAGAACGCCCGTGTATTGGTTTGCGAGAAACTAGAATTGTCCTCTCCATTCAGTTCTTGTTTCATCATGAGATACCAACCCAGCTTGTGCTAAAAAAAGCAAAAACGTGTTGTAAGAATCTCTTCTTTATTGGTGGGCCACGATCTTACCACCTTCAGTTCAGGGGTCGAATAACACGACCATCCACAGGATGTTACTCGCCTCGGCTTCTCCTCAACCAATCCATTGCGTTTGTAAATACTCCGAGAGGCTCATCGCATACCAGCGCTTCTAAACAATTGTAGTCGTTCCCTTTAGGAATACAACATGTACATCCAGACGCACTGGTACGCTACTATACAATGGTTATGTCAATCGAACTTGTCGTTTGCAACAAAACTGTCAAGCTCACTGAACAGTCTAACCATCAGCTGTAACATTCAGACTTCGATCATTCTTCTACCTCAGATTTCCTGCTTTAATCGAGATGCTGTACGTGGACGTGAGGAGCCTTACATCCGTCATTAGATGGGCACACAGTAAATCATACTGATCTGTTTCCTGGGGGTGAGATGGTTTAGTGGTTAAACCGTCAATTTACTGAGCGGAAGGTCCGCCTTTCGAACCCGACCTTTGTATCTGGACTTCTCCTGTCTAGGCTTGGGCAACTTGGCACTATCCCAGCCCTCGTGCTTCCTTTGGGTGGCGGGGTACCTAGGCACTGAAAGGGTGTTATTGCTGAACGAGTTAAGTAGCAAAGTGAAAGTTTCCAATAGTAGGAGGACTTACAAAAGCCCGCGATTTGAAGCTTTTCGTGGTTCTTTGTTTTAGAAAGATAAATAGGATATCGCTTATTGAGGTGATTGTTTCAAGGAGAACAGAGTGCGGCTTGCTGATAATCAATTGTCGTTCGGATTAGAATGTGTTTCCATGTACAGCAAGCGCAATCTAACAGAAAGCGCCTTTTCGTTCGCATTACATGAATTCGAACCATGCACTTTGACAAATACTTGGGATTCTTCTGGTTGGTAATACAGTTTCACGTCCTCACTTGCATGTTCTTCAGCGGCTTTGGGTAGCATCAGCCACAGACTATTCTCATTGCTGCGTACAATTGTTCGGCTGTCCATACGTCTCTTGTCTTAGTGACGGAATTTCGGACAATCAAATCTTCTAAAATCGTTAGTGTAGACCAGTTACTTAGTAATAACTCCTCTGAACGATTGCATCGATGAATCCGAGAGCCTATCGTAGTCCGACGAAGGCTTCACACTAACGGGAGGATGGAGTAAATTCGCACATTTCAGAAACAATCATTCATACAATGGGATAAACTCGTATGTGCTCATGCCCAAGCCATCGCCAACGTGTTCAAAGCTGTATTTCACCCAGAAAATTGTTCGGACTATTCAACCCCCAGATGAATGGGCTACAACTACCGTTTTTCATGCTACTCTTCTGCGGCTGATACTCATTTCATTCGCAAGTTGGGCGAACTTCATGCCTAAGAAGCCGTTACTCGAGGAGCCAGTCAACACGTTACAATGATTGAAGGTTGAGTGCCATTATTTCCTATACTTTCGTGGTCCTCAGGCAGTTTATTGCACATATATATGTAGTTAAACTTCTAATCAAAGTCTATCCTGAGCATAGACCCAAAGAAAACTGCGCCGCGGTCTACAGTCAGATTTTGTGTGCATTCATTCCAATGCTCACGCAAAGCAGCATACATAACTCGCTCGTGAACTGTTTGTTCCCACATTTTGTTCATCCTCATATAGTATAAAATGCCGTTCTAGTTCAGTTGCTTTACATGTAATTAACTCTAATATTGGAACTCTACTGGAACGTTTCAGATGATATGTCGAGACCCATTGAATCACTCCCATTCACGGTATTTCGATCGCTTGCTATCACAGAGGTGATATCCATCTGCTTGTGCAAAACCGAACTCTGTGTGCAATAACAATTCTTCCGGACTCTAAGGCTAGACTTTCCGGCAAGAGGCCTAAAACAGGACAGATCCTTGGTTGTTTAATGGCTGACACTGATTCTGTTCTCCAACTTTTACCTAGCGATTAGTACACAACTCTCTCCTTGAAGCAACGGGTTTTATTTCTACCTGTTTTAAAATCATCTCGCCTAGTTATTGTCCTTATGTAAGTACATTTAATGTTGTAAAGTTCCTGAGAACCGCGGACAGAAATTAACAGTAGCCTTATATCTCATTAATCTGCGATGTGTCCATACATGTTTCATTTTGTCCACACTTCCTCTAGTGAAATGTTGATCTATTTTGAACTACTGATTTTCTAGCTAGTAGCAACTGTTTTCTGCGCCTGTTTGAATCCGCTTGCATTGGACGAATAAACAGCTTTGATGCGTACAGTCGCCTATTGGTTGAGTGAGAACTAGTGCAACCAATCAGTGACAATTTCACTCACTGTATTTTGAACCTGAAGGCTATATGTGATGGATTATTATTTTGTTTGGTTGGTTTATTTTTTCTTAAGACTAAAAAATCATCTGTGGTGGTGATTAATAAGCTATCTTTACTAAGCTGCCTTCTAGCGTGAAGGTCGTTTCGACTCCGTAAACTTTCATCAAAACTAAACCAATCAAGACAACAGCTACTTTAATGCCATATGCATGCGCATGATGGCCTGGAACTACAGAAATAGCGTGTCGGTTTCAAATTAGTCTGGACAAAAGCACGTAACCGAGCGCGGTATTAAATCGTGCAGGTATTGCCTGACCACTAACAGTAGATGATACATTGTAGGGTTGACATTTCCACCGAAACATCTGTCAAACTTATCCCAATTGGTCTACCCTTCAATCAGAATTTATAGCCATCGGAAGATGATCCCAAAACACACTACAACTTTTACCCTATCCAATCTCGAAGCAGATTTTCACAGCTTTTGCTTATTTTCTGGTCTAATTTCAGAACACACAGTTACTGCACTCAACACGATCGAAAATACTTTTTGGGAGACCGGTGAGCCTGCTGGTTGAGCTGGGGAGATAGCTGCCAATGAAAGACTTACTGAAACTGTGGGGGTTGAAATTTTAGCCAGGGCAGCCGAACGATGTGGTGAAAATTAAGATTATCGATTCAGTTCAGCCCACAGTCGCCATCAAAGAGGTAACATAGAGAGAATAGCGGAAGTGTAAGAAAGGGAAGGATGGGAGACGTCAGAGTACAGGTGACACCCGTCAAAAGCGTGAGAATGATGGTGACAGAACATCGTGTTGAACCTGTGACGCGATGTATTTTTGCCCGTCAGATTATCTCAGAAATGCCAAGGGAAGCTGGAATGAAAATATTTGTGGTTGGTGGTAGTCTCTTTATTCATCTTCCTGCTCTGTGTTTGGGGAACATGGTTGTATTCCATATGGCTAACCACTTGACGTGTTATATATATATATATATATATACTTGTCGTTGTTGGCAGCTTAAAGTGACATCGTACGCACACAACTTAAAACATGTATCCAGTTCTATTCAACCAACCCTGTGACATCGTACGCACACAACTTAAAACATGTGTATCCAGTTCTATTCAACCAACCCTGCGAGCAATAATGTTAGCTGTAATCGCGGTTGTACAAGGCGTTACCTATGGCAGATCACTTGGCTTTACAGTCAAACGTAAACAGTTTGACCGAGAAGATCACTTCCGCTCAGCAGCATACCTTGAAGGAATGAACGAAAAATCATGTAACTTGATGGCATCAGAAATACACTTTGCCCGTATGGAACCCCCGATTCATCAGATTTGTTGTCGCCATGCATCATAACTGTACTGATTACCCACAGAAGCTGGGTGACCAGCACATTTTGCGCCAAATTTTGCCCATTGTTGCACAGTGATTTTCCAGTCAAAAAACCTAGAGTAATGTACTGAATATCTGAAGGACCAGTCACAAGAAGATTGATAGTTTCACCAGTTCAGTAGTTTGCTCGAGTAAATGGTTACTGCGTCAGGCGGTTTACAAAAACTCGTTGCTAATCAACAGTGATCAACAGTTTGCTCGGTCTACCAGTTTAACCGTTCTTGTCTTCTTTTCTATGGACTGGAAGCCAAATAAAGTTAGTTTTTCTATTCATACTTCGACTGTGGTGGTGGCAACTGAGTTTGAGCGTTCTCAGTGAGGCGCAAGAGCAATAACGCACAACAGCCAATAACTTTCCAAGGGGCTGAATCCCCTTATATCAGCCCGAACTAGGGCTACCCTGAATAGCATCTCACACCGGATACTGAAGCCTGGTGTGCTAGCGCTGTTGAAACTCTGGTATTCAAAAATTTAATGCATGGTCGATTATTTGGTTGGTGGTCATAGGGATGCTGAGGTATTGGAAATCCGAGTAACGCAATAGCCCGTTAATTTTTACCTCTATGTTTGAGCAATTTTGGTCTTTCCAAGACGTCGGATGACAGAAAACAAGCGTTTTGACTATATTTACAGTTGAAATAGAGTGGGGAAGTATCGTAGGTCGTGCTTCAGAGGACAAGATCTTTAGAAAAACTTGTCACTCTGGTCAAATGTTTACATTCTTGGAGCTTTTGAAATTACATGTGAAGAGTTCAACGTCGGTGAGAGGGTGAAGAATGTTAGGTTACAACGTCACGTGCGTCTGACCGCATGGAGTATGCAGTTGTCCAGAAATTCAAATGTTGTGGCTATTCATCCCGGTTTGTATGGTCGGATTTTCAGACCAAAAGTCCCCCAGCCAAACGAATGCCACGTGGATTGAAGATGCGTTGGGTTCTGCTAAGAAGGTTCTCTATTGAAACATTTCGAATGGAAATTGCGGTGTCTGATGTCATTATTAAGGCCTGACGTATATATATATATATGTATATATATATATATGGAAATTGCGGTGTCTGATGTCATTATTAAGGCCTGACGTATATATATATATATGTATATATATATATATGGAAATTGCGGTGTCTGATGTCATTATTAAGGCCTGACGTATATATATATATATGTATATATATATATATGGAAATTGCGGTGTCTGATGTCATTATTAAGGCCTGACGTATATATATATATATGTATATATATAGCGCGGATGTGAGATAAGACTTGGAATTGCTATAAATCTAATAGAAATTGCACAGAACGTTGTTTTTAGTTGGGAACAATAAAAGCACATATGAATTGCACTTGCTGTAAAGGAAGTTTTCAACTATTCGTAATGCACTACTCATAAGGTTACTGAAAATTCTTCGACAGCCCACGACCGGTTTCGCCCTTCTTGGGGCTCATCAGGTAGGCGCAGTCCCCGAGTTTCCGTCAACCTTATGCTCTACTTGAACCCAAATTGGACTGATTTTCGAGAAATAAACTCATCTGCAAATCAATTTGGTTTATGCGAGAGACTCGCCCGGAACCCAGCTGAATCTCTCGTTTGTGATGATTCCAGGCAACTGAATGTGCCGCACCAGGCGCAGTACTACTCATGAGTAGTGCATTACGAATGTACATGTGTCGCGATATCTCGAATATCGTAGCAACTGGAACATGAGGCGGACTGGAGAAGTTTTCAACTCTTTCGTATTCAGGATAATTTCCGGGAGTGTTGTTGATTTCAGATCAAAATTGATAAGAAATTCAGTGAACAGTTTTCTTGATGGACACGTATTGAAAATTTTGACGTTTTAAATTGAATATAGTATAAGAAACCCAAACAGAATTGTTGGCAGTATTAGAGTTTTGTTAACTAAAAATCATGGTTCTTGTTTGATATTTTTTGCGATCAAATGATTAACATTTGATCTGAGAAATAGGGTCAGGGAGCAGGCTTTAACAACCCGTCACGCCATACGGTTACACTGCGTCTGAGGATTTTTGCTCCAAACAATTGAGAAACATTAATCATAATGGGTGTGGTCCGATAGCAGCCTGGCATCCTTTTCTACTATGACGAAAGCGAATCTCCCCATCGATCTACTCTCACTTGGGTCCTGCTCACCGCGCGCTCGCCCACTCCTAAATCAGCCAACGGGCGTTCAGCAGCATCTGCTGGCCAATCAGAAATTGGACAGTGCGCATATTTGATTGGACGAGACTAAACAGCTATCTATCTGCTTCTGTGGGCAGGATTACATTCACTCCGCGGAGCGATGCGCTTCTCTTGGATTGTTATTCACTTATGTGTGCAAATAAGCAGCTCACAGCTTTTCGAGGATGGGGAATTCGACTCAAGGGAGTTGGGCGCCCCAGGAAACATCATGGACGAATCTAACAACGATAGATACGTGAGTGAAAATATCAGGTGAAAATTTATGTTTTGTCAGTGATTGGTTTATTGGTGAGAATTAACGAAGGCTGGCTTTCTTCATACAACTGATGTTGTGAATTACGTTTGGGAACGAATAACGGCCTTTCTGGTTAGCTCCTGAGAGCTCCAGAAGTATAAAAATTTCAGGGATGAATTGGCGCTTAATCTGACGTCATTCTTAACATTCGTGTTAACAACAGGAGTAACGATATGACTGAACTCGATTCTACTAGGGCCACGGCTTCTTTTTGTGCCCCCTATCGCTCTATCTGGTTCATTGTTTATCGGATTCGATGAAAATATTTGATGACAGCCGCACCTTCGTAGGACGTTTTCAACACAGCCAATGCATTATTTGTTTAAGTGTACAAGTGCGTTGCCAGTGCTTTCGCCTGTTCGAATTGAATGAAATGGACGTTAAGGAATGAAAATGCTCCTCTGAAATATAACAATAAGTCATGGGTGCTGTCGGAAAAGTACTCAGCTTTAGTCTAACGTTCTCGGTTGATCAGGATAGAAAGCTAAGAGGTGATTACCAGGTGAGTTTCACGTGCTCAGTTAACCGTCGTTCGTACATTGTTCAGTCCTGTCCAACTTATTGAGAAAGTTCCATTGGAAACGCTAGAGTTGAAATCTGTGGGCCCGAGGAACCTATCAGCAAAGCCAAAAAAGGAAATCCTCACGCACTGACAGCTGGCGAGGAAAAAATGTTTCGAAGGCAGAACCAAAGCGAGAAGGCAGTTCAGTTTTGCGTGAACGAACATGGTCGTTCTGAATCTTGACTAATCTGTTGCAAAGCATTACTACACTTACCCGGTCCAGTTTAGAACTAAAAAGAATGCCAACGTGTGTGTTTCCAAGTAAAGCCACTTTCTGAAATCGGTTCTGAAGCCCATTTGTTAAACGCCTCATTAATGATGAATCAATACAATCAGTGCCGCCAACAGAAACTTTGCTTCTCAGAAAAACGATTTTTGGAAGGTTGATAGTTGCGGTCAAAATCCAAAATGTATGAACTCTGTATCTGTAATGTAAGGTTTTAGGAACTATTGATAGCAACTTTCGCGTTTTAAGGCCGATCACCAGTAAGTTCAACCACTTGGTTGAACTCATAGCCAACTCAGTTGCAATCCATGGTATTCGATTGTCGGAATTTGAAAAAACTAGACTGGTGTCTAACAAGAAGGTGAAAACGAGCATTAAAAAACCAAACTGACTGTAAAGAGAAGCCGTTGAACTTTTTTCGGATTCTCTTGGATACTTCCGGAAATGTGGAAGAACTAGACAGTAAGCTATTTGGAACAGCGGATGTTATACGGATTAGCACTGTACCAAACCATCTAATTGCTGGAACGAGACTAAAGAAAGTTCTCGATTTCAAAAGAGAAATGATTGAATTGATGAGCTAATCTAGATTACTTGGTTTTCAAGACAATTTAGCAACAGCTGGATGCAAAATTGGTAGGAAACTATTTCTATAATGCAGATGCGTGGATTGAGAAATGACTATGTCGAAAAAAATCCGGTGAACGTGGTTACACTGACTTGGCTTGCTAAGCTTAGGAGAATATGGGAGTTTTTGGTGGCTGACGTCTCCATAGCGGCTTCCCAACTGTTTTTGAGGTGAAATTTACTATGAGAGGATAAATGTAGCAATGGGGTTATAGAAATTGGGTTATCCTAGTGCAGTTCATCAAAGCGGCAAAAAAACTTATTACTTGTCATAAATAGAAAGTTACCTGTTTTCGTTGGTAAGGTAATAAAATGTTACAAGCCAAACAGTGCACCATGGTGGTGCACCATAGTGGGACGGAGCCAGATAAAAGGTGGACAGGGGACCGGGTCAATTTGTTGTGCTTCCAATTGTGCCGGCTGTGTTCTGAACAGCGTAGCCCGTCAGGCTTTCGTGTTGCAATTTTACCATACTATTATGAAAGCTTGAGAATGCCTGTATAAGAGGACTGTCTTGCAGTCGATGATTCTTGGTTTTCTCCCTAGAATGTCCGGTCCTGTGTAGGTTGTTAAGCGGCCTGCAATAAATTTTTGACAAAAATACTGATCGTCTCTACACAGGAAAGCTTCTCTGTAATTGTAACAGGTTGAATAAAAACGGACGGATGCTAGAATGGTAGGTACCACTCCTCAGTTTGCACAAATCAAAATGGCTAAGCAGAGGAGTAAAGTTCCTTTACAAGCTCGCTGGCAACATAGCGGATTCAGCAAAACGTCCCCATTTGAAACTGTGCCAATTACATTGAGGGTTTGGCTTGCGGCTTCGTTTGTCATTTGTGTCCTTTCCAAAGGCTCATACGTCAGTTAAGTTGTACTCAGTGTAAAAATCAGTCATCGTTTGAAACAGTCTTTACTAAGCCTTTTTTGAAGACAATTATTAGTGGATTTTCTACCCGGTACTACTGGCTTTATGATTACTTTTTTTCGGGCTGTCTTACCCAAAAGTCGAGTAGATGACAAGTTTTGGATCCGACCTGCACAAATCTGGGTAGATATCATTAGAAGTCTTTCACACCCAACTGCCGGTTACCTAGCCCTTCAGGATAGTGACTGTCAATCTCCGACGAACGGAATCAGACAGGATTTGCCGGCCTAGTGCATTTCTCATGGAGACACTTAGTTTGTCTATACACCGTTCCTTCAAAGCAGATTAGTGGTTCAACTGGACGCAACGGTGTATAATACAGCCAGTAATTCACTATTTACAAGTGGTTGGATTTCCACACGAGACAATCTCATTAGCCGAGTTGAGAAAACATTCAAGCTCCCTTTGCGATCAACCGAAATGGCACACATAATACCAGTCTGAATCAGGAAGCAAAGCGTAGGTAATCGCTGACGGGACTGGTAACTGAACCGGTCACTTCAGTTACGACCAGCGTTCGCTGTGAAATTGTGGTGCAAATAATATGCTCCTTGGGTTTTTCCTCTGATTTCCTAATTCAGGGACAGTTATGGTTAAACGGGTCTCACTTTGCCTCGGCTGTTGCTGGCAGAAGGCCGGGGACTGTTTGACCCTGCATCACAACGGAAATGAGACGAGCACAATTAAAAGCATCCACTGCGATCCCAACGTGTTCAATTTTGTTGGCACGTGACTTGTCGGACATAGTCGAATGACTCATTTAGACAGTGAACAAACATCAAGCGAACTTCAATGGACTTATTTTATCTACCTAGACCTTCCGCACCAGCAAGCGTTTTCCATCATGGAACTTCACCTAGTCTGTACGAGCAAAGCACGACTAGCGAAGCAAGATCATCGAGTCCCAGCACTGGTACACAATCACGAAAAAGGTATACGCAAATTTTGCGAGTAAATCCTTTACCCCTGTATAGACCAACCTCTGACACAGTCTCTACTTAAAGTTCCCCAAGGTCGCTTCCTAAAGGAAACGGCTATGTTCTGAAGTTGTTTGGTAATATATTTCTATTCAGCTAATTGGGAGGGGGAATAAACGTCTGAGATTCACCTTGTTCTCCGTAGTACCTCGATGTGTTCCATTTGAATATGTCAGATGAACAGGTGCATCAGCTCCTATTCGACTGCAGGTCAATACTTGTGCCCAACCTCTCCCCAGTTTACTAAAGTTTCAGTCCCGATGTTGGTCATTTGATCATATCCGACAGAGATTTGTTTATCTAGTTTTTGCATTGATTCAAACGTAGATTACACTTACAACCGCACTATATGTGTATCAGAAATACTGCACGGGAAAACTGTTGCTCTCTCTATCCACTTTCATATCAATGACGATGCTGCATGTCTGCATAGATTTGTACAAGTGTATTCATTGATCAAATGTTGGCTGGCAAGTACCAGTCATATGGTTGAATCTCGTTACTGCATCCAATACGCGCCCAGATTGTCACGTGCCGATGGCCCTTGTCCTCATCGATCAGGGCATGGCTTAACTTGTGTGCGCTGCTCCTAAAACCGAAGACAGTATGTTCTCGTTGGAAAATCAGGGATATATTCGAGTTTCGGCTAGAAAATACAACATTAACAGTATTGATCTGAACAGAACGGAATTGAAACAAAGATTGTGAAGTGTGGGTGGTTAGAAGTCTTCGGCTGGTCCAATATGGAGTGCAGAATTTCACGATGAAAGATTGTTGGAATCAGCTCCAAGTCTTGGTCAAGTGAGCATTTCGAAGTCTGTCCACTGGTGATTACCCGGCCCATTTGTCAGCTGAGTTGTGATCAATCTATGTGAAGGACCAGAAAGTTACCTGACTTTGAAGTTTGACTGATCGCATCCTGATTTATATCAATTGAATTCATTGTGAACATTGGTCGAGTGTACGAACCAAATCTATCAGGGTTTCAGAAGATGTCCACATAATGATCGGCATGCTTCTCTCGACAAGTTTATCAATGTTTAACCATCTTGAGGATTCCTTTTTGTTCTGCGCATGCTCGCGCCTCAGACGCTGAAACCAAACGTGTTCATTTTTGCTCAGCAACGTTCTGCTTCTTCACTGTTATTGAACCAGAAAGTGCTGTTGTTGACGTACGTTCCTAGTGGTCTTCTTCACTCTGTGAAAGTGAATTGCCAGAAGATACATCGGCCACAAACGCATTACGAACTGTAGAATCGCAGTTTCCATGAAAAAATGTTTTATTGAGGTTCTTTTCTGGGGATCTGTAAAAATCTGGAGCCTAGATGTGCTCAGCAGTTATAGCCAATCAGACACCAAGAACGTCGGTATACTTTGTCTTGGCGGATAACTCGATAGTAATCGAAGTGAATCGGACAGGAGGCGGGAAAATTTGTCTAGCCCTACGTATTTGTCACATAAAGTTAGCCAAGCTACGTATCAGGGAGAGGTCATTTCCAGCGAAAAAACGCACGACTATGTAGCTTAGCAGTTGCAGCCACATAGTTCATACAACAGAAGCTATATGGCTCTCTCTGTAATACATTGGTAAGCCGGTGCTAGGAATGTCAATAGAAACATGAGGTGAACTGTTGGATACAAAGCGTTTTTCATCACGAACCACCAAATATTTGGAAGGCTACATGGCACAGTTCTTTCTGGTTCATCTTGAAAGTAGTATCTCAAGGATGACCATTCTAATAGGTGAACTACAGCCCCATTTTCCTGGGGTCGAACTTAATGCTAGGTGCAAGCCACAGGCTGGGGGCAATATCCTTGGACAGGAGCACCAATTATAGAAAATCGTTCGCAACGTGACGTAACAGCACCTACTGTGTTGAGAACTTAGTTGGATTCGACCATCTGGCATGGCGCCCTAATGATAACGTGAGTGAAGTCCTCATAACCGCAGTGAATACCCAAAGAACAAGGACTTTCACCAATAATCTCATTTGCACGCAAATTTGGTTTTGATAGGAGACACAACCGACTAGTGTCCGGAATATCCTGGACAGCAACAAGCAATTCTGCTTTTGGTGAGTATGAAAATGCTTGGTCGTAACTTCCTCACAATATTCGAATGGGATTTGATTTAAGAAAAACTTTAGATTCAAACTTGATGACGGACTCACGCCCCGGATGAAGTTATTTCCGTAGACGCAATCAAGTCTATCTGGCCTGAAGATTCCTGTCGCTGACTGATCGAACTTTCCTTTTTATTACCACGTATCAATCCAAATAATTTCTCATTCACATACTTCTTACGATGGCATGAATACGCCAGAAGTAAACGGTCTTCTTTTTCCAGAATTTTCTGTTATTTGTCGTAGGGTCTGAGCCAACACAGAATTTCACTTCAAACGCACTTCGTGGTCATGTGACATTGCGGTCAATAGATTAAGTCTCAACTAAAATATCATATGACCGGTCCTGCTAGGTGCAACTGTTGCGCCAAAATTCAAACCAAATGCGCAATGGATTGCTGTTTCATATCCTAATTTTTACGAGACTGCTACTATTCGTAAGCCAAATGTAGCTACTCAGCTACCTAATATCTAGATTGAGAGGTAAGGTTGTCGCGTGTATACTCATTCTTCTTCTAAAGTCAGCCACTTACTATTTGGAGTTCTCCTTTGTGGTCCTCAAGTTATCAACTTCGACAAATTCCAGAAAGGACAACATACAAATGCTGACATTCCACATCTGGTTAGCCCTTGTACTTGTGAGAATGTGACAATGCAAACATTGTCTCTTTGGGAAGGTTGAGCTAAAACGGAAAAGCGAAAGATTGAATTCTCCTAGTTTTCTGTGAATAGAACGCTTCATCGTGGTACTAACCGGATGGCGATATCAAAATTTGGGGAAACTAATCAAGTTCTTTTAAAAATGGTATAAAACCCGCATTGTAAGACATGGCCCAATCGCGCCCTCAATGGCGCTCATGCATCCAAGCTACTGCCTTCAATGCATAGCCCCCTTCCCAATTCCCCGACGTAACAGCCCATTGACAGTGGTGCATTTACGCAGCTCGCGCCTCCAATGCGCAGCTACCTACCTCACCTCCCCAAATCATCGGCGGCCGAAACTGTGGCAGCTACAACCACTGTACGACAAGTACACGGTTTCTTACAGCTGATGATGATGATGATGATGATGATGAGCCGCATCAATAGTAAGTTGAAACAATGGGAACTTTTTAGAAAATTGCTTCACAAAAAATAATAGTCCTTATAACTATTGGGTCGTAGGGCACCTATAAAAAATGCACTTCTACTGAGGAAAATGCATGCCTTTCTGCAAGGTCGTTTTATTGGCACAGAATTGCTTAGGTTGCACTCTAGGTGGGAACTACGCGAAGGGTACTTACCTATACTGAAATTCCGTCCTTTACTCATGTCACAAGAAGTATCGCAATTATTAGGTTTTCAGCCTCGTCCCCATCCTGTTGGGCCAGATTATTGGATCCGTTCCACTTGACGAATTCTGGTCAGTCATGTCCTACAGAGGCTCGGTAAAATATCTAATTGTCAAGAAATGAGTCGAGGATGCGAATGAAAATTAAAAAAATTGGGCGACGTATAATGATCCTTTGCTTGTCGCGTATTTACTACGAAATTTCTCACAACAGTTTGATTTTGTTCCGCCTGTTCGATGATGTTACCACTCGTACGCCCTGGCGCGATGATGAAGAATGATGAACTTGATGCAGGCACTAAAATATCCAAGCATTCATCCTGACCAGAATGAAAGTTCTCTGCCTGACCTTACACCAACGGCTAGATCCTTGCTCAGTGGTTACAAAAGGTTTCAGGAGTGGATTGTATTACTCTTCCTATTGAAGAGAAAACAGAAACGACCACGCAGCTATTTTGATACACGATGAAGGGAAGACTCAAATTCAAATCTACCAGCTTTGCTTGGCAAAAATAAGACGTCGGACAAACCAATCACATCGTTCAACTATAAGCATATTCTACTCAGAAGTGACGATTCAGATGGATCTGGCGCGCGCTGGTTTAACAATATTAACTCGATCGCGTCGGATGTCAGAAATCTGGAGTACAAAGGCGGACATGGCAAAGGATATGGACTACTGCTAAGCTCTAATAAGAGTGAAACTCGAGTCCATAGATCCCTTCTTTTGTGTGGACTAACGAGAATATCTGCTCAAGAACTGGAGCAGAACTGCTCGAATGATTGATACAGAGGCGAATTCTGCACGTAAGACAGCCATAAGTCAGACAACTGTTCTGTAAACACAACTACTGAAAAATCGAGATACTGTGAAGGTCTGATTCGACAAGTCTATTTACACGGTCATCTGCGAATTTCCGTGAGTTAAGTTGGATGATATCCGACACCAGCAGCCACATTAGGTGATTAAAACACTCTAGCCAAAAGTCGTTGAAGTCTTGGAACAAATTTAGGGTTTAACAAACTTTCCACGTGATTTTTATGGTCATAGGTTTGAACTCAACTGCAATGATTACGTGTGTCGTCTGTCATGTTTTCTTCTCGGAGAATTTCGGGTAGAACTTGGAAAGGCGATCTTTAATTATCTTCCCTCATTAGTCTGTCCACATCATTTGTGATTCTGATCATTTCACAGATCGATATTTGTGCATTCCTTTCATTTGTGACCATAAGGACTCTTCACATATGCGCAAAGCTCAGAAGCAAATCAGCTCACACATTACACTTCTAGTCAGAGGAAACACAAAGGATTTTTTCCATTTTTTAAATTATTGACTGTCTTGTTGAGATTCAAAGTATGTACTCTTTGATATCGCACTCTATACAAGGCCAATGAAAAGTTCAAGGCAATTCCCTTTCGGTTTCGCTTTTTTGGGGCACGTCAGGTGGGGCATCTTGAGAGACTCAATAGGGTTTGGAACCCGCGACCTCCCGGCTAATAGTCTGAACACGACCGTTCGGCCAGGAGCCGCTAGTCAACAGTGTCATTAAATCACAGTTAGACACAATATGGCTCCATTCATCATCCAGTCAAGGAAACCACGTCACATGGTCACATATTGACCGGCTCCTTGAGTGACTATTTCTCAGATAGAAGTTTCATTCATCTTGTGGAATAATTCCTCCTTTAAGCTACCCACATTATCAATAAACTTGGTTTGTTTGTTGATCTATTTGGTCAGTTTTCGCGGACTTTACCGGACATTCTTTGGGTTGCGCAGCGAATCTAAATTAACCTGACCGAAGCCCACATAAAACCAGTTTAAGAACGTTGAAAATTGTTCTTTACTGACTTATTGAATGTACAGTTCGATCACAATTACAGCCTCAGTGCTTAAAGATTTCTCGGTGCTTGTCAGAGGCCACCGTAGTATCATTATTGCCATAAGATCCCTTTTCAAGCATTAGCAGACTTCTTGAACAACACTACACCCCGTTTACAGCTTTTTGACTGTGACTTTCCTAGCAAACCATATTGGGTAACTGTTTTGAATGGAGCTGTTTCCAAACCAATATCATCTGGTCTTCTAGGCAGGTCCTTTTCCTCTCGTTGGCTAAGAAACCCACGCTATTCCTCGTTCGGTATGCAAAAACATGGTGCTCGAAGGAAATATACCTGTGCATTTCCTATTCATTTTCTGTTCCCATTTCTCTTAGGGAAGCTGGCATTCTTATTGGTCAACTCAGCACCTAGAAAACTAGCGCGTTTTTGGCTCTCAGACTTTAGGATGAAAAAAGCGAGGCTGTTATCTCAAAATCTTATTAGTGCTTAGAGCAAAGGTGTTTGTAATCGAAAATAAGTCCTCTTTTTTGCCCAAGAATATACCACCTAACTTTAAACCAAGTGAAACCATATGACAGCGTTATAGTTCCCTCTTTATATTTGCTTTTCGCACTGAAAACGAATAGGTTGGCTGACAACAGTCTTTACTTCATCAGTGGGGTAACATTTCCCAGTCTGCTAATGTCTGTCTAGTCACACAAATACAGTGCTTCTTTCTTTTACCTGATATCGCAGAGGAGCACCAGAGTTTTGACCTCAAGTTTATTTCCTACCAAGTGTCTTGTATTAAAACAAGTATACTGGAACGTAACCTCATTCTGTTAGCGCGAGAAAACGTACTTTGGTAGTGTGTTGAACTATTGGTGGCTCGGATGAGTTTGTTGCTTGTTGATCAGGTGGCTGTTGATGTGTTCGCCGAGCTTGGCAAGTGGCTTGCAAACGTTTCGTCACCATACGAGGAGACATCATCAGTGCGCAGCTGGGTTGATGTCTCCTCGTATGATGACGAAACGTTTGTAAGCCACTTGCCAGGCTCGGCGAAAAGATCAACAGCCGCCTGATCAACAACCAAGAAAGTGTACTTTATGGGGTTGCCGGTGCCCCAATGTCTAAAACCGGACATGCGGGGGACTTCAGACTGTCTCAAATGAGGGCGGTTCGGAGAGAAGTTTGGAAACTTGCTGTATTATGCTTGTCCCTGTTTTGTCGTACTCATCCGCGAGACATCTGAGTTTGAATAGCACCTGGATCAAGCGGCTGCGCTTAAATTAGTTAACCACCGAATTCTGATCAGAATCCGCAACAGAAAATGTCGTTCCATTTTTAAAGCCATCAAGAGAGGTGGGACTTCAAAATTGTGCACCCCGTTACAAACTGATATAACTAGCAGTAGCGATGAACTCTAGGTCCAACTACCGTCCTTTATCGACAAATTCTAAAGTTTATGCCGAAAATTTTTTGTCACGTGTGACAGGCGACTCTCGTATATGTACTGAACCAAAGAGTCTTTTTTTCTCGGTTATTGCTAATGAGGCGAATTCCCGTTGCAAACTTTTCGAAATTCAAAGGTTCAGTATGGGACAGGAGCATTGCATTTTGCGCCATGGAGCACTGAGCTTATGAAAAGTGGCGTGGAGTGGCGCCATACGGAAATATTCCCGTCTCGGTTGGGATCGGCTCCTTAAACATGTCGACAAACCTCATTTCACTATGGTTACCGTATTTGGCAGTTACATGTCTAGCCGGGTCCAGATTACTGAAAAACAGATCATTTGCCGTCAGAACCAACATCCTCTGTTTTTCAGGCCAATGTGATTTGTACTTGTTCATCCTGACGTAACATTTCTCCTGGTATCCCAAGTAGCTGTAATACTAGTGTGCCGGCACAAACTACTAATGGAACGTGCAAGTAGTATCCAGTGAAAGCAGTTTACAGTACCGTCCATACATACAGTGGAAAGCTTAGCTGGAAATTACTGACCATTCGTCAGTGTCCGTTCATTAATGTCAAATATTCAAACAACGTTCAGGTGAATAAAATTATGCCAATAATTTACTTGCGTTTTATGCGACACCACATCGCTTTTCAGTCTTGCCTCCATTATTCTGGTGTACTTGTCCTTCCATTGAGCCTCTGAATAGCTTCGTTCTCACCAGGTTCCTGAAACGCTGGCTGATAAAACGAAGCTTCAGTTGTACTTGCCCTCCGGAACACCTAAATCGGTTCCGTCAGACTTGGGTCTTAGGATTGTTTTGAATGTTCATTTGCGTATGAACTCATCGTTAGAACAAACATAGCAAGCGCTCTTGTTTTATTTTATATATATATATATATATAGTAATTGCCTGTTAAGTGCACTCGGAAAACAATGTCTGCTTTTCATTGTGTGTGTCATCTAGCATAAGCAACAGTTTTGGACCATTCAGAAACCGAAGGATGGCTAGACAACGGCACAAAATGCTTGGATGTACATGAAGACGTCGTTCACATAACAAGTTAGGGACAATGGGGAAAGGTGACGTGCTTGTGCACGAGACACAAGGGTTTGTCTGCCAGGTCTTTGTTCGAACACTCTGTTTTAGTTTGTCCGGTCAGATACCGAAACGAACTAGTCAAAATGCGTTCTGTTGGTTATGTCCGCTGCATTCTCCAGGCTCTACTCTGTTCAGAGAGAGAGCGGTTTCTGCCCCGTTAACCGTACACTTCCGTATCAGTGACACCTAGGCATAGTACTTGGTGTGCACGACCAATACCATGTGCTGTATCATAGGACACTTGAAAACCGGACTTAGCATTTTTAGCGCCATGTTTGCGTTTTTATCACAAACTACACCATTGACTGAAACTATTGTTCGACATGCAGTTTTAAGGTGAGGCTGGGTTTCAGCATACTGAAACGATACCCGGTCGTAAACGTTACTCACGTTTTCTCTGAGTGCCTGCCATGAGGCTGACATTGAACTAACAGCAGTTGAAGCATGAGAGCGTGTGTGTCCAGCTCCGTCTACAACGCCTTAGCTATTTAAGGTATTGTCGTAGCCAAATAGTCAACCAATGAGCTTTGAGGCAACATTTGGCCACCATACAAACGAGCACAGTTTACGGGTACACACGGGTCTCAACTAGCCAAAAACCCTATCCAGCTCGGCTTTTTAACTTCCAGGTCTTCAACTTGCAGACCATCTTCCAGTAGTGCAAGTTTATCAAAACTTGCACGATCCCCGTTACTGCCCTTTTTACTATTTTACAACCATAAGGCGACTCCTGCGCCTTCTATATGCCAACCGCACTCCACACAAGCGAGTCCTTATCAAGGCAAATAGTGCCAGAAACTGATCTGTAATTGTACAGCACAGGAGACCATAGCTGCAACCGCCGTGATTAACCTCTGTGGGAGGCTTCACAACTAAGCTCATACGCGTGAATCAAGTTGCAACACGGGTCAATCATCTTGCGTGGGGGATAAGCATAACCGTGATCTGAGCTTTCATGACAGTTTTACGTGCGACTGCGTGACTGTGTGCCTAGGCTTCGTGTGTACCTGTCTGTGATCGTTGGCTTGTTCCTGTCTGTACCTGTCTGTGTTTCTCAATCAGTCGCTCTGATTGGTCGACCGTAACAATATTGTCCGGTCGCGGGAGAGGTGTTCTCCGCGGTGTTTGCGTCCGGATGCGTGCATCCGCAGATTCTGCTCGAGTGCATGTAAAGCGACGGAAGCGTCACTTTAGAATTTTCTCCTTTCTGTGCAACTTGACTCTGAACTGGAGCAGATTGTTGTCTCTCCTGAATTTTCTCCGGAAGAGGCCAAGTGTTTGTTACTCGCGCACTACGATAGTCTACTCGTAAGGATGCTTTACAATACCAAAATATTGATAGGGAAAATTCTTCCTCCGATACGATTTCTTATAAAGTCTTCTTTGTTCACAACATAAAAACCAGTAGTCGCGAATATCGGATGGTTCCTCCGATTGGTTCCAAGAGGCATGTTTCTTTTGGAGTGACACTACTGCGCACCAGCTCACCAGTTCACACATTGCTGAACAGTAGGTTACACTACCTTGCCTCGGAATATTTCGGCTTTTTCAACCATTTCGAAGGCAAATCTGGATGAAAAGATGATTTGACAAGTATCAGTTTAGGTGAAAAACCGGCCGTTTAGCCAGTTAAACGAACATGTTTTTTTGATGCATAACAATAGGTTTTTCACAATGAACTTTTTCCGGCCAACCAACACGGCCTGAAAGCAAGTTAGAATGGGATAAGTCGAAATGAACGCATCTAAGTAAAACACTGAAAGCGGATTGTTTCACAATCATGAGGACAAGATATGCACAACGAGTTTTTACGATCAGAAATGGGAGATGATTATAATACTTCCCGGTAAACACCACTTGAGTGCCATTCTTTTCAGTGTCACGAAAAGTGTTTGTACCAGTTCTCACTACTCACATTGTCAGAAACTACTGACAACCGATCACTTATGTGTGCTTGATGGAGAACTGCTGATTTTGGGTCATACATTCAAGTCGCTTGTTTGTTTATCAGTAAGGCACGTCACTCTCTGCTTCAGGTGTGCATCATGGTAAGCGTGAGCAAGCCATTCTCACACGGTTGAGACGAGTAAGTACATATATCCTCAAAAGGTGATTGGCGGAATGCACTCATTTGTAAATTAGGTTGGTGTTTTTTAGGAGGAGACTCAACTGAATTTCAACTGAATCTTTCATCCCTGATATTCTTCAACTGAATGTGCCGCAGAAAGGCTTACAATTTGGTGTTTGAAGAGAACATGGCGTTGATGGAAACTCGGGGACTGTGCCCAACCAAAAAAACGTGAAACCGATAGAGGACTGTAGGAGAGTTTGCAACAAATTTACGCTCCTTTCAAAAAGGTTACCTTAAGGGCTCTTCACTGCTTGCTGGGTTTACCGTACTTTCAGGGAGAATGCTTGTCATACTGAGTGAAACATCAAAGTTCCACTGAAATGTTGTGATGGTTGTGGAAATTTCAAATTCCCTGTATTCTATCCTTGTTGAATCCTGGTAGGTTTTCAGCCTCGAAAATAAAGGGCTGAGGCTTGCTCCTCAATAAGATCTCCGCTTTAAATCCCTGTCCCACGTCTGGGGTTGACCGACTACACAAACAGCCGACGTAACCCAATATTTGTCGGCTGAGTTCTGTGTACTTGGCCGAGCTCACCGATGCTGATGCCTCAGCTTCTAAACTGATTCCACAGGTAAAACTTGCAGTATTCGCTAGATAACAGTCCAATACTTGACAGACAGGTATTTCACAGATTGGACACACTTATTCTCGTTAGTTCTGGTTACAATCAGTCAGGACGACTTACAACTGAGGTGATCGATATTCGCGCGAATACATATGTTTATACTGACTTTCAATCGGTTCGTATGGCGTGAATATTTCTCACAAGCCTTTCATCAGTAGAAGAAACATGATCAGTGATCGGTTGGATGGTTGTTTCCCTCATTCCGGCGTTCTCTTACATAGATTTTGAAATAACAACTCTGACCTAGCGAAGTACACTCATTTGCAAACAAATTTGGTTTCTGCGAGAGACTCACCTGAAACCCAGCTGAATCTCTCGTTAATGATGTTTCTAAGCAACGGAATGTGCTGCACCAGGCCGCCTCGTGCTTCAGTTGGTACGATATTCGAAATATCGTGATACATCTATAGACGTAATACACTACTCATAAGGTTACTGAAAATTCTTCGACACCCCACGACCAGTTTAGTCCTTCTTGGGGCTCATCAGGTAGGCATAATCCCCGAGTTGGTCTTACATTCTGTTGGCAGTTCACAATTACGGCGAAAACTGTGTTCCTATTCGTTTCAACTTCGACTCTGTTTACTAAATTTCACAGTGTCTCCACTCTGTTGGAGACGTTTTTAAGGCTGATCAAGAAGATGTTGTTTCAGCAAGGTCTGGTCAACTATCAGTGGATTTGTCGCTAGGCGAAGTGATACATTTGGCCCAAGACAAACGGAGGACCAGTCCCTTTCATATGGCATAATTTGTAATTGTCTAATTTCAGCTAGAGCTTCCCTCGCAGCTACTGAGTGTGGCTACTACTTGCAGCCTGTTGGAAGGGCGAAATTACCATCAAGTTCAATTTAATTTGAGTCCTTGCTCTTCCGGTTTAGATCAATTTAGTTAAACATATACCTCTTGAGTGCCGTTCAGCAAGCCTTCTGGTCTGTATAGGATCATAAGTGCTACCACAGTTGGGTCACGGTTAAGCAGATCAAGTGGATTTAATTGGGTTTGGGCTTCGTGCTTTATACCTCGATAACTACACGGATTACCGCAAACGGCCACGCATCACCTCAGCTGATCTAAGACCGCCCTGTACACGCTGGCTAGCTCTTCGCTGTCTATTCACTTCTATTCTATTCTCTTCACACTGGGATGTTTGACAATTTTCACCTCTCCGCCACCCGGGAACTTATTGTAGTTCACAGTAAGTCAGAAAAACACGTAAGTAAGGACACGGGTGTATTGTGTACACGCGGCCAACTTGGTCCGCTTTCGTGGCGGGTCAGCAAACAACTGAGTACATATCAAGTCAACCCACAGCGCTCACACGAGCCAATCAATCGGACACGCACCCAATCAGCCACTCAAGTCACACGCCAGATCGATGGGGGAACGACGGACGGACACGCACACGCGCAAACTCTCTGACACACCGAAACAGCTACTACAGAACTCTTAGTCCTATCTGAAGATTTTTGCATATCCCATATCCATTCTATCCGGGGTGTGCCCCACACTGTCAATTCTTCGACTACTGCCTGTTATTCATCTGCGTTTCTTGATGGTCTGTTTATGTGCTCACCCGTCCTGGTTTGCACTGGTTGGCTATTATTCATGTCAACCTTCGTGCAATCGTTGCATTTGTCTACACAGTTCCCATCCCTAACTACCGAGAGGCCATTGTTTAACTGCACCAATGCTGAGCTTGAAGCTTTTCCCTCCTGGAAAGCCTTATTCAACACCCTTTAAATGACTTCACATGTCCCTGCTGTTCTCCAGACACCTTCATTGCTGGATCTCAGTACTGGATCACTTATGCGCCTCAGTTGCCACCTAATCAAGCCCACTCGGCATTCACTCCCCCCTAAAGTTTACTTTAGAACTCAATCAGTGTTGGTGTGCCAAACTAGGAAGGGTAATGTACTCGAAGTGGATTCCAGCTTCATGCTGAACTTAACCTGCGGACTCAAGCTTTTATGACATTGGTAAACCTGTTGACGTTTTGATGCTTGGTCATAACGCACACATCAGTTACGTAACACAAAAGCTTGAAATATTGGAGGTCTCGTGATCAAGTCTTGCTCTTGAGAGCTAAAAACAAAGTGCTCGAGATTTAAACTTATCTGAACACCTTCAGCCACATCAACTAAAGGGAATCATGTCCACTTTTTGCACTGTCATGTTTGCCAGAGGCAACCGCCTTGCCATCTTAGTGACTATTGGCATACCTAGAACTGAAAGCAGAACTAACGAGAACTTCGTTCAACTCCAGTAAAGGTCGTACTTTTTTGGGGGGAAGCCCACTGTTAGTGGTTCAGAATACCTACCATAAATTCGGCCAACTTATATGGAGGTGGGCTTATTCCATCCACCAGTGGCCTTCTGGGGAGAACGGGTTGCGAATCGTGTTGGATTACACTCTTGAGACGCAAGTTCTACCGCTTGATTTGACCCACATTGTTTATCATCGACCTTTACTGCCTCCCTAATCTCCCATCCATTGCTGACATACTTGTCCGCCAGCTAATTTGCCTGTAAGTTTCATCACCTTGGTGTCGGTTGGCCGAAAAACAGCCAGCGTTATTCATGACTCTCAGCTGCTCGTGCATCAAAAATATTATGCACCTTTTGTGGCATTCAAGGTGTAGGGCCCCAGGTTTTTGGGACTTTAGAACCACAAACAACTGTACATGTTCACTAAAAGACGTTTTCAAAACCTATTTTCAACACTTGGAGTGATTTCTCCCACTCATAACTTTTTTGCTTACCGCGAAATTTAAACACTTCTTTAACAGAAAATGCTCCTCCTCGCTTACTGGTCCGTCTGCTAAATTTGATAAATAGCTTGTTCTTTTTCAGTGTTTCACTAGAAAACAAGGACGTGGGAAGTAGATTTTCCCACCGATGTTTATGTCTAACTTTACCAAGTATTGAATCCACCAAGGCTTTCTAAAACGTTTCAAACTGTGTTCTTCAAATGCACATAGTTGGTTTCATTTTTCCGCGTTAAGTGAATTTTAGTGGCAAGGTTATAAAAAGCGCCTTTTACAAATGCTACCGACAGACAAGGAATCGTGAGGCTGGCGGACATGCGGCACTTAGACGCCTCAACGCAAGCAGTCCAACCATCTCATCGACAATTTGGAGTTGGTTAGGAAGTTCGACAGCAACTGTTACTGTGACGCCATTGTGCCATACCTGGCGGGCATAAGTGTCATTCTCAACTCGATTGGGTGTGACTCCATGATGAGCTTCCTAGTGTAAACCGCCTTGTATGTAATCTGTATGAATTTTAATGCAATATCTGATATATTCGTGTGAACCTATCTCGCAGTGTGTTCCACTCACCTATTCGTAAGCTATAACCAGTCTTTTTCTTTGAACACAGTCCTTACGAGATGAACCCCGTGTGTCCATCACAGATGTGCCAGAGTGGCCCAACAAAGAAGCGCTTCACAATTTGGGTGACATCAGCGCCTCGGCCCCGTTAGACGAACAAGGACGTGACGTCCTTGTACTCCATCGAGGTGATCGTGAATGGAATCTTCGGTAAGTGAATCGATTTGCGGGTACTCTCTTTCTCTGGATACCACAAGATCACTTGCATGGACAGACTCATCTTTCAAGGCAGTAACTCATCTCGTTGTCGTGGGTTTAGCGCACCACTGAGTATGCTGTGACAACCCACATACTGTTGAACTATTTGTGTTGGTTCACTGAATCGACAAAAACTATTCATCTATACTTCCAGTGTTGATTCCTTTAGCATTCGGTCATACCGGAACTTTGTTGGACTTGTCTAAACTTATTTAAACAAACCTAGTTCATCAAAGCAAGCTGATCTCAAACGACAACTACTGTGTCTGCAATAATGAGTTTCCCACCGGGTCGGTCCACTGAAATATTGACTGTTGCCTTTCCAGGTCATTCACAACAACCTAAAGAGAAAGCTGCTGAATTTTGAGTGAGCGTAGAACGTAAAGTAGTGTGTGCCTCGTTTCGCTACTTCTGTTGTCACAGCATGCACACGGCTTGTTACGATTATTCCATATGCCATCTTCTGGTGTATTTTTTATTGCTCGATGTCACTTACTCGGTTTACGGGTGACTGGAGCTCAGCAAAACCGTACCTCTGGTCGTTCAACCATCATCGGCCTCAGAGTGACGTGAAGCCAAGTCAATTGATTCTACAGGCTTTTTTCTCACAACACTGGATAGTACGAACGATGCAAGTCAGTTGTGAACTATTTTGTACAACTAGTTGAGCTAGGGGTATCCACAGCATGTGGTAATCGTTACTGAATACCATCGACCTTGAGGTTCCTGTGATGCCCTTCCGCTCAGCTGAAAAGTGAAGCTTCCTGTTCAGACCATTTTGATCACCGAAACAACTTCAACTTGCGAGCGACCTCTTACGCAAAGTGTTGTGTTTAAACAAAATTCGATAGAAGAATTGAAACCTGTGGGCATCATCCTGTTGTTCGGAGATTTCACTCCAGAGGCGACTATTTTCAGATAGCATACACAACTTGCCCAAAAATGCACATGTGACATTCCCTATCCCCAAGCATAGCAAAAAGGTGCCCACTCTCGTGCGGGGATTTGAACACATATCCGGTCATTTAGTTAGTTCACCAGCCTCATTCAGGATCTTGTGATACCCTGTTACGCATGACAGACTACACTTTTAAATTACGGGCTTCAGCAGTTGCGGAAGTGTGTCCAGCATACGCTCAACCGACTGTCCTAAACGAGGCCGATGCGTGCTCTCTTGTTGTGCTACCTACTTGCACCTTACCGTTTTGGGTCTGATGACCTGAAAATCCGGAAGTGGCACCGTTTAGCACTAACACACTTGATTGTTGGTCTGTTTGCCGAGCTTGACATTTGGATTGCACTGAGGATTCTCAATCGATTATGAGCATTCGTAATCATCAGTCGAATCATACGTCTACTGCTTCGTCTAAGGAGCATCAGGTTGGTTAAATGGTAATCCATAGGATAGGCTACATGGTAATGCTTTATGCCGGAGGTATTCGCGGGGGGAGCGAAGTTACTATCTAGTGGAAACCAGAGGGCACGCGAAAGTCTCCCATTGATGGGCTGTTTTGAGACAAAACAGACCAGCTGCCAAGCAGAGCAAACGAGCTACCTATATTCCTCACCAAAAATACTGACAAAGTTAACACCCTATTCTTACCAGGTCCTTCGTTCAGTCTTGAGCATAATAGTTCCTAAACTAATGGGGATAAAACACTGGGACGAATGGG
The DNA here is from genome assembly GCA_003604175.2 of Clonorchis sinensis. NCBI lineage: Eukaryota > Metazoa > Platyhelminthes > Trematoda > Opisthorchiida > Opisthorchiidae > Clonorchis > Clonorchis sinensis. The sequence continues at coordinate 16,869,576 of CM030375.1, forward strand.
ATTTTGAGCAAATAATCGGTAGACTGCTACACTTACCAACATCATCTTTCAAGTTTGTGATAACGGAGCTCGAAATGAGTTGAAAGCCAAGTTATCCTAGTTATTTTTTCAATGTTTCCACGTGCACTCTCTTTTAAAGAAGAGTCATGAATTCATTCTTGTGCATTTAAATTTCAAAGAAGACAAAAGACAGTGACGATTTTGTGAATAGTTAACAAAAAGCAGGTCCGGCACTTTGACATCTCATCTAATGAAGCCTATCTGCCGGATGCCAGTCGTCTTTCCACCGTAATAATGTGTGATCTCATAGTGAATGCCTATCACGCGAGTTAACGTGACCAAAACGTATGACACTCCTGCCTGTTTTAGAGGCCGTGTGATCCTACAAGGCTGTTTTCGGGCTGAAATCGTTCATTGCATAAAACTTACCTCCAGTGTTATGTGTCCATCATGTTTCTGGGCTTTCGGTACCTAGGCGTACTTCGGCACTGCACTGCTGTCCTGTCGTGTATATTCTGGGGAAAGGACTCAAGTTGAGTTTCGCTCTTGTTAGGGCGTCAGCGAACGTTCTCAGTCGTGCAGAGCTTTCAACCCCGGACCTCGACATGTGAGGTGTCCGTGTTATCACTTCGCTGAACACACCTGACTTACTACGTTTGAATAGGCGAACATGTTCACGGCTGAGCGATGTGACTGGTTAGCCCGACGCCCTAGAATGATAAGTTATTTGGAGGGGAACATAAGACAAGCAAATAGATTCTTCGGATTGTCATTTACGGCATTATTTTTTCTGGACAGTATCCGATTTCTAATTGAGAGACGCTCTTATGTGAATAGGGTGACAAATTTTCCGGTAGATATTGTTATGTGGAAAGTTCGGGGAGCGTCATCTTCACACGACATTAAACACCTCTAAATTTTCAAACTCCCCCACTTCGTTGACCTTACTATAGGGCAGTAGTTTCCTCTCAAAGAAAAAAAACACGCCCGAGAAAGGATGCGAACTATGGCCTCCCGATTATCGGACGCGAGTAAACATGACCAAAGCGTATGACACTCCTACCTGTTTCAGAGGTCGTGTGATCCTACAATGCTGTTTTCGGGCTGGGATCGTTCATTGCATAAAACGTGCCTCCAGTGTTATATGTCCATCATGCTTTTTGGCTTCCTTTACCTAGGCGCACTTCGGCACTGCACTGCTGTCCTGTCGTGTATATTCTGGGGAAAGGACTCAAGTTGAGTTTCGCTCTTGTTAGGGCGTCAGCGAACGTTCTCAGTCGTGCAGAGCTTTCAACCCCGGACCTCGACATGTGAGGTGTCCGTGTTATCACTTCGCTGAACACACCTGACTTACTACGTTTGAATAGGCGAACATGTTCACGGCTGAGCGATGTGACTGGTTAGCCCGACGCCCTAGAATGATAAGTTATTTGGAGGGGAACATAAGACAAGCAAATAGATTCTTCGGATTGTCATTTACGGCATTATTTTTTCTGGACAGTATCCGATTTCTAATTGAGAGACGCTCTTATGTGAATAGGGTGACAAATTTTCCGGTAGATATTGTTATGTGGAAAGTTCGGGGAGCGTCATCTTCACACGACATTAAACACCTCTAAATTTTCAAACTCCCCCACTTCGTTGACCTTACTATAGGGCAGTAGTTTCCTCTCAAAGAAAAAAAACACGCCCGAGAAAGGATGCGAACTATGGCCTCCCGATTATCGGACAGGTGATCTACAAACTCCGTGGCTCAGTTAGTAGAACACCCCTCTGACAAGCGGGGGTGACACTCTTTCGGGTCCGCAAACCGGCATGTCTGTTCTTTCATGCCTTTTGCACTTAGCATTCTCAATGACCCAAATGTTCGATAACTTTGCTCACAGAATCGTTTGCAATGCGGAGTTGCATATCAATTTTATCGCAGAGATTAACAAGCCTATCCGAAAGCCATTTATTTGTCTTACAAAGTAATCGGCTCCGTCAACCCTTTTTAGTCAGGGTTTTCTCCTCAAATGTTCGCACGGGTCCAGCTAAGGTGGTGGGAATGTTTACTTGCTACTGGAATTTTCACTAAGCGTTACAACCTCATACGGAAGGATCTAAGTCGATTCTTCACTAATGCTAACTGTCCACGCCTCAGCATCTGAACGCCATCAGCGTAACCCGTTAGTTCTACATGTACTGTTTCGATGCTAAAGTTTCCCAACTGGTTTTGCAGCACCTTATATTTACCAATCAGTCCCAAATTGAAACTCATCTATCCTGCTCTGCTCAAATTCCCTACTCCCGGCTAGGACATTTGATGAACACAATGTACTACGTGACCAGTCCAAGGGACCAATAAAGGACGGCGTTTTGGCTCTGCTACACAAGGGTGCGCTCCAGGAAACCAGTTTACCGAACACGTAAGCACTTGTTGTACAGACGTCTGTCAGTGGTGTTTGTCCGATTACTTTGTTCTGTACACTCCAAACGTTATCGCAGATAGTAGTTTTAGCGGTCTACATCATCACAAAACCCTCGTTTGGACTACGAAGTTTGTTGTAACAGCGGATACACTTTCATTTGTCTTGTTCCTCTTTATCGGAGTGGCACCTGCAAGAAAATCACCAAACTGTGCTTGAATATGGTGACCATTTGGGTGAGAAACTGAGCGTCCAAGACGATGAGACTGGAACTGGATTTGAACACGTTAACTGCAAACCAAAATGCTCAAATCGGAATCCCATGTGCTTGGTACTTAGCACATCCTCCAAAACTAGCGGGGGACGTTAATATTAACAATTGACTACTGTCGATTAGTCGAATTTTCTGAAAAATTTTCATCTTATCAGCAGATGCGTGGAATCGTCCGACAAACCCTCATTCCAAGTTTGGTAATTTCTTAAGCAGTGTGCACCTCGCGAAACCCAGAAAGTTTCAAACAGGGAACAAGCGCACGCTTGTCTAGTTTCCAAGATACAGCTCCAGGCACTCTGATAAACAGGTTGGAAAAAATTCTGTCGTAATCCGCAATTCTCTTTTTATTTCAAGGCTTTTTGCCTTCTTCGAATGGGGATATAAAATACCGGTGAACAGACCCCTAGATAAAATATCCTTGATAAATGGTGTCCAGTTCAGGCATTTCTTCAGAACACTTCGGTTTTGTTTCTGGTTTATGTACGTTGGTTTTATTTTTTTCAGTTTTTACATGCCACACGGTTTGACGGTGGATCTCGAAGGCAATATATGGGTCACAGATGTTGGTTTACACCAAGTAAGTGTAGGTGGACGCATGTTTATGGCTTTCAGTCCTATAAAAATGCTATCGCATAGCGTAAAATCGTGACAGGTGGATCTTCAACTTATTTGAGTAACCCCCAATGGGAGACCAAAATGGAGAAACCGGGGTATTTGGTCACACAACGGGTTCCGTTTGGAACTTTCCCCCACCCTTCGGAAGGGTCTTTCTTGCCTAGATTGTTTTACAAGGATACCGTAAAGTGATTTGGCGGAAAAAACATCTAGATATTCGCCTTCCGGAGCAACCGCGATGACTGTCAACATCTATTGAAGTCGAATGTGCAGGAGTCCCTGGCACTAAAAATCCGGACGAAATAACCAGTTCGAAAAAGTGTTGTGTTAAACGTTAGCTACCACTTTGGTCTAAGTTTTGACACATCACGATCTGAGAATAAAGCTTGACTTCTACAATCGACTCGTCAGCTGGTTTGAGATGCTAAGGGGTCTCAACTATCGATTTTATGCCCTGCAATGCAAGTGTCTCATTTAGAAAAGAACTCGGCTTCACCTACTCAAACCTTATCCAGGGAGTCTGCTTAAGAACAACCTCTGGACAGTGGACGCAACAACCAGACTTTTTAGAAGATAGTAACAATCTTGAAGCTGCATCCAATGTTATTCCGGTCAAACTGGCCTTCTAAGCAAGTGATACGAGGTCCTTCACATTGTATCTTCTGCCAAAGCAGTTATTTTGTGCTTCCCTTGGTTATCTGAATGTTAAATTCACCAGCTGGTTAGTGACTTTCGGGTCCAGATACAAGCGCCTGATGAAAATTGTAGAAAAGAACTTCAAATACTGATGCTGAAACCGGTTCATAGATAACATCCAGCTGGAGGGACATGCTTGTCAATCAGACATAATTTAGGTGACCATTGCCAACTGTTCAGCTCACAGTGTTAACGGCACGGGGATGATCGGTTTGTCCCTACCAATAACCGTATACCTTACGCTGCTACGTTTTACGTCGCACAATACATAAAAAGTATCTGTTCAACCTGAAACTGACAACAGCGACGCAATGAATATGAAGGAATCTGTCAATAGTCCTGGTTTAGAAACATTCGTGAAGGAGGGGTAAGACGTTTAGCTTCCAATCTAATCTCATTTCCAGGGCGTGATATTTCTTGCGCCGAAAATCTAAGGGCTGCAGTTGCCAATGAATATAATACAACTCGAACAGCGTTTCGATGTGTGTGTTTCGGTATGTACATGTGGATCCAAGGGACTGCAAACTGTCCACATTCGTTACACTCATACCTATCTATATATGCTAAACCGGGCTAAGTCACTCCACCTATTGTTCAGGTTAACCCACATTTCAGTCTTCCTCAGAAGTTTCGATTAGATCCATCAGACGTGAACAAGATTGGTTAAATGTCGGAGTCGGATGTGGGGATAGGTTGACTAAGTGGGGAAAAGTTGAACTGGTCGTAAATTTTGCCCAATTATTCCTTTTTTCTCTCTGTTTCCAATTTCAGGTTTTCAAGTTCAGTCCAGACAAAACCCAACTGATGGTTTTGGGCGAGAAGTTTAAACCTGGGAATGATTCAGAACACTTTTGTAAACCAACTCATGTTGCAGTCGCATCCACTGGTGATTTTTTCGTCTCTGACGGGTCAGTAAAAGTCCATTGTTTGAAGATCAACATTGTATCCACAGATGTGTGCATGATTTGGACAAATAATAAGTTCCTCGAGCATTCCTAGAGCATCAGTCCCGCCGTTCTAGATCCAAAACGGTACTGTACTATTCTACGATAATTCATTAGCGATTAACTTTTGGCTGGTTTCAAAGGAGTCGCTTGTGCAAAAAGTATTTCGTCTCAGAAGAACAAAAAATAGACGGTTTATGCCAGCTGAAGGCTAGGAGAATCATATAACGGCCTCTTCGATATATCTTGGTGATCAAGTGAAGTGGATGCGCCTGCTTATCAGTATCGGCCGGATTATCTTTTACATTCGAAAGACAAACTTTTAGAAAATAACAGCTTTCAGCATAAACGCCGTTTTTTCATATTTTACTCTATCCATTTGTGCTGCATCACGAATTATGAATCATAGCTTCTGTCTTGCATCTAGATGTTGTTTGCCGGAGTCAACATTTGGACACGCAGAGTGGACAAAAGTCACCGTCTGCAAAAAAAACACCCATAACTTTGTGGGGCTTTGACAACCCGATTGGTCCACCAGTTGACAGGGTTGGATCGGTACACCTCTCAGAAATCAGATACCACTATAGCCTGTGCCCAGTTTATTTTGGCTTCAATGGTTTGTAATGTACGAACTACGTAGGAGAATAGCTATCTGGCCTAATGAAAAAGCCAGATTGACCGACCTGAACAGGACAGCTGACAGCTCGTCGTTTGTAGCGTCGTTCAAAATATCTTACTTGAACAGTTCTGGCCCTGACTACGTACAGATTACTGTCCAAAAGTTTAAAGAAATGTGCTCCCACCCAACGGTCTAGCGTGATAATGTCAAAACTCATAATATTCTCATACCAACAGCAACTAATGTATTCCTTCAAACCGCTTCCAGATATTGCAACAGTCGAATAATCAAGTTTCGCTCTGACGGTACGCTAATTACTCAATGGGGAGAGAAAGTTCGAAGTAAGTCCCCTTGGAATCAAAACTTACAAACTCGCCCCCAAATCAGAACTGCCTTCGGAGTAGTACTTACTGTGTACTGTGTAAATCTTTAGTTTGCCTGCCAAATGCTCGGTTCTGTGTCGCACCGCTTTTGATAACATTTGTTTACACGTGACTTTCGTGAGAAAATGTTGATCGCATTTAGAGAGAAGCTATTTATTTAAGTTATACATCATCATCTGTAAAACCGGAGTTGCTTTGATCCATCTCCTCCGTAGGTGTAACACGCAATACCTTATGCTGTGAAGGAATGAAATTCTACCATGTCAATATATCCCTCAAGCAACTGATTGCATACACTCTGTCATGTACACTGCATTCTTGAGATCTTATGCTGTGGAGGCATGAAATTTTACAATGTCAGTATATCCCTCAAGCAACTGATTGCATGCACTCTGTCATGTACACTGCATTCTTGAGACAGTCTACCGCCGGGCGCTGTGGCTGAAACCACTGTCAACATCCATAAGCTTCGATATAACTGTCTCCATGAAACTAGACCATGCATTTAGTTGACTGCTGACTGCCTATTAAATTTTAGATCCTGAAACTCCAGGACCTTATGAACTCAATATCCCACACGAGTTGGTTCTGTTGGAAGACAGTGATACATTGTGTGTGGCCGACCGGGAAAATCATCGCGTTGTTTGTTACTGCGCCGGTCTAACCCCGGAAACAGAACACCTAGCAGGTGAATATCGATACGAGCTCAGCGAACCAGGACCCGTGTATGGAGTTGCCGTGAGTCCTGCAGGTAAGCAGGTATCCTGATATCACCACTTTGGTCCGTAATCCCTTGTGTTTCTATGAACTAGGAATATTTTCAGCCTACATGTTTTGCTTTAGACTGTGTTTTAAAGGAACGCATTCTTTTACGCAGCTAACGCCTTGGTGATCTTGGTGAACCAAAACAATGAACAAGGCCCCGTTGACATTCGTCTGTACGACCTGGACACAGGGGAACGGCTCGGCATACTGGCCGATGAGAACGAGGTAAGCTGAGCATGTAGAACACCTACTCTCCCTCAAAGAGCAGATTGTGGATAGTAGCCTTTCCCGTTACATTTTCCCGTGCATTAATTTCCCACGATTGTTTCCAACAAGTGTATCTAGTTGGGACGATCAGGTCTCCCTTTCTATAGCAACTTACACTGGCAACCTTCTGTTCTTAGTAGACTGTAGGACTTTCAAACCGTGGCTAAGCTTTGTTTAGATTTGTCTTCAGGACGAAAGATGAATAGTTTCTCCATTTGTAACAGATGGAGACACCTTACAAGATTGATAATTGGTTAGGTAAAAACGTGACCCCTAGATGAAAGTTGTCCATTGTGTAGATATTGCCAGTGACCGCATATCTAAAAAGGACTGCGTTACTATGTAATCTGTGTGTGACTGAGCCCGGGGAAATTCTGGATACCCAACTTTTGGGAGTTACCTGAACTCCCGTGTGGGTTGGTAATGTTTGACATCCGTTTTGTGGATCACGCACTTCATTTTAGCACATGAAGTTCAAAAAATATGTGGCGTAAAGCCGGGAATATCAGTTTAGTTTAATAATTAGCAGTCATGGGCAGTACACATTTGACGACCCATAAATACGCCCCTCACTCCTGACAGCCAGCATCCTGAAATCACTCAACCATTTTAGCTACTTGCGGCATGTCAGTAGTTAACTTTTCAAACTACCGTTGAAGACCACAGATGGCCTCAGGTCATTTCACCTCTGTGGGCGTGTTTGGAGTATCGCATGCTGGAGTGAACAGTGCTTGAACAAAAAGCCTAGTCTGTGTCCTTTACATGTTCCTGGAACACTATGGCCCATTCGGATGATAACCATTTCACGAAATTCTAGATGACCCCGTAAGGACTTTACTGCAAAATCCAGCGCAATATGTTCCCGAAAAACCACTATGTATACTACTAGCTAGCTAAGTTATTCTCCAAAAGTGTCTCTGGTAGAAGTACCTTGAATAGTAGTTCTATCACGGCAAAGTTGCCGTAAATATATGGACCAGTTATTCAGAAGAAAAAGCGTTTCCCTGATACAAAGGTTTCCATTCTTGGGCGCGGCAGTCTGTAGAGGAATGTTTAAAAAATCCAACAGTATACCACGCTGCACCATTGGAAGTGACACAGGATTGCCAGGATTTCAGAACCTTCGGATTATCGAGTTGATTTGCAAACTACGCCCACGGAACTATGGCGGTTGCAGTCGTCTAATCAACATAGCCGAGTTATACTGTTGGCGATGAAAAACACGCACTGTCGCTCAGACAGTTGATTAAATTAGCTGCCTGCAGACGTTTGTACAGAACACTGGGACAGATGAAAGTAGAAAAGTGACGGTGGCAGAATGACAATGAACTTTGGGGGTTTTTTGGTCTTGAAGTTTTCATTATTAAGTGAGATTTAATTGGATCGGAAAGGTTTCCTTGCTTTCGCGGCTATTCGTAACCCAGTTCTCTAAAGTTGTCCTATACTAGGTTTCCAGAAAACCTGTGTAAATGGTGATTTTCAAGTAACCAGTCCTGATAGAATGCAGGTTTGCTAGTCTAAACAAAACCTCATAATTCGATCACAGCGCCTGCAAACACCAAGGTGGAATTGAAATCCCATTTATTGACAGATTGAAGTGCATCTCCCCTTAAACATGGTAGAACCGATTGCATCCATAAGCCTGGTGCTGGAATTTAAACAGTGAGTTGGCTCTCTAGCTTCGTCCTTCATTTTCCCATAGAAATCCATTTGCGATAGATCCCCTCTCTAGAGCTTAAACTATTAGGAACAACAACACCTTTGAATTTGGGTTAAAGTATTGAGTACCATAAATTTTCACCGTTTTTCACTGTACAAGGAATCCGATGCAACTCAAAAATGTCTTTGTCATCGTTCGTTATTCCACAGGGATACGGCAAAGCCCATACAGTCTCCGCTTGCACACTTGACAGTGAACAAGGATGCATTATTGTGAACAGTTTGAACAAAGCAGGTCAGCAGAAAGATAGTCGAAGCAAACCAGTCCGACGTCGCCTCTGGTTCTATGAAGTTCAAGCAATCGAATAATTTCGTTTTTACACCTGTTCCCCTTGAAATCCTCCGTCGCCATATTTTTAAATTGTCCATTTGTTGTGCTTTCCTGTCTTGTCTGTCCTTGTCACACGTCTTCTTTCCTCTTCAAGAGCATTGATTGGGCAAGTCGGAAATAAACGACCAGTTATTCTTCAATAATTGGCTATTTTTACAAGGTCATATTTAGTAGGAATTAAACTCACCAAACTACTCATTACTTTCGAGAAATACACTCATTTGCATATCAATTTGGTTTTTGCGAGAGACTCACCTGGAACCCAGCTGAATCTCCCGTTTGTGATGTTTTTAGGAAAACAGTCCAATTCGGGTTCAAGTGGAAGATACGGCTGACAAAAACTCGGGACTGCGCCTACCTGATGAGCCCCAAGAAGGGCGAAACCGGTCGTGGGCTGTCGAAGAATTTTCAGCAACCTTATGAGTAGTACATTACGTATACTCATTACTTTATTAAGGTGTGACTCACTTTAAGTTTTGAGCGCAATAGAACTGAATAATGCTTGGAGCGGAAGACTATCTTCTATTGAGGTCGGATTGATTGGTCCATCGGTTTGGGGTCTAAAGAAGCTTTTCCAGTCGTAAATGGAATGTAATGACGGCTAATTTATAGCGAGGATGTCGCACCGCAATCGCTCTTTTGAATGAGCCCGCCCCGTTTTGTTGGCTGAACTTGTAGACTTCATTTGTGAGCGTCATAGGAAAACGCATGATCACACAAATCTCTGGCAACAACACTGCTAAATGAGGAGCCATCTCATCGGTGAATTTGTATACAACCTGTCATCCGTGACTACTGACGGGAGGCAAATTCAAAACTCCTTCACGCGATGTTCTCTTACGCATTCCGACTAATTAAGCTGACGTAATCAAAGTGATAGCACGGTCAGAAAGTATTTATAGTCAAACAGGTTGCAAGGGATTCAGTGTTCTGAAGGCAACTATTCATCCTCAAAATCTTACCTACCGGTGTCGAGCTTCTGCAATCACCCAGCAAAGCTTATTGAATCCAGTTTACACGGCGAACCCTAACAAGGTGGAGGCATATTTATGGAAACTATTAGTGCACAGTTGATGATAGCCATACTATGATTCAGAAGGTATACATGCACTAATAACAGTCTTTACTATGGTTGACAGTGAGGAGTTGCAACACGTATAAAAATGAATACAATGCGGAATGTGGAGCAAGACAAAAAGGGAACTTATCGGTTGTGAGAGTCCCTTGGTAAAAGTCCGGACGACGGTAACGTGTTTTCTCCGGAGCATAGTTGCTACACGTGTTCCATATTGTCCGTGGACTTGTGGAGGGCGGTTGACGTCCTGCTCCCTGCGCGCGCGCGAGTTTTTGTGTCTTGAGTATGCTCGGCTTTCCTATATGTAGGTGCGTTTGCGTGTACGTGGGTGTCAGCACATGACTTGTTGCCACGCTTACTGGCCGGTAGGGACAGTCAATATCAGATGAGTCACCCTTGTGTGTCGCGATTTGTAAGTGTAGGGCAAAAAGCGAGTCTCGTGATCTAGGGACGATTGTGAGCTGTGTAGTCAAGTGAGTCACAGTCGTGTAGCTTGATTTGTGAGTGTAAAAAAAGGACAGATCTCGTGATCTAGTGAGTGGCGGTGGGCTGTACAGTCACGTATGTTGGTGAAGGGGCCGCTACAAAACCACCTAGGATTGACGTAGCTTAACGTACCGTCAACCCCAAAGGAACCTGTTACGCTCAAATGTGCGGTTTGTCAGAGGCATATAAAAAACTGGAATAGTGCTGTGGCCTAAGCAAACTTTGACCATTACACTGCAACACAGACTGGCTCAATGGCTCATGGATATATATGGACCTCTTTGCCAACAATTCTCTCAGTTTGCAAACTAGGTACTTTCATAAAAATAGGTACACAATCGATCTGTCATAGACAAAAACCTGCATCCAGTTAGCTACAAAAACGAAAATTACAACCATAGGCAATGAAACTGTAAACAAAACGCCTTTCTTGAAGCCCATCTGGTAGACGCAGTCCTCAAGTTTCCGCCAATCTAAGGTTCTCCAAATTTTACTCGAGTGAGGAAATACACTTATTTGTGAGTTGAGTTGGTGTCAGCGAAGGACTCGCTTGAATCCCTCGTTTAGGCTACTCTACAAGTGAACCACCCACACATGTAGGCTGTCCAGGAGTATTCAGTAACATGATGAGTTCCGTCTTCCATGACGCTTGAAGTATCAGTTTTAACTATTTACTTGACTCTTTCCATCTAAAGGGTGGCTGGATGTACCGCTTGAGCAGCAGTGGAAACCAACGTAAAAAGAAACTGTGTTGTCTGATGTTCACTAAAATCCATGTCCGCTCAACTCGTTCGGTTGACCGTCGGTAGTAACTCTGTCCAGCGACAACGTTTATGGATAATGTCCAATTAGTATACGTTTTCGAAACGTCCACATGTCAAAATGCTTACTACTCACGAGTAGTACCGTCGAACATTTTAACATCCAACCCAAGTGGGTTCCTGCGCACTTTAACATATGTTCGAACACGGAAAAGTGCTAAACCAGTCCGTATGTTTGAACATCGGTCTAAGAAAGCTCAACCACAGCTGAACTTGACTAGCTGTGTGGCAATCAGACATAAAGATGTACAATCTGCGTCAAGGCCTGTGGCACAATTCAGTCACGTTCAGTGCTTAACCCATTCTGATGGCTTCCAAAAGTTCCCACTGCGGTGTTGTATTTGAATCCAGAAAACTAGCACTACGTCACCTGACAGTGGCTGTAAGCAAAAAGGTTTGTTATTCTCTCACATGGTTTTGTGTTCATGACCTCTACTGACTGAATATCAATGAGATAACCCGTTTGTCGGACTCCTCTCCTATGAAATGCTGCCGAAATTTGGTTCAAAAGAAATCACGTGATCACTATAGGATGGCGGAAGCTGAAACTCCCCAGTTATTACTGGCATCTGCAAGCTGGGCATAGGAAAAAGATGATGAAGGAGTACCGCCAGCCAGACTTCCTTTGGAGGAAATTTTGTGATCCCAGAGTACCTAAGCTAGGCCTTACTGAGGGTTAGGGTGCTAGTTTCGAGCGAGACCTCTCATAGCCGTGCCTCTTTTTAGCAGGTTATTGCATTTCCGCATCCACTCTCGACTTATACTTCAAAGCGGCCTGGTGAAGAACCAGCGTGCTTTCACCAAAGTGCTACTTGTTACAATACCATGATGGTAAGCTTCATTTCCTAATCGGTTAGAATAGTAAGTTTGGATTTTAAAAAGCCTAATGTCGTAAACGGCCAGAATATCTGAATAATGTCCTAAGAACGGATCGGTAATCTGACTAACTTTCCATTCTTACTTGTCCCTACCTAATGGAGTTGGTGACGCTCACCTCAGCTAGAAGATTCACTACTCCGTAAATTCCAGCCGAATTCATAACATGAGACAAAAGGTCATAATATAGAAAGAAGGATACTTAAAGCAGAGCAACATCTGCAGCAGTCAGGCTGCTGTAAAACACCTCTTGGGACGTATTTACCGGGTGAAAAGAATTCTGCGAAAGCCGATCCCAGATTATTGTTTGTGTGATGGCTAGAAAAACGTCCCGCGTGAAAGTTTGAGGCGAGTTTGAACTTTCTGCTCTAACGTAAGAAATTATATTCCTTTTCCAACAAACCTGGTATTCATGTTACCAAGTTGCCAAAAGATGCGTAATTTCAGTAACTTTGAACATAGGTTTGATTGCTGTCGAATGCTGCAAGGTCTTCAAAACTTCGGTGTTCAAATCTTGCTGGTGGGAGCCTTATCTATATGGAGTATCCAGACTATGTCAGCTCATCCGTGGTGAAAAAAACGAACCAAAGCATTGTTGAACAAACTGATAAACACCATAACATCCTCGGCATGCACCTTGCACGTTCAAAATGCAAAGTAATGCATCCGAACGTGCAATGTCTGAACATACTCCTTACAATTCAGGGAGGAGCACTGGAGGTTGTGTGAAATTTCACGTACCTCAATAGTTGTATTAGCTCAGCCGAAGTTGTCTGATAATGTCATTGAACGAATCTCAAAGGCCAGAAACAGGTTTGCTAATTTGCATCACTTGTGGCGTCAGAAAGACATACCACTGAGAATCAAGGGCTGCGTGTACTAGGCTACAAGAAGGGCTTTATGCTTGCAAGACAGATGATGTGAGGCACCTTTGGGTTTTTGACCACCGATATCTCAGAAGAGTTGCTGGGGTGAAATTATGTCAACGAATTTGTGACCAAGTAATTGAAAGAACAGTCTTTGTTTGTGCAACACATACTACAGTCGCGGAAACTATCCAGCATTATCAGTTGTCTTGGCTTGATCATGTGCCACGAACGTCGAAAAATCATTTCCCAGAACAAGTGTTGTTCTCCATGCCTCCTTTAGAACGGCAAAATTTTCCAGGTGGACAATGAATGACTTTGTCGAAGGGTGGGAAACAGATGGTGAAGAGTTTCGGGGTTTGTAGTCCGTCTTCCATGATGGAGTCCAGTGACCCTCTTCCCTGTGCTTGGCTGGAGACCGAAAGAAATGGCAGCTAATTGATATCAGTAGCGTTCATGCTATCGATTTACTTCCAGATTGTCTGATAGAGCTTTTGAAGGTGTATGCACATCAGAATGCTTGTGATAGGCTAGCATCAGGTTCCCTCCCTCACCCACCCTTTTCCATTTTTACCAATGTAGCGCTCTGACTACAATTACACAAAATTTATTGCAACGAGGCATCAATTTCGACACTAATGTTGCTTTCTTTAATGGTGGTTACTTATGTTCACAACGACATAGCGTCATTCTGCCCTGCCAATGGTCGAAAATAGTGGATACAGCCATCAGTCAAGTCGTGGCCTTTCTCGTTTTGGTAACTTGCAGGACAGTGAATGTGCGTAGCCGCGTGGGGAGCTACAGAACAAGAACAAATCAAAATGTGACTTGCAAAGCAGAAATACAACAACTCAGGCATCTCACCAGAGTTGGAGCATGTGGGACATATGTCAGGGCAAACGAAGATTTGGGTAGCCAGTTTGGATAGCTCGCTCAAATTGCATAAAGTAATTTGTAACAACGACTAGTACAGCAACGTCCCATATGTATAGTATGGTTTCCCTGGACAACCATAAAATTGAGCCGAATCGTCACAAAATGTAGGTTTCTCAAGTCGTATTAAAGAAGGGACATATGTCACAATGATGTTTACGCTTTGAAGACGAATTCATTAGGGTTAAACTCGCTAAATCCAGCATTTGAACGCTTCCCATTAGTCAACACTTCAAATTATATTAACGAAACACACTACTCATAAGGTTGCTGAAAACTCACAGACAGCGCACGACCGGTTTCGTCCTTTTTGGAACTCATAAGGTAGATGCAGTTCCCGAGTTTCCGTCAACCTTATGTTCTACTTGAACAAAATCAGAGATCTATACTTATTTGCATACAAATTCGGTTGTCACCCAACTGAATCTCTCGTTTACGATGTTCTTCTGATGAGCCCCAAGAAGGGCGAAACCGGTTGTGAGATGTCGAATAGCTTTCAGTAACGTTGTGAGCAGCTTGTTACTTCTGTACAATGTAGTGCAACCCTGGCGCATCGTATCATGAAGCATGAGATGGCCGGGTGAAACATATTCAGTTGAATAAGAACATCATGAACGAGAGATTCAGCTGTGTCTCCCTTGAAAACTAAATTGGTATGCAAACGAGAGTGTTTCGCTTATATCGCCGAAAGTTTGTTGACAGAGCAATAGACAGAGCTAGATAACATCTCAAATATGGATTTAGACCGCGATAAAATGATGATGCTTCATTTCACAGAAGTCAAACAGTTTCCAAGATTAAAGCCCTGTTTTGTAGAAAGTGGGTCATCTTTGACGATTTCTTCTATTGAAATTCTGAAGTGCTGAAAAGTGACGTAACTGACCAGGACGCTGACTATCTCCTAAATGAATGCTCGCAGAATGAGTTGAGGGCGTCTTCCAATAGAAATGTTGCACCTAACCGATCTCAAGATAATCATGCTCTGAAAGCCATATATTCCTGTCATGTTGGTTCCATCAGCCGAGTGACAAGATTGTCTCCCCCCAGTGGATGCACTGCGTTCTTGAAGCCACAAGAAGTGTCGTCGCAGTAACGGCTTATGGACTGGACTAAGTTGATGGATTTCGAACGTGCCTTGTATAAACCGGATGTAGGTGTCTGTCTGTTCGTTTCCGAATCCTGAAACTTTCCGACATCGGTCATAAAGCGCCAAGGGATTTGGCTTCCAGACACAAAGAGCTGTAAGGACCAGCTCAAAATCCAGTGCTAGACTCATCCGGAAAGCCAACGTCCGTCTGTCCTGGCTTGTGGTAAGTTTCATTGAAATAGCATGTCCCCGGTCTGTGTAACATTTTGAACCGAGGTCCATGCAGCGGTCGACAGAGGTCAGGTCATTTGGCGCGCAGTACAGGTCAAGTTACGACAAACACGAGGTGTGGAACTGAGTTCAGTCATGTGAATGTCTCGTTGGTTTGGCTAATCTCAAAGTCATATCAGATTTTGGCACAACCCTATACTGGACCTGCCCGGCAAATGACTCGAAGATATTGGTTATGTACTGATTATTGGTTATGTGCTGAAACATTAGTAGCTCGGGTGAGTTTATTGGTTGTTGAACAGGTGGCATTTGGCCTGTTCGCCGATGGCCTCACTGACCAGTTAGGGCTGAAGAAAGAGCAGAATTGTTGCGTAAAGCTAGAGTGTTCTTGTGACTCCTTTCTGTTAAGTTATTCATGGCACTGTCCCTCTTACTCTTTCGCATCCTCGAGACTAGCGAGACTGTAACCCAGTTGGCCAATCATCCAATCCTCAGAGTTCATTTTCATCTGCATGTTCACATTTATGCACCTGCTTTTCGCACACAGACGATTACATAAAGCACTGTCGGTTTCACTCCGTCCCGAACATGTGACGGACGTGGGCTTAATCTATCTGCCCCGCGAGCATGAGGTCAAACTGCATCCCTTGTATAAGGCGACATTTGCGGAAGATGGGCGTCTGAGCGGGAGCAAGAGGTAAGTCGGTTTTGCGACGAATACGCATGGCTGAACATAGATGAGGATAACGACTCAAGCCTGTCAACTGCACGATGGTGGCCTCGGTCAACTGAGTGGGAAGTAACGACGCGAGACAGCGCACGACCGGTTTCGTCCTTTTTGGAACTCATAAGGTAGATGCAGTTCCCGAGTTTCCGTCAACCTTATGTTCTACTTGAACAAAATCAGAGATCTATACTTATTTGCATACAAATTCGGTTGTCACCCAACTGAATCTCTCGTTTACGATGTTCTTCTGATGAGCCCCAAGAAGGGCGAAACCGGTTGTGAGATGTCGAATAGCTTTCAGTAACGTTGTGAGCAGCTTGTTACTTCTGTACAATGTAGTGCAACCCTGGCGCATCGTATCATGAAGCATGAGATGGCCGGGTGAAACATATTCAGTTGAATAAGAACATCATGAACGAGAGATTCAGCTGTGTCTCCCTTGAAAACTAAATTGGTATGCAAACGAGAGTGTTTCGCTTATATCGCCGAAAGTTTGTTGACAGAGCAATAGACAGAGCTAGATAACATCTCAAATATGGATTTAGACCGCGATAAAATGATGATGCTTCATTTCACAGAAGTCAAACAGTTTCCAAGATTAAAGCCCTGTTTTGTAGAAAGTGGGTCATCTTTGACGATTTCTTCTATTGAAATTCTGAAGTGCTGAAAAGTGACGTAACTGACCAGGACGCTGACTATCTCCTAAATGAATGCTCGCAGAATGAGTTGAGGGCGTCTTCCAATAGAAATGTTGCACCTAACCGATCTCAAGATAATCATGCTCTGAAAGCCATATATTCCTGTCATGTTGGTTCCATCAGCCGAGTGACAAGATTGTCTCCCCCCAGTGGATGCACTGCGTTCTTGAAGCCACAAGAAGTGTCGTCGCAGTAACGGCTTATGGACTGGACTAAGTTGATGGATTTCGAACGTGCCTTGTATAAACCGGATGTAGGTGTCTGTCTGTTCGTTTCCGAATCCTGAAACTTTCCGACATCGGTCATAAAGCGCCAAGGGATTTGGCTTCCAGACACAAAGAGCTGTAAGGACCAGCTCAAAATCCAGTGCTAGACTCATCCGGAAAGCCAACGTCCGTCTGTCCTGGCTTGTGGTAAGTTTCATTGAAATAGCATGTCCCCGGTCTGTGTAACATTTTGAACCGAGGTCCATGCAGCGGTCGACAGAGGTCAGGTCATTTGGCGCGCAGTACAGGTCAAGTTACGACAAACACGAGGTGTGGAACTGAGTTCAGTCATGTGAATGTCTCGTTGGTTTGGCTAATCTCAAAGTCATATCAGATTTTGGCACAACCCTATACTGGACCTGCCCGGCAAATGACTCGAAGATATTGGTTATGTACTGATTATTGGTTATGTGCTGAAACATTAGTAGCTCGGGTGAGTTTATTGGTTGTTGAACAGGTGGCATTTGGCCTGTTCGCCGATGGCCTCACTGACCAGTTAGGGCTGAAGAAAGAGCAGAATTGTTGCGTAAAGCTAGAGTGTTCTTGTGACTCCTTTCTGTTAAGTTATTCATGGCACTGTCCCTCTTACTCTTTCGCATCCTCGAGACTAGCGAGACTGTAACCCAGTTGGCCAATCATCCAATCCTCAGAGTTCATTTTCATCTGCATGTTCACATTTATGCACCTGCTTTTCGCACACAGACGATTACATAAAGCACTGTCGGTTTCACTCCGTCCCGAACATGTGACGGACGTGGGCTTAATCTATCTGCCCCGCGAGCATGAGGTCAAACTGCATCCCTTGTATAAGGCGACATTTGCGGAAGATGGGCGTCTGAGCGGGAGCAAGAGGTAAGTCGGTTTTGCGACGAATACGCATGGCTGAACATAGATGAGGATAACGACTCAAGCCTGTCAACTGCACGATGGTGGCCTCGGTCAACTGAGTGGGAAGTAACGACGCGACATCGGCCCCTATAGTACTGACATAGAAGGAACTTTCCCTTGAGACTGCAAGCGTTTGCAAGTGTCATGAATCAAGCAACCTTGTTGGTTGCATTTCCACAGGAACTTATCTGTAGAATCGCAGTGTACTTAAATTTGGAATTACCTTGGCAACTGGCTAAGCACGTTTAAACAGAATATTTTAGGTCCTCCCGGAAAAGACTAGCCCACAGTTGTTGCCGGAAATTACCAACACCTACGTTCAACGACCAAAATTTGACAACTCACTCACGCCGACTTGACAGAGAATAAGCAAAGGTAACTTGCTAGACAAATCAAAATGTGAGGATTCTGGGGATGTTGGGGTCCATAAAGCATCTTCGCCTGTCCTCGGCAGCGTGTTCATTTTTCTCACTCAAACTAACCCCAGAGGATATGACCGGATACTCCTGAAAGCAAGGGGGCTTGGTGAATGATGAACACATTTGCTTTAGGCGCAAGTCATAACCCAGGAAATCACAGTAGGTCAATGTTAACTCTGGCTTTTAGTACTTACGATAAGGCCCCTCTGCTATACTACTCTTTCTTAACGTGACTTAATCTTCAGTTCGCGAGACGTGCACTACTGAGGACTTCCAATAAGGATGAAACAACTCTACAGTACATCTTAGCTTCGCAGAATCGACCGGATTCATCTACACGGCGGAACATTCATTGAAAATCTCCGAATCTCTTCAAACTACCAAAAATGTCTTTTGTCATTCGTTTAGATTTACAAGCCACTTGTCACAGAATGTAACCGATGGCTCTAGCAAGCGATCCTATAGCAAACAGCTATGTCATCGGTTCTGGCAGACATGAATTGATTCGGTATGGCTAATGGTTGAAAAAAGTAAGACTGTTGGATCTGCAATATGGTCACAAAATACATTTAGCTAATCAGGCTGACAATACTATATACGACATACGATAAATCATTACTGATCGACCTCTTAATCGATAATAACCAGTACATTTTTACTGCGCAGTTAGTTTTGTTCTTTTTGGTTCTTATTTGACTTCGGTATAAAAATGACCAGTGTGATCAGGATGACAGGTTTCAACCAAAAATATACAGACACCTCTTTTCGGCGCACGAATATGTCTCATTTTCACAAGTCCAGTGCTCTGTAAACATCATACTTGAGTTGATTAAGTTTGGAATTATTTATTAACTAGTTATTGGGAGCCTGTAGTTTTCCTTCCTTCAGTCTCCATCTGGGGGAGGGACATCGGCACCTTCTACCGGCCCTTCCCTATATACCAGAGGGATTACTGATAGGAATCACTTGTCAGTTTCGAGAGGTCGCAGTGTGCCTGCTGCTGAAAATCACGGGCTTCATTGTTGCCTTCCTCCATGTTAGTTTCACTTTGTGATTTTGTGCAGCTGACTACTTTTGAGGAGTATGGGTCTATCATATTTGCAGCATGTATATCCGACGTTGGCATTGTTGATTTTACGCTCTAAGTCACAGATGTCAGGCATGTGAACTCACATCAAGGGAAGTCAGGGTTTAGTTTTAGCGCTATCTGTGGAAAATCTGCGAAAGCGTGTGAAAAACAAGCTGCTCCTCTTAATGCGCGGATTCTTAATCACAGCCAAAAAAGGATTCAAAGATGTGAAATTATACTCGGCGGGTACGATGTACTTCATTGTCTTACTGGGCAACGCACTAAGTAGTTCAAGAGGGTGTGCCTGTTTTACAGGTTGCATCTCACCTTTGTCGATTCTGACAATGTGCTACTTGTCACGTTCCGAATTGGATCACGTTCTAAAATAGATAACATCTGGTTGGTTAGTTGTCGATGCTAAGTCAGCTATACTTACCTATAACGATGAATCAGACTGCGGTTACGCGAACAGTAGAAACCAAATTGCAGTACTGCTAAACAGGGGTCACCTGGGTTGGACAGAAATCAAGCGATGGTACGCATTCGAAGAACGCTGTTCTCAACCAAGAAGTTTGCTCATTTAGCCTGTGATTCAACACTTGGGTGCTGAAGTGCATCAGTCATAAAACGTTGACGCGATAACACACTTCAGCTCTTATTGTAGGCAGCGCTGAAGGATACAATTAGAGAGGTAAATGACTTTGCATAGACTAGAAATGAGATGCGATCAAGTGACAGCTACAAAAGACCATTCTGACGATAAAAAATTGAGGGAGAAGACTTTCCAAAACTAGATTTCTCAGGTGCACATCTGTAGTAGTCATTGGCAGAAAACAGTGAAGAACTGTTGACAAATAGTGCAAACTAGTGATTTTCCACACATAACAGACCACCCTTCGGTAGCAAGTGTGTACCAGCCACTTTCCAGGAAACAGTGGATGTTGTGCTTATTAGGATGCTCTCACAGACGCATACATGGATGACCCGGTTTTCATCGGTGCCTCACTAAAGAGGCTGTACTGTACGTTTGAAGAAGCGACCTAGCTGTCCACGTCAACGAATGCAGCCATTCGTTTTCACTGTATTTCAACTCACCCGGATGTAACACATGCGCTGTTCGTGTGAGGGCAGACCAGGTAAATAGATATGTAGATAGATAGATAGATAGATTGACTGATTGATTGATTGGTTGGTTGGTTGATCGATTGATTGGTTGCCTGACTGGTATACTAAGTCCTATTTGGGGATACACCTCGGAATCGCCAAAGATAAATAACTGAATACAGCAGTTAGACGCAAAGTAGAAAGCTTATTCAGCCTATCGGATGAAATCTGGAAGAGAGTTGGTCGTCAACAATATTTTACAGGAGCAGTCTAGGAAGATAGATAAAGAAACAGTCAACTACCTAATATTATCACTAGAACATCAAAAAACGCTTCATGGACAAAAATAAGAGTCATAACGTGTTTCTTATTCCTCATCAATGGAGCATGTCGACAGTTATCCCCATCTTCAAAAAGAATGCGCGGACGCTATGTGAAAACCACCTTGGCATCAGCCTGTTAGCTGTGGCATCGAAGGTTCTCTCTGGCCTCATCCTTCGAAGGTTGATTGAACACAGGGAGAGACAGATCCGTGAAAACCAAGCTGGGTTCCGTCCTGCAAGAGGATGCATCGATCATATCTTCACCCTCCGACAGATTCTTGAGCAGCGACACTGCTTCCAGCAACCAACAATGGTTGTGTTTCTCGATCTGAAGGCTGCCTTTGACTCTGTAGACCGCCAGGCACTATGGCAGTGTCTGTGGAGCAAAGGTGTCCCCCTTAAATTCTTGACCCTTCTTAAGGCGCTGTACGCCAACTCCCGCGGCCGTGTGAAGGTCTACGGGAAGCTCTCTTCTGAGTTCACCACATCAAGTGGTGTCAGACAGGGCTGTCCTCTTTCACCTTTCCTCTTCAATTTCGTCATTGATACGATCATGGAAGACTCATTATCAGCCTCTACTGCCTGTGGGGTCGAAGTGCTCCCGGGGCGTCCGCTCACAGATATCGAGTATGCAGACGACATAGCTCTTCTTGGATCTGACTCCGTGGTAATGCAAAGAATATTAAATAATCTAACTAATTCCGCCTCACGGTTCGGCATGCGCTTCACACCTGCAGAGTGTAAAGTGCTACTGCAAGACTGGGTGGGCCCGAACCCTAGCCTCTTGCTTGCGGGTGAACCGATTGAGGTAGTAGACAAATTTGTCTACCTGGGCAGCTGTATTAGTCCTGGTGGTCTCGCGAAAGATGATATTTCATCCGAATTGGGAAGGCCTGAGCAGCTTTTGTAAACCTGCGTCACCTGTGGCGTAGGCGTGACATCAACTTATCCGTCAAGGGTCGAGTTTATAATGCTGCGGTGCGCTCCGTATTACTGTGCTGATCAGAAAGCTGGCCGCTGCACGCCGAGGACGTCAAAGACTTTCAGTGTTTGACCATCGATCTCTTCGGAGCATTGCCCGAATCTGGTGGGAACACCGGATCAGCAATACTGAAGTACGTTGAATGGTATTCGCGAGAAACAACTCACCCTCGATAGATGAACTGATCACACTGCATAGGTTGCGGTGGCTTGGCCACGTGCTGCGTATGTCACTCGACCGACTTCCTCGAAGGGTTCTTTTCGCACAACCACGTGAATGGTGGGAACGAGCCAGAGGTGGGCAAACAATGACTTGGCAGCGAAGTATAAAAGCCATCACCAGCAAACTCAGCTGCGCTGGCCATTGCCGTCTTCCTGGATGGGGAGCCCGAGACGGGCCACATCAATCAGTAGAAACATTGTCAGACATGGCCCAGTCGCGCCCTCAGTGACGCTGTTGAATCCAGGCTATTACCTTTAATGCATAGCTCCCTTCCAAATCCCCCCACTTAGCAGTGCTGTGTTTACGCACCAATTTATCATCTCCCGCCTCCAATGCGCATCTACCGACCTCACCTCCCCAAATCATCGGTGAACGAAACTGTACCAGCTGGAACCACTGTACGACAAGTATGCGCTTCTTACAGCTGACGACGACGATGATGATGGATGATCTTGTTCCTCATCACAGGACACAGGGATTAGCGTTTGTAGGCAGAAGAAGCAAACAGGCTATTAATACAACCAATTCACCGTGACTCCTGAACTACTATCAGGCGAATTTTCTGTTGAAGTTTTTCACAAATCATTAGCCTGGATAAAAATGAAATTAGCGTTGGTAGATGTAACAAATGGAACAGACCTAAAGAGAGGAAGGAACAGTCTCAAGGGATAAACTTGAATTCCGTTTACCCTGATTATTTTCAGCGTCAATTCAGATTTTTGAGAAAGGACAAATGATAGAAAGAATTGTGTGGCCTTTTTCAATCCAGCTAATTAGAGGTCTTGGTTTAAATAAGAAATAACAAGGCAAATTACAACACTGGTCACTAACTGACTAGCTTAGTAAACAAACATAAAAAAACCTCGTAACCACTTGAGTATGTGAAAATTTTTGCTTGAAACCCTCGATTATCTGACGTGAGACAATATCGATATTGTGGGAATGTACACAAACGTGGCAAAAGTGCTGTCGTGTACATTACAGAAAACAACTGTTTCACAACTGATTTCTTGTCTATGCTTGTTCGAGAAAATTTATCACACAGTAACCAAATATTAATCCTAAATTTTCTCTACCTGGATTTTGGAATCTTAATTATCAAGGCAGACATACACATTAGGATGCTTTTCCCGGCTGTTAACTGAACCAGATAAATACATGGAAACTTAGAATTCATAGTACTACCATCGACTGTTGCCAGGTAGTCGTAATCATCTTGGTTTCGAAACATTTATCGACTCACTGATCCAATGTAGGGCTCATTGCCAATGTACTATGCAACTTTGTTCCCTTCCGCTTATTCTGCAACACTGTTCATGGGTTTTTGGTTTTTCTGGACTCCACAGACCTGGATTTGGCATGAAATTCCAAGTTTTACCACAGTTGACCAATGTTCTTGCACGTTACTTCGAACTGTGAAGTCTAACCATATTTACACACGCTCATGTAATGATCAACCCAAGAGAGCACACTGTAGTTCATCCTTTAACTGGCATCATATATTAGCATTTTGAAAATGATACGGATGATACGACAAACTGCTCATCAAAAGTACAGCCCCTAACTGGTCGTAATTATTCGAGGTAGAACATGCCTCGACCGTCAAAAGTGCCCCTGGGCTTCGAGCAGTCAGTAGTTTTGAAGAGTGAACAAACAATAGGCGTTAATGTCGACATCACTATAGATGCTATCCATTGTGTGGTTTTGGCGAACCCGGTGGGCGAGTTGCTTGAAACATTGCAGGTTGTTCACTGATCTCCTTTCTAAGACTTCACTTATCGTTAACCACGAAACACAAGGTGAGGGGGAGAGTAGGTGTCACTTCCAGAAATGGAATTTTAGGCAGAAAGTTATCCGCAATATGCAGCGGCTTGCTTGATGAGCTTCTGAAGGGCTACTCAAGGGGGTCAATATCACTTTGCGACATAATTGTGGGAGAACGAGAACACTGTAATTACTCAACTTACATATGACGTGCTGTTGAAGAGAACGTTGGTAGCTCAGGTAGCTTGAGTGGTCGTCGGTTTGTTTGGTAAGGTGAGAAATTTGACAGCATTCAACGAACATTCGACGAGCTTCAGTACCGATATTCTCATGGGTTGTTTTTCTGTAAACAAGAACTCATAAACTCACGTTTACTATGTTCCTAAACCAAATGTGCTGCGCGATTGTTGCCCCATGTTTTATTTGGCACGCTTTCGGAGTATTCAGGACCGCATCCATCCGAGTCAGCTGAAGAAGGGCGAAACCGGTCGTGTACTTGTGAGTTGTGTGTTCTGCCAAAAAATATACTTGAAGTTTCCTACAAGAAAATATACTGCGATATCTCCAATACTGTACCAACTGAAACATGAGGCAG
The DNA here is from genome assembly GCA_003604175.2 of Clonorchis sinensis. NCBI lineage: Eukaryota > Metazoa > Platyhelminthes > Trematoda > Opisthorchiida > Opisthorchiidae > Clonorchis > Clonorchis sinensis. Next base: position 16,894,029 of record CM030375.1, read on the forward strand.
ACTTTGTGCAGAATATTCACTTTAGGAATACCAAAGAGGAGATATTCGGATGGGATTCACTTGATCTGTTTGTTAACACTGAAGTAGTTTGTAAATAAGCGAATTCATCCAAACAATCGAGCTTGCCCTGTAAATCATTCAGTGGGCTGTTCAATACGTACTCACTATCTACCCAGGTCTTGGAAGTTGTCAAAACTGGAAGAACTGGGCTAGGGCTCAAAGGGTTGGGCCCCTATTCGGAGTTCATCCAAGTAAACAGAAGCTTACTCACGTAATGAGATAAAATGTCGAGGGGGTATGGTCACTGCTCTATGTACCACACGCCAAAAGTCAGCCAACGCGTTGCGCTGTGATATCTCCCACCTTTCGTAAACGTCTTCTGTTCCGCTTTGGAGGGTTATCTCTTTGGGGAGATTGCAATGCGGGGATACTCCGCACTTCAAAACTACCTTAGCGAACAGAGTCCTTACTGTTCGAAGCATACAGCCTCTCTCAGTCGAAAACAGTTTTATGGCTCGACACGGGTTTAGTCAAATGTTTTAGCAACAAGATATTTAATGCGGTTAAGAATAGATACAAACTGCTATCTTACAACGATTGTGGTCGAGTCGTTCCGGAAACCTAGGCCGCGATACATGCGTAAGCCAACGGCCAGCGTGATGGTCAAGATCACCCGTCGTTTCCAATCTGTCACGGATCGATGGCGGTGCAACATACGGAAGTTATGACTACCGTGACCGGCTAATACAGACAAAATTTGGTCCAGCTGTTCCACAGTTTTAGCGACAATCAGCTTTCTGTAACTGCTCTGGTGTAAATGTAAAAAGTAATGCTAACTCTAGTGAGTTCTTATTTGAAATCATTTAATGCCGTGACGTGTTCGTCTCGACGAAACCAAGCACCAATCGTCCTTATTTTTCTTCTGGTAAAGAAGGTGGTGGTTTGAACCAACAGCTAAAGTCAGTTAGAAAGAAAAACGTCCTGCCGATCCGGACGCACGACCTGTGTCAATTTCAGCTACCGATCACGCTCGGTCAGTTGAAAAATCTAGTGACCTTGGAACGCAGATAGAGAGCTCTGTGCAAGTGGCCAATCAGATCTGTTACACTGGTGTGAGCGCCTGTGCACACTCGTAGATCATCCGTACACCTATAAAACTCAATAACTGACAAATATCGGCACAAATTTGGCGTGAATTGCAAATAGACCTATTCTTTTGCTTTGACCATGGGCTCTATCACTCGTGAAGACGAAAAGTCCACAACGAAGCAAGATGTCATTACTTTTGGAGCTGGGCCGTCGAAAGTACCTCGTGTGGTAAGTTTTTTGGTCTTGCAATGACTTAGTCTTCGTAGAACCTTCTAAAACAATTGTTATGAGATTAAGAAAAGCATCGTGAGACATTCAAGGATTGATTTGGTGTATAATCTAGTCGCTGGCTAATTTCCAGGATAGTGATTTTGTTAAGAAAGTTTTTCGTATTATTTTTCACGATCACAGTTTCGGTGTATTGCTGTCAGGATAACATCAGCCGTACGCTCTACTGTCTGACTAACTCGTAGTATCTAATCACTGCCGGTTAGAGGCTGAAAGACCCGAGTTTGAACACCATGCAATGCAATGAGAGAATAGTTGTTTAAACATGTTGTTCTACCAGGACCACATGGCAGCTGGTGTCAAGTTTAGACTAAATCAGTGATGTCTTGGCAGAACCTCATTGGGGCATGTTTCCGGAGTTCACTGTGAAGTGAGTACTGCGTACACCCACAGTACCAAGTTAGCGTTTGACATGTGAACCAGGTCGGTCAATACCGGAACAAGGAAAGACTCCAAATGAGTGCTTTGGAACGATTCACAAGCTTCTACCACGCCCGAAAAGTTTATGGATACAAGTAATAAACTGCAACTGCGGTGTTTGTCTAACTGGCGTTTCAGCTATATCTGCTTTGCCTAACGATACGGATGTTCAAAACATATGATATGTGATCCGTTTGCGGTAAGACTGTTTTGGAATACAATACGGGACATTGTGGACGTGTCTACTAATTCATTGAAATTCAGTGATCGATCCGCGTTGTTGAGGGCACAGTGTTGGGTGACGGTTGTCATTTTAAATAGATCAGATGAGTGGTGGAGAGAGCTGCATTCTGAATAAATGTTCACATTTACATTAAGTTTAACCACTGTCACATGAAAACAATGTGTGGTAAGTAGACAAACGTCTTGGTTTTTCCATGAGGCTGAGCAGTCATACACCACCCTGGTTTTTCCTTTTGAGATGTTCAAACACTTCTAGTGAGTTTTGATATCAGGTTGGAAAAGAGCGGTCGGAGATGTAATATATGCTCGCATAAGAACTGGTCAAAGTGTGTCATAAAAACAACTTTTTACCGGGCTCTGTTAATGTGAAAATAACTAGACATGATCAGGATCATTAAACAAACCAAACATTATGGGTTTCTAAGTGAAATTCTCCTTCCCGGCTCAGAGAACTTTTAGTTCACGTTTAAAAAATTACGTTGGTGCGAAAAAGGTAGCAACCTGTCCCGAAACTTGGAAAACTGGATGACTTAAGCATTGAGTCTCACTCAAGCACAAATAATACGTAATTGTGGTGTTCGGGCTGCGTTGTTTATGACCACTAGGTTGAATATGAAAGATTACTCGAAATTAGAAACTCGAATTATGTCTGCTCTATGTTATTCAACACCATTCAAATGTGACTTTGGCCTAGGTTGCCTTCCCAGCTGTCGTAGTGTGAAAAGTTTACTGTTGGTTCTTTTAACTTGGGTTCTCAGTTTTTCATGTGTCTGTAAGAATACACTCTATTCATTGTAGAGGTGAAATCTGATGACCTTCATGCTTTGCCCCTTCACTACCTGCAAATTAGGTTCTTGAGCGAATACAAAAGGGGTTTTCCAATTGTGCCGACAGTGGTATCAGTGTCATAGAAGTTGGGCATCGAACCAAAGAATTCGTCGATATAATGAAGAGCTGCGAAGCCCGTATTCGGCGGCTGCTCAGTGTTCCCAGCAATTATCGTGTGCTCTTCCTCCAGGTGAGTTTTCTGTAGGTTTATCTTTCTCTCTGTCTACCGCATAGCAGAAATTATTTATCCAACTATTTCTACTGGATTTGATTACATATTGCGCAGCGATTGAGCGATTAGGTAATTACCGTCTTTCTGTCACAAAATTTTAGACGGAACAGCTATTTAGAGTCCTGTTAGTTTCTAATATGTTTAGCTCATGACCGCGCATAAATCGCTACATAGCTGTCTACATGATCATTCACAGTCTGTATTTTAAGCCGCTAGCCGCAGCCGTCGCCGTTCGCTGTCTCTAGCTATCTTAGCCGACTAAAGTCTGTAAACGGTTACATGCAAACCTTAGCCAGTGGAAACGTCCACAGATTACATTCCAAGGAACCCGTGACAGCCAGTCTGAAATTCAGGCCTACTGATCCTAGCGATACCAATTTATCGTGATTCGGGGGTGTTATGTCTGCTGATTCGGTAATCTGCTGTATCTGACTGCTGACCCGCTCCAATGCCTAATGCCGGAAAAAAGACTCAGAAGGGAACACAACAGCTACATTCCGAACAAGCGAGTGCGGGAGCGTGAGTACGTGCGAGTGCGAGAATACAACTGTCTCAAGCTAGTTATTGGTGGGACACTGTCTAACTTGGTCCAATGCTGACGCACGCGGTTTGGCCTTGGTACAGGCTGAGACGCGCTGCACATTGCGGGGGCGTTGTCTGACCTTGATCAACGCTGACTCGCGCTGTCTGGGTTTGATACATGGCTGTGAGGCGCTGCATATTGAGGGGGCGTTGCCTGTCTGGTCAACATCTAGCAAAGCTGAGGGTCTCAGTAGACTTCGGGCATTCAGCGGTTGCTTTCAGGAATCTGACCTTCCTGTTAGGGGGTGACTTGTACCATCCATTCTGTAAGGGAAACTCCCGAGACACTTGCTAATATCCGGTGCTCGCTGAGGAGGAAGAAACCTCCTCTTACTGAATTCTTGTAGAAGTATAAGACGGAGTTTAGAGACACATGTGTGGAAAATGTTTTTGGTGAGTCAAGTGTATCAGAACGTTGACTGCGTGTAACTGGAAAGAAACCAATGGAACCTTTCTTAAAAGAAGTCTGAAGTAACTCAGGTACCCCGCGAGGAGGGATGGCTAATCGGACGAAACATCCTGAGTGTTAGCCAGGAGTCAAATGATTGTCTGAGTTGGTCAACCCTCAGTTATCTCAGAAGTCATTCCTTAAATCAGTGTTCCTCCCTCATCTTCTTCATAGTAATCGAAAAAATACGCCGGCGGCAGTCACAACTCTGTTCCACCAGAATGTGACAATTAGACTGAGTTGGATGGGAAGTTAAGGGTATCAATTTAAAGCAGGAAGTATGGATCATTTTCCACGGTTTTTTCTTTCGTCACGTTGTATGCAGCAGTGTGAGAATCCGGCGTCATGTCGTAATGTGACGGCTTTGGTGGCATGGGATAAATTTTCTTGGCACAAGCCATTTTGTATCAGAGCTAGGATTCTGCAAGTAACTTCGACCCTGGACTGGGGGACAATTAGGGTCCCAAACTAAGGCTTTGGGACCAACCAGACTAGCCGAAAACAACGGTAGACAATTCTACGCTGGTTGCTGGAAAGTACCTACGCTTCTGGATGCTGGAAACTATCATAGAACAAGTGGAATTTTACCTGATCGTCCAGGCTAATAGCCTGTCTTTTTCTTAAGTACGGCTACCGAGCCCGGGTTCAAGGAGGCTGAAGTTCCTAGGTGCCGACGTAAGATACTGAATATAGTCCAATAAGCGGACGCTACGACCCGGTAATCGGTGAGGCAGAACAAAGAGCAGTTTAAGCTGTTGCCCAAAGAACACCGGCATTTTGCAGAACGGAGTACTCTTCAGACCACTAGACCTGCAGATGATTGAGCCTACGTTTAAGCGCTGTCCACAAGCCTGTAATGCAGAGAGCACATCTACAAACAACTTTTAAGTGTTATCAACCAAGTACTTCACAAGCATTTTCTCGGTTGTCAGAGAATGGAACCTCCCAACTCGTCCTGCTAACTGATCTAGCCACTGAATCCTTACAAAACTAAGCCCAATGAAGTGATGGGAAAATTCGTTTTGGGCTTTGCGAACTTCAGCTGACCAACAGCTGTTTTCAGCACCAAGAAATCTATTTACACGTCACCCAGATATCAGACAGGCGGCTTGTCAGCATGATCATATCCTAATTCAGAAGAAAGGTTCTTGTCAGTTTGAATGACGCCGTTGTTAACGTATGCCTTAAACTTATCTTCAGAACAGGTCGTAAAAATTTCCTCGTTGGTGAAATTTATCGTCGTCCTCTTTGAAATATTCGCTACTAAACAGGCTGTCTCAGCTTCCATCACCACACACCTGAAGTACCAGTGAGCCAGTTTTTTAACTGTTGTTAGTGAGGACACAGTCGGTTAAACAAATTCTCCACTTCAAGTGCCTTAATTCAGCTAAGCGAACTAACATTGAGGCCTCTGATTAAATCAACCTCCGCAGGGCCTTCTTGCGGATAAGCGGATAGCGTGAAATCAGCCTAAAGCCACTCTCCGTCTTTTAGCGCCACACAGGCGGTAGAAAAACGCTTCCTTGTCGAACATGGCCGACTCCGATGTTTAGTATACATTCTGGCTAGCGATGCTGACATGATGGGCAAGTCAAAACACGGTTCAAAACGAGCGGGGATGATGTTGATAAGCGTGGCCTCCAACACGTCACTGGACCAAATTTTGTATCCACTGTACGACTGCAGTTCACACCACCGTGTTTGGACACACTCAGACACAGACTTAGTGGTGGCCAAACTACAAACCGGGGGCAGTCATCATAAAATTAGCATGCCGCTATTTGGCAGACTCAAGTGTCTACCATCTACAAAGCCGCCGTTCAATGACATTACTATGACATTACTAATATCAGTTACCGAGGCTACTTGTATTTATCCTTTCTGGTCAATAACTGACCCAAATTTATTCGTAATGCACTACTCATAAGGTTGTTGAAAATTCTTCGACAGCTCACGAGCGGTTTCGCCCTTCTTGGGGCTCATCAAGTAGGCGCAGTCGCCGAGTTTCCGTCAACCTTATGTTCTACTTGAAACAAAATTTAGGTTGACTTCTGTTGAATTCGAATGCATTTGACTGATAGGTAGTTGCGTGACCTCGTTTAATGATTACAATCCTCCACTCAGGGTGGCGCTCAAGCACAGTTTGACGCGATTCCGATGAATCTGATGGGGAATCAAGGAGTAAACCAGGCTGACTACTTGGTAACTGGCGCTTGGTCTTTAAAGGCACTGAAAGAGGCCAAGAAATATGGAACGATTCGTGAGGTCTGTCCACAAGTACCTGGCTTTTCGTGTAAGTTTTCATGATATTGATTTGTCTCTGTCCATTCAGCCTGGTCTACATGTGTACCGTGTAAATCCTATTTTGAACACGTTTTTACAACAGATTTTGTTATAGGATGAGATATTTTTACTGAGGACTAACTACAGGGCTATCAGAAGTTTACAATTTGGCCGAATGAACGTTTTCATCCGGTTTTATTCATGTTTTCTAAAGTCATGCTCCAAGTGTTGTGTGACTGCAAGAACGAATGACGTTAAACCGTGCACCCTTGAAAGGGACACTGCCCCTCTCAGAACTACTGCGAGATCTGTTTTGAGTAAACATCTTGATCGAAAATCAATACACCAGAAAGATTCTAACCTCAAGATTTGTTGTGAAAGCTTGAATAGGTGAGTGCTTGATGGCAACATTTGGTAAACATCGAGGCTCTACTCCGGTAAGGCTATCCAAGCGGAACTTGGTGAGCAGTGATTTCTTCAGATTTGGATAACTATGAGGTTGTGGTAGAAGGGTTTTGTTTGGGTTCAGTGATTGTCATCTTTATCTCCGTTTGTCCTGTAATACTTAATGTGGAGGACAGAATAGCCTGAATATGTTGCGCAACTGAGGGAACAGGTTGGTGCACTGGATTATTTCGATTTGGTTATCTCATATTTATTCCTGAAAAATAACGAGCAGTACTTGCAGACACCCATGACTGGCTTTTTTCTTCTTGTTGCACTTTGGGTAAGTTAACTCTACTGTGAAATTATTTCCTTTTTGTGGTTCCAAATACAAGCACGTTGCCTTTAGCTCCAAGAAATTTGATACCATACCTGATCTACCCTATGACTGTCTAAAGCAGTTCTCTACAAAGGAAATCCACTGCTGTAAAAATCCAGAAAGCCTTCCTTTGTTTACTAGTGTTTGATGCGGAAGTCCGTCAAAGATAGGTACTCCTCAGATGAGGTCGTCTGATGACCTCACCTGGGATAACTATCAGTTTTATTAGAAGGAATCCCTTGGTCTTGGGGGGATGAAGTGTCCAAATGAGACAGTCACTACAAAACAGCTGAGAAAAGCTCTTCACAGAATGCCGATAATTATTGTATACGATCCTGTCCTCCTATAGGAGGGCTAAAGCGGGCGAGTGATGTCATGCCTTCACGATGCACATGAGTTATCATTCTATCAACTCGGCTTGTTGAGTCCCGACGAGAAGCTCTAGCAGGTCCAGTTTAGCGTGAATTAGGCCCTGTTATGCTCCACGGCAACGCTGTTCCAATCAAAGTAACAGCCTGAGATGTCTCCGATCAAAACAAACTCACATTAGAAACCTTGATTTTCTACTAGACTGTTGAGGGTGAAGCAGTAGGGCAAGTTTCTTTTGGGGTTAATGAATGCAATCTAGGCTTATAAGCCCAGTAATGTACTCTCAGGCATTCAAACGGTAGGTGACTTTATTTTCAACCAGACAACCAAGCACCCACAGTGTAGCTTTTCCAATAAGCAAATTGCTTGGCATCAAAACAACGTAGATTTGTTAAACATTTCACTGCTCCTGTTAACGGCTAACTCATAACCGAGTTACATATACTATTTACTATATACTATACATATACTGTACTATGCTATGTACTATATACTCCATACTTTGTGCTCAAACAGATCCACTACCACCAGCCTTTAAAATCTGTGCATTTTACTAGAGAGGTTCCCAACTCACCTAATAATATGAAAAATATGGCACGGAAATAGTGACAGTACTGAGTGCCTCTGGATAACGTTTGAGACTCATCATAAAGGTCCCTTTTGTACACTGAGTTTGCCCAAAGCACTTTATTCAGGTTTACACAAGTCCAGAGTCTCTTAGGTCACTTGTCCGAGAATCACAAATTGTTTGTTTGTACAACTAAATCTTTCCAATGAAGCTTCCTACTCATACCAATTAAGTATTCTCTGCCAAGCCTACTTGACTGAACGCTTCGTCCGCACAACCGCCTCCACGTGCTCACATGTCTGTAGGTCGATCAATAGCCTAGACGGTCTTAATGAGACGATAAGAGCCATTTATAGTTTTCTGAAGATGTTGGAATGATGCGGAACGGACATTGAAAGCCGTTTTACGGAGATGACGCGTTTTTATTCGATGGCATAGAACTTAGCGCAAGATTTATATATATATATATATATATACCGTACGTCAAGTAACATATGGGAAAAACCGCGCCTGGCCGTCGTAAAATTCCGATAGGTTTTAAGATGCTACCAAGGCGATCCATAGGTCCCCTGGTGCAATGGTTGGAAAATTGAGGGCTCAAAGCCAACCTAATACAAAAAGAGGCCTTTTCATTTGATCACCTAGGAGTTTAAAGCGCATTGTCTGGCAACACCGGCTTTGTGCCTGTCAGTTATTTTGCCTCTAAATCGAAATCATCCTTAAACTAACCGGTCTTTATGATAAATTTACGTAACCTAGCCTTGTTGGCTTTCTTCGATGGGGTCCGACGAGTACTCCGTCATCCGTCCGCACGCGATTCGGTTCCCGGATTTCCTTGATGATCATTACAATGTACACGTAGAACTGACTATTTTCATTCTCTGTCGTTTATCAGGCATTCCCGATCAGTCTGCCATGCAATATGATCCATGTGCGGCCTATTTCTACTACTGTGACAATGAAACAATGAATGGAGTTGAATTTGATTGGATTCCCGGACTGAAAGAAGGCCAAGTACCAATTGTTTGTGACATGTGTAGTAATCTTCTAACTCGCCCCATTGACGTCAGCCGCTATGGGGTGATATTCGCTGGTTCGCAAAAGACTATGGGCTGCGCTGGTCTTACTCTGGTCATTATCCGCGAAGATTTGGTTGGTGGAGAACTCGCAATAACCCCAAGTATCTTGAACTATCGTATGCAGGTTGCGGCCGGTTCAATATTGAATACACCACCTACATTCACGTGAGTCATGTCCGACAAAACTAGTGTGATGAGCAAACTTGTGATCAAATTCTGTTGTACCAAACTGTCTCATTGCTTCTGAGGCATGTTCGATGGTCAGCATACCTGACAAATGGTGCGGCGCATTGCTTCCACCTTCCGAGGGGGGACTAGTCAGACCAATGTGCAAAATATAGGTAAGCAAATCAGAAACGCGGATCTCCCTTCAAAACAAACCGACAACCACCAAGTCCAATGGAGGTTCAACGTTGATCATTCAACTTGTTCTGTGTCCATATACTTTCACAACCAAGTTGTACGAGCAAGCGTTAACAGAAATAATAGGTCTTGTCCAACAAAATTTTCAAGCATTCGAAAATTGGCTGATAATTCAACACCAACGTCTCAGTTGACACATGAAAAGCTATATGGATTGTCTTGGGTCCAACCGAGTAGCTCTACTTTGGTAGTCAAGATGAGAATCCCAAACTGTTAAAGTTGACTCTGTAGCCATCACCTGATGTGTGTGTTCTGAATGCCAAGTATTCCCTTGGAATTTCTCAGGATTTGCGCCCAGTGACTCGAACCTCCAACTCTCTATCCAGTTGACCAATGTTGACGCTGTTCCACACGATGTAACCCTGTAACTAAATTCCTTCCGGTCCTCAGGCTTGATCGAGTCCTTTCGACAAACTAGCTGCCTGCGAAGTGTGTTGTTCCCGAGGAACTGGAGCCGATGTTAATAGGGGGGACATGATATGGCGACTGGTTATCGGTTCGTGAAAATGAGCTTAGTTCTTGGACCAATTATTCCATTCAGTCCCGCTGGCTCCGCAATCTGTACGGCTGTTGCCTTTCCAGTGCAGACGCTTTTCCTAAGAATGATTTCTGCTGACCAGCGCACTGGACGGATGAACATCAACATTAGCATATTTTATCCGAACAGCCACCGAACACTTTGGGGTGCAGGAGAATTAACAAGATGGGAATTTCACCAAGTGTTTTTGGTGAACGTGTGGTGAGCTCTCGAAAACTCAGGCTTATGAACGATTTCGCCCACTTTGAGTCTCACCAAGTGTAGGGAGGGATTGAACACGCGGTCGATTTTTTAATGGTTGCATGCTTCCGCGAACGAGTTTCTGCAGGGATCAGAGACCATTCAGGTTGTACTTTGGGACCGTTCATCAGTAGTCAGATGACCGCCTGAATACGCCAGCAGATAGTTAGAACAAAAAACATGAGTCCCCAGCAGTTAAACTGCGGGCAGCGTGAGTGACAAACACGACAGACATGAGGTTCTCCCTGCTACAACGATCACCGGGAAAACGGTTGTAGATGTCAGGAAAGGCTAGTCATCTTACGGTCATCCTGGTCTGCCGCATGAATGCTGCACCGGATGATGACCTTCGTCTGTTTCGGTAGTGAATTTTCCCAAAACACTAAAGTAGCTGAAAAGACTGAAATGAATGAATACTATACACTTCTATGTCATTCAGGTAGGACCCTAAACAATGGAGTCAGATGAACCCAGCACCGGGTTTTCCACTCTCTCCCTCTCTGTCTGTCTGTCTACCCACGTTCTCTCTCGGAAGATATAAATGCCCAGATGATCTAAACCACGTGTACAATCACTGCATGAACTGAAGTTTGCTCATTTAGATTTCAAGCGGTACTGGAAACGTACAGTGATAGCCTCTTACTAGAAAATACCCTAGACAGAACCAATCCTGGACCCGTAAAGAAACCTTGACACATTATAAACAGCTGCATTACACGCATATATATAGGCCTGAACACATATGTTACTCGACTGTGTGAGCTGCGCATGTAAATAAGATACGAAAGTCTTGAAAATACTTTGAGAGTCAGATTAACATTCAATCTTTTCTCTGCGGTCCACTACTTCCGACTCTCTCTTATACTTTTTCAGTGCCTTTGCGGTCAATGAAGCGCTTCGATGGGTTGAGGAAGAGGGTGGCATAGAAGAAATGCAGAAGAGAACGCAGGAAAAATGTGATGCAATCTACTCCTTCATCGATCGCTCCGAGGACTTTTATCAGTAAGTAAATCGCCGACATCTACCATCATGATCGTGTTCGTCCGAAGGTGCAGTCATTTATTAATGCCTTTAGTATTGCCCCTTGCAGGGAGACAGGACTATTTGCGGGGAGCGAAATAGAGAGAACTTGGAGTGCCGATAAAAGTGTTTGCAAACAGTTAGTACGGTTTTTCTCTTTGTCATCCGCATCACGACTGGCTGTCATTGTCACACCATGCAACAAACTATCCACACTCATCTGTGGTTACTGCAAGAGATTTGTGGTGTGCGTCAGAACAAACTGGACGTTTCCGTCTAGCGTTACAAGATTGACAGTGCTTAAAAATTACACCAATCTGATTAAAATAGGCCTGGTATGTCACTACAAGTGATATTCGAACCACCATTGTTGTGAATTTTTGCTTTATTGTGAGTGGATTGAATTTCGGCAATAAGAATTCACACTGCAGATTAATGTCGTATTTAAGCAATGTGGAGGGCGTCAACTAGAAGAACGAGGAAGTCTGCTGAAAGTGACTACCGTCCACGTTCGCTTTACAGCCATATAATTCGCTGAGTTTCTTTGGGGAGAGTGGTCAGGAACCACCCACTAGCGTTTCCAAAAGCTGTTTTGTTTTATTCTGATCCGGAGAAAGAATATCCCATTTTGTGCTTGTTGGGAATTAGGTTTGGAACATGTGAGTAATCCGCGCAACCATAGAATAAAGATATAAGCTGTTTGAAAGTGCTCAAATTTCAGTAGTAAATTTCACGACTGTACAAATACTAATAAACTGAGTCGAAAGTATAGGAGTCTAGTCTTTGTCAGTAAGGTCAGTTTCCTGAAGATCGTGCCAGAATACCCGAAAACTACCGAGACACTCAAACTCCACCAAAAACGCTCATCAGACAGCCTTGGATGGAGATTAGGCAGTGTCCTTTAAAATATAGCGCGAGACAGCCCTGGATTAATGTCAGACAGTGCGAGACAGCCTTGGATCAAGTTCAAACAGTGGAGACAGCAGTCAGATATAACACTCTTTCGGGTCAAAGTAGACCTAAAACGCCACCCAAGGTAGAAAGTCTAAACCTTATCATCAGAAGGATAGCGTGTCATTTGACGCAACTGACGTCGACACGGAGAGCCAGAACACAGTGAGATCTCATGACTCATTCTGAAAAAGTTTTCTAACGCTAAAGTTTTCATGCAGACTGATTCGGCGGATACTTAGGTCCAAAAAACTAACAAAATGAATGAATTGTGTCACTTGGTTCGTAAAGTATCTCTACTTCACTTTTAAACAGACCACTAATGTAAGTTGTGCTTGGTCAGCGCACCTTCTATATGTTGACTCAAGTCGTTTGTGTGAGCTCCGACCCATTTCTGGCCCTAAGCTAATAGGAATAATCGAAAACCTTAGTGGCTGTTAAAAACCAAGCAGTTATCCCATGAGCTCTTCCTAATAGTCACAGCAAAATATAGTAGCCAAACTTACGAATGACCCCATAACCTCTGGACTGTTCTTCAACATAAACGGATCAGATGCCAAGCTTTTTTAGTTCATTTTAGCCTTCGTTCTGAAAATTGGGCCATTCTATGCGGGAAAGCCAAAAAGCAAAAGTGTTTCATCCTTACTGAGAATCGTCAGCAGTGCGCATCTCACGAAACACTGGGATTTTTTGAACCCACAACCACGCGGTTAGTAGTTTGAACACTTAACCATCCAGCTACGAGCGGCTGATCAAAAGTGTGTTTAACCTACCCTTGGACAGGATATAACTCCACTGTTTCACTTCTATTCAAAATACTAATCGAACGGAACTCACACCGAGAAATCCCTTAGTCCCGGAAGAGAAACCCGTTTGGAATCTGAAGGTGGGATGTCAGCTGTATCGCTTTTCCAGCAATTAGGTAGTTTATCGTCGTCAACTGTTTCATCGTCCACGCCCTTTTGAGTTTCCTATCTTCTAGTGTCAGGTCAGTAGAGTGATTTTATCGTTTGAGTCCTGTAACTCATTTAGATTTACGGACACCGCTCAGCCAGATGCAACTACTGACTGCAAGCTTACCTGCAGTTGATGTCGCTCGCCCGTTGCTTAAGAGGCAGGCTTTCAAAGTAGGATATATAGCTCTCGGGCTATTTGCGTTTGCGAGCTAATTGCGACGTCATAATTTAGCCTCCTCACCCACAACCCGTTATGAGCGGGCTTTAAAGGACTGGACACCCACAGAACTGGTAGGAATAATGCGCAGATGGTGTGACTGCTTTATTCAGTGTTACTGCTTTGTACTGTTTGGTACTGATTTATTCAGTGAGGCGTACATATCTCGTCTTGCTTGAGCAGCCACTGTGGTTGAACGGGGCAGTCAGTTGCACAAGATTCGGTGCGAAAATCAACTAGGAGTCGAATTGATCTTTTGTTCACTGTTTGGTTCAAAGAAGACTTTGGGGCCCACTTGCAACATCATTCTAGTTACTCAGTTAGATCTGTTCCTCCGAAGAAAGACTATTCAGGAGGACCGGTTGAAATGATTTCATCTGAGGGATTATCTTCAATGGAAGAGATTATTGCCGAAAACCATTGAATTTTTCTCCTATAAGATGCTGCAAGATCGGTGTTAGCTGATAATGCGAAGGGCCAGATTGTTTGAGAAAAAGCCAGCAAACATCATTTATTTTATTGCTGAAACCATGTTAAATTGCAATTGGATGTACTTCTTGAATCGCATACAACTGAGGTGCAAGCAGAATATTGGGTTGAGAGAAACTCGGGGACAGCACCTAGCCGATAGGCCTCAAAGAGCACGAAAACATTGGTTTTTAGCGATCTTTCTCGTAATGTTGCGCCATCACGAGATTGTTTGGTGGCAAAGCATGACCAGTAATCAATAAATATAGCAATTAGTTACATTTCATAACGATTAAGTGCACTCGAAAATGTGCCTGGCTGCCAGGACAGCAATAGAATTCAGCGCACTGACATTCACCGTTTCATGTGGGACACAATCCTCGAGAAGAGGCAGCCTATGTTATCTGCTGATTTCTTAACAAACGGCATTGTATTACTCAGGCTACTACCAAGTAGTCAGATTTTTCTGCGTTTTTAACATACCGTTATTGCGTGCGCGCGCACATCATTCTTGTCTGAACAGTCATCCTCCTGTTCTGGCGCAGTCATCTTTATTACCGATAGTGAAATGCCGATGTTGTACCCAATAGTGACTGACGATTCAAATGGCTGAGAGCTAAACGGCTCCTCAGCAGATTTGCTGTTGCGTTTTCTATGAATATCTGTAATCTATTGTAGCTGTGAGAGGTTTTCTGGCACAGAAGGGCGTATGGGCGGTCTGAACGGAATATAAGTCGCCTGTCCGCTTGGCTACAGGTTACATGACGATTACTTAGAAGAAATCACTTTGACCTGAGGAGGTCTTAAATTTCCTCTCCCTAGCAGCAGAACTGTTCCAGCCAGCAATGAACAAGTTGTCCGAAAAGAGTCTTACTATTTAAGGAAAGTGGATACTGATTTTACGAATCCATCCCATCATTTGATTTTTTAGCTAGTTTTTCATTCAATATTCCATGCATTTCCTATATACTTATTTATTGTTTTTTATTTACGTATTCACTTATTTCCTTTTTTTCTTGTTACCAATTTAATTTACTCCTATAACTTGGTTTCCCCATCTTCTTGTGCCATCTAGCTGCCACGTTCCAAAAGCTTATCGGAGCCGCGTAAACATCGTTCTACGTCTACCGTCTGAGGACCTGGAAAAACTGTGGCTAGCCGAGGCTCGCCGGCATGGTCTCATCGGACTGGAAGGCCATCGTACAGTGGGAGGTGTGAGGATCTCTCTGTACAACGGGATCACAATGGATGACGTGAAGAGATTATTGGACTTCATGGAAACGTTTATGAACGCGCACAGATAACATAGAACCAGACAAACATTTAAAAATATACAGGAAGTTTTAACTGCCATAATTTGCCCTCCTCAATTCAATATGTGCCGACCTCTTCCCAGTGTTTAGCCCTGCACTCCATTGGTTATTCATCCAGTATTGACACTCTCAGCACAATGACCTACCAGCATTACTATAAAAGGAAGGTTCATTTTTACACTCACTGATATATTCTTTTTTAGCGCTTCGAAACAGACTTTTTGTCTGCTACACATGATTGGACTAGCATAACGGATCCTTAATCTGGGGAGGGGTGTGGAGCGAAGCTCGCTGCAGTGAGTCTTCGTTGTAGCACTTCCTCCAAAAAACTATCACAGGATCAGAAAATCTTCATGATCCTAAAGCAGCGCAAGTATGAGTGCTTTGTTCCGAATGCAAAAATTCCGGAGTAAATCATATATGAACAGCTGCTCATTTGCTTAGTTTTGATATGCGTAATCAGGTAGGTCTAGTTAGCGAATACGCCTAAGCCGGTCCTAGTGAGAGTGCTGTGAGTCGCACTTTTTCTGTGAAAAAAAGACCTTCATTTGTGACATAGCCCATGGGAAACTGTCAAGAAATTCGTTCCTATTGGGTATTTTGTACAAGTATCACGGTATGAGGCAGTCCCAGGCTCAGGTCAGTGCGTCTTTCATTGAAACGATAGGTGTGAAACATACGTGGTGGTGCATATAGACTAAGATGCATACCGTATGGAATTTTTAAGACAACTCCTCACTTTTATCGGAAAGAATAGGCACTGACAGATAATCAGTCATATCATCGTCTTCATCACACCATCCTGGAAGGAAATACACCAGACGGAAGTACTATTCCTTAACTATTATGAATTACTCTTAGCTTAGACGTAACACACTACTTACAAGGTCACTGAAAATTCTTTGACAGCTCACCGCCAGTTTCACCCATCTTGGGGCTCATCCGGTGGACGCATTCCCCGAGTTCACGTCGACTTTGTGTCCTACTAGAAGATTGACAGTAATGCAGTTGATATATTTTAGTGAAAACAGGTAGAAAACTTCAGCGATACCACGGCTCCGCTCCCTCCTTCTGTATACAGCGCTCAAGGCAACTCACCTGATGGAATTTCTTGACATCCAGTGTGGTTGCATGTGAAATGCCAGGGCAGCCAAACCTACGTAAAAAGAATGGGAAATGTTCCCAGTAAAATCACTGGCACCGGTTTCTAGTTACAAGATGGTGGTAGTTTGACTTGAACTGTCAGAGTGTTTTAATGAACAAGGCACCATATGTGTTACGATTTGAAACCCGGATAACTAATGGACTGTTTGACTGCCCTTTATTCCTTGAGCGACCGCTGCGGACACTACACTCCAGGCAGACTGAAGAGCCAGAAGGCTGTTTAATTCAGATCCTTAGCTAGTGAACAATTTGATACAAGCAAAACAGTTTAGCTCACCGAGTTCTAGTGATTCACAAGCTGCTACACTGTGGTGAGGACTAGTCACTTCGTGACTCCAACTGATGTACAACTGGCCAGAACTGTTCTTCGGTCTTCTAGATCTCCTTTGAATTTTGGTGGGTTACTTAACTGGACGTTATCCATACATAACACGCTGCTCATAAAGTTACTGAAAACACTTCGACAACCCATGATTGATTTCTCTCTTCTTGGAGCGCATCAGGTAGTCGCGTTCCTCAACTTTCCGTTGGCCGTGCTGCTTGAGCCCAGATTGGACGGAATTTGCCGAATACTCTCATTTTCCCACTGAGACATGAGGCGGCCTTGTGCTGCAGCACATTTATTTGAAGAAGACCATCACAAACCAAAGATTCAGCTGGATTTAGTCGAGTCACCCGTCAAAACCAAATCAGTATGCATTTGAGGATATTTGACCAACTAAATGTTAATTTATAGTCCATAAACCTCTGAGCTTCTCCGTAGGTTAGCGAGACCCCGAAAAGCATGGGAAAAGTCACGCCGGAAGATCACGTGATCAGAAGCCACAGAAGTGATCTAAATGAGCACAGATCAGTAATGGACCCATATCATCTTGAACTCATTGGAGAGTACCTTGCTAGCGCACTGTTCAGAGTTGCCAACTAGTCAGACATTTTAGTCATGTGTGCTGTATAGAACTATTTGTAGCATACAGTCGTTAGCCGTCGTCCATCAGCGCCGCGTCCCGTCCAAGTCAACTACACAGTTAGCCCTTGGCTTCTTTAGAGCTACCAATATGCGCAACCACAAACATGACTGAGCTTGGTGGTTGATCAGATAGCATTTGATCTGTTCGCCGAGCTTGGCAATTGGCTTGCGAACGTTTCGTCCCCAGTCGAGGAGACATCGTCAGTACGCAGTTGAGTTCGACAAATTGACAATGACTGAGCTTTTGGCTCGCTGTAACTCTCAGGAAAAGTGTTGTTCATTGCGCCAAAATAAGTTAATCGGAACCTATGGGATTTTATGGACAGAGCTGAGTGAAACATTAATTTTATTCACAGAGCCTTCGTAACCCCATTCTTTGAATGCTGTAAATCAGCTCAATTAAGTGTACAGCACACGTGAGTATGCACCCAGTTTTACTTCACTATGCTCCACACAAGTGCACCTGAAACATATCAGTTCCCGTTAAAACGACACATTCGAACAGCTCAAATGGAACAGCGGAACAGAAATCGAGACCGGATCTCTACAATGCCTGAAGAAACCATTAGTGAGTATAGTTCAAATGAGACCTTTACTTGAAGTCCGTGGCCATTCCACAAGAAACCACTATCGATCAAAAAGGTGGTTCACTGAAGAGGGACAATATTAGACCAACAGGATTTCGGTACGTCTAACAGCAACCTTTTGTCTGCCATTTGATTAAAAAGTGGCAGTGAGAACGCTGATCACCTTTTCTCTAAAAGCCAGCTTTTAAGTAGGATTTGTTAGGTGCTGCATCAGCACTAATGTTACTTGCGTGCTGTTGGTTGGTCTACTCTGAAAATATTATATGAAGAAGAGTTCACGGCATCCTCGGCGAAATGCCAGCATAACGGGATAACGCTGAAATCTAACCCATGAATAACTGTTCCGCTTGCCTCTACTGGAACGAATGAAGGTCATACTGTTCAGACGTTTCATGCATTGATATAATATGCGGAAAAGTAGTAAAAAAAATGGGTAAATGTCTCTGTGGGGGTAAAAATATGTTTCGGCGGTGTAACTGACTCAGATTTGTGAATTAAATTGGTCCCAGGCCCTAAAGCCGCCACTTCGGTGTGGTACTTGGGTTTGAGTGTTGCAATAGACCCGCGGACTACACCTGCTGAAACTTTGTTCCACAAGGTGCAAAATACCAGGAAGTCCCACATAGGAGCAGTCAGACCAAGATCAGTGACACCCCATACCACGAGTAATCGTGCTATGAAGCTGTCTCAGGGTAAAGTTGTGCTGTCTTCTGCGATAGGGGCTGTGAAGGCAGTTAGGTGTCTCGCACAGGCGAGCAGAATGTCCATATTTATGGAAGCAGCGATGCTGCTTTTCCCAGGAGGAATACGGATCAGGAAGAGTTATTCCAAAAAAACCGCGCATTCCGACCGCCCACAAGGTTGGACTTTACCGCCTGCACATCAATTAATATGGTCCGAATACTTTTAAAACCAAAGAGTTTAGTGTTGCTCAAAGGCATCTGCTGTAGGCAGTCGCCACAGTCCCCCTGTGGCCGAGCAGGTAGGTTTATTGAATCGTCAGCCCCGGGCAGGGTCCCCATAGAAAAACCTACTGCAGGTCAGACTTTTGAGTCAGAGGCTCAAGGTAGGGTACCTCAACTAACTTCTCCGGCTTTGGCAACGGAGACAACGACACAGTTCTTTGTCCGCTGATGTCCCTTTTCCACTCTTTCGCGCCATACAACGCAAGCGGGGCTGGATCATTCCAGTGTCCGTTACCTGATCAATGGGCCGTTTCCAACTTGTCGCCCATTAACAATAAAAATAACACTGCTAACTCCACGAAACTGTGACAGCTATAACTACTGTAAAGTTGAAGATGAGGATGATAGCTCACATTTCACTGAGTACCTTTTCTCTTCTACTTCAATCATTTCCGTCCACAGAACAGTCATATCCTGCTGAGGCACCAGTTTCCGATCACGTGACCATCATTCAGTGAAAGTAATCAATACGTCCCGTGCACTATGGATTCGCGTCACACTTACGCGGTCAAACTTAAACTGTGCGGCCTAATCGCAAAAAAGACGAGATTTGGTGACAAGAGTCACATACGAGCTCAAACTGTCTTGCGCGTATAATGTTTTGTTCCGCACGTGAGGGGGAAAATCTCTCCATAAAGGCGTGCGTATGCGAAAAAAGACATACTCTTGTGTTTCTTCTTGGGTTATTCGTCGGATTTCTTTCAGCTGTGTTTCTCTTTATTGGAGTCCTATTGATCACTGGAATCCTTAAAAGAAACAAGGGGCTGGATATAGACAAAGCCATCGAAACTTCCCGTAAGTTGCAGACGGCAATTGCGTGTATCTCTAGGCTCTTTACCCCGATTTTGCTCACGGGCTCAGTATTACCACCGCTAACAGCAACGCCAGTATGAGAAACTCTTTCCTAGTCACCTTTAAACCACGTCTTTCTGTTCGTATAAAACTTCTTAATGAACGCAAAATCCTAAAGTTAAGGGAAAAAACCGGGGTACCTGCACCTCCAAAGAGTTGAATACACAAGGTGGATAGAAACATTGTATAGTGCCAATTGTCCTATGCTTGAAGTATTTCTGGATACGTTTACTGGAACGATGCATTCGATGCAAAGGCTTCCGTAAAATCAAGCAATATTTTTCCATCGATGATTTACAACCCACACCTTTAATCATGTGATACGTTGGGGGTGTAGCCGCAGATGTACCAGTAAGACCTTGAAAGCTAAGATGAGGTTACAGCCAAGATACAGTTCGTCAGATAAATATGGTTTGCTTCCCTTTCTTGGTCCAAGCTGGCATCTTATATCGCCTTAAGATCAGACTGGTGGAGATCGCACACCAGTTCAGTGTTTCGACCAGCACGAATGACCAATCACAATGAGGCTAGCAGTAAGTAAGCATAATTACGCACCGTTTGTTATGGAAATCGTGCTATATCATCCAAGACCAAGTATAGCACTTTCCTACCCACAGGGTCCTACTACATCCCTAAACAGATCCATGCTTCAATTCAGAGGACCGTTTATCATCTTTAAATTTAACAAAGGTAAGCTAGTCAAAGTAGCTGAACAGGATAAGTTAACAGGAACCCAATAACAGTAGTTGGGTTTCACAAAAGTTAAGGACGCAATAAATTAGCCGCCCTCGTCATAATTATATCGTCTGACTTGGCCAAAAAGTGATGAGTTTCCTGCTGCAGCTTCTCTCCGACTCTATAGCGGTAATTCTGTGTTTTAGGTTGCAAAAAGTTCTCACATGAAAAAGCCTCCACAAGCACCTGTTCCAATGAAAAGTGCATTTCCTAACCCAGTTCATTTCTGCAGTATTCATAAAATCCAGAATGTCAATCAATCAATCAATCAATTTATCAGCTACAAACCGTGTACCATAGGCACATTGGTTCCAGCTGCTACAGTTTCGATCACCGGAAATGTGGAACGTAAAAAGAAGCCTTGGAGGCGAAGGTATGTTCGGAAATTGAGTAGCTACGCATTGAAGGCGATAGCTTTGATGCACGAGCGCCACTGACTGCGCGATTGGGCCATTTCTGCCAGTGTCGTTAACCACTGGTGATTTGAGTCCCGAGGTCCCCATCCAGGGAGGCGGCAGTTGCCCGCCCGACTAAGTTTACTGGTTAGCGCTTTCGTACTTCGTTGCCAGGTCATACACTGTCCACCTCTCGGTCGCTTCCACTCAGCACAGGGCTGGGCGAAAAGAGCTCTGCGGGGCAGACGGTCTTCTAGCATGCGGAGTACACGTCCCAACCAGTGCAACCTATGAAGCGTGAGTAATTCATCTATCGCGGGAGAGTTCCTTCTTCCAAAGACCAACTGACGTACCTCAGCATTACTAATCCGATGTTCCCACCAGACCTGACCAATGCTGCGGAGACATCGATGATCAAACACTGACATCTTCCGTACGTCCTCTGCACGTAGGGGCCACGTCTCTGATCCATAAAGCAGTATGGATCGAACCACCGCACTGTAAACTCTTCCCTTGACAGACAAGCTCACGTCACGTCGGCGCCACAGGTGTCCGAGGTTGGCAAAAGCTGCCCTGGCCTTTCCGATTCGAGAAATGATCTCATCTCCAGCCAGTCCACCGGAACTTATACAGCTGCCCAGGTAAACAAATTTATCTACCACGTCGATTGGCTCACCTGCAAGCATGAGGTGCGGGTTTGATCCCACCCAGTCTTGTAGCAGCACTTTACACTTTGCGGGTGTGAAGCGCATGCCAAACCGTGCGGCAGAGTTAGTTAGGTTATTTAAGATCATTTGCATTTCGGAAGGGTCTGAACCAAGGAGAGCAATATCGTCCGCATACTCAATGTCTGCGAGGGAACGTCCCGGGAGCATTTCGACTCCCGAGGTTTCAGAGGCAGGCAGAGAAATTTCAAGCAGCATGTCAATAACAAAGTTGATTAGGAAAGGGGAAAGAGGACAGCCTTGTCTTACACCACTGGACGTGGTGAACTCAGGCGAAAGCTTCCCGTATACTCGTACGCGCCCACAGGAGTCCGCATACAGTGCCTTGATAAGAGATATAAATTTGGAAGGGACACCTTTGATCGCCAGACACTGCCAAAGTTGCTGACGATCCAGAATGTGTGCACGATAATCATCTGGCCAAAAGCTATGCCCCCATAACCGACACCGCTCCAACACGACCGTGGTTTTATTCGGTTACCAATACTCGTGTGAATGTGCACACTGGTTGTCCTGAACGCTCCGGAACGAAACAACCTAGCAAGGTTCCTCCCGGTTCTTGTCGCCTTTTTTTCTTGCGAGCGAGTGAGAAGATTGCCGAGGGATTGCAAGGAAAACCTTACTCACTGAAAAGACTGCTCATGTGTGGTCAAGATTCACAGCCTCTTGAAATCCTGTTTTTGCATACTGCTGGAGGACAAACCGGTATCGAAGCAGCAGAAACAGTTGACAAAATAGTGTCATCCTTGAACCTCACACTGCAGTTTATCCACAACAGCCTCACGCGATACGTGTCTGACACACCAAATCTGCGCGAACCCTAGCTTTAAGGGTGGGAATAAGAAAACATCCCTCAGCTGTAGCACCCTTCCTGCGCCTAGCTGCCATGCTACCCGAAAGAAGCACGAGGGCTGGGATACTGCCAGATTGCCCAAGCCCAGACAGGGGAAGTCGAGAGGCAGAGGTGGGGTTCGAACCACGGACCTTGCGGTCAGTAAATTCGCGCTCTAACCACTTGGGTCATCTCGACCCCAGGGGGCGATAAGACAACTAGATTACTCACATACAACGCCTGGAACGTAATTTACAGTTAAGCTGAGACCCCTCTCCATCACTCACATTGATTTTTCCTTAAATAAAAGCTTAATGCCTTATCTCAAACTTTCCTTGCGGGAAGTGTTCAGCAAAATGGAGAAAAAGTAGAAAAACAACTTTATAATGTCCCATCGTTACAGTGAAGCCTTTCAGCCTCTGATGTCTCCTCAATTAGTCGATTTCCTGCATCCAGTAGGACTCTGGAATCAACGTCTTCTGTCCGGGTATGTGTAACAGAGCAAACATCTAGGTATACGTTTGTCTTTATAGGGAAACTGGATAAAAATGGTCCGAGAGAATTAAGGCAGCACAGTTCGAAGGTCATGACCAAGAAAACAGTGGCGAAAACCACTAGTTTTGAATGATTTAGTATGCCCGTCTGTTTTTCACTGGGAGTGACCTTTTAACCCACAGTTTTTGGTGGTTTTATTTACTTCGTGTTATTCTAAAGTTCTTACTGTAAATCCAAACTGTAAACCACACCGCAAAATTGTCCGGGAGGAACATTAATTCACCTTTCACGCTTCTGACCCAAACGGCAGAGGCGAAGCCTTAGATTATGAACACCTATGTTCGAGAGCACATCCATACAGGGGGTTTCTCAGGCTTAAAACGTAGAAGCGAGCAGTGAGTTTCCGTCGGAGAATAATTAGTCTGATCTCCGAAAACCCCGAAATACTGTAAAAAGCTTGATCTTCTATAAAACGACCTCGAGGGACGTAACACGATTTGCTGTGAGATATGGCACTTTGTAACGCGAAGTATTTGCTCGTAGCAGTTGAAGTAACGTTATGATGACCAGCGATCGCTGTTATTTTGGGTAACCGAGCAGGGTGCAGATCTAGGTCAAGACGATTTAGGTAGATTTCACTAGTTTTATTTCCCAGGTACATTTGTTCGTTAAGACGGAATGTCAGGTACCAAGCTTTACTTGAATAACCCTTGGAGAACTCTCTATCCTTCTTGTCGTCAGAGTGTCCTCCTCCTGCCTTTGCAGCGCAGTAGTGAAATAGTAGTGCCTCTGGATTAATGAGCACCGTAAAACAAAAGAAGCACCCACGTGCATGTTTTCATTTTTTCACGTGGACTGTTTTTGGTGCTGATTTTTTCTACGGAGCTCTACAGTAAGTTGCTCTCGGTCAAAACCAGAGAAGTTATCTTTTCATCGTCTAGGGTAGACCCTCGAATGACAAAAACTAGCTCCCAAGTGAATATATTTCGACCAGCTCACGAACCTCACTGGCTACCAGGCGACCTTCAACGCCAGGGTGTACTATTGAGCCTAGCTGCGTCCCTCAGTTCTCAACCATCGATCTCGTCGTTCGAAAACGTAAAAAATCTCATAAAAGCCGTAAGAAATCTTCCTCGTTTCTTTCGCACCTTGCTGATCCAAAAAATTCTGCGTATCACTTTCCGTTAAAAGCTTTCGTGATACCCTACCATTGTATTGGTGATTGTCTCCATCCCCAGACTTATTTCTTCGCACGGTGAACGAGCTTAAGTCAGTCACATGGAACTTTTTAATATGGTATCACACCGATCGTCAAACACAACCGGCCGACAGGATTTACAGTGATAGCAGTTAGTACTCTGAGTAACTCGACAATGAGAAAAATCTATCGACTAGGTGCCGCGGGACGCCTCAGAACAAATTACTGAAGGACCTCACAAATAGCCATGTGTAAAAGCTTCCGCCAGTTCTTGAACCTGATTCACGTGTCTTCTGTAGGCGTTTCGGTTAAATTACATGCCAATCAGTTACATTTGGTCGGAGTGGAACAAGGCATTTTCTCACCGCAAACGGGTGAGTGTATGCTGCGCACAGTATTATGGGACTCAAGCACAGTATTGAGTCACTGAAAGCTAGTACTTGTTGGTTATTCTTCCATCTTAGGATCTTAAAGATAATTAAGAATACATGTAATAATGTGTATAATGTGTAATAACAATATACGCACCCTCAAAGTCGTATCGGTACAGCTAAACGGAATGGAGAACAAAGATATTTCAAACTGTGATTGTGCTAAACTTTACCCCAGTAGATTTGACAGTCTGACGATTCGGCAGGACGTTCATCCAAGTGTAGTCAGTCTTCGCTGGAAAGGGGACAAACACGCTGTAGTTATCTTTCTTGTTGAGAAGCATCAGCCCTGCACTTCTATGGCATTTCTAACCAGCCGACCTGTAGTCAGGAGATGAACGCTACAGTATGCCGACATAAATGGTTGAGCAGCAGTGTGCCTTACTCGTCATCAGGAAGTACATGGTTCCATCCTCCTTCATTTGCCGATTTAACCGACCTAATCCGGTCTCTCAGGTGGAGACAATGTAATTCGTGAACATATTACTTGTGGCCTTCAAGTAGCGAGTAGATTCTGTACATCCAGTTGAATATATTTAGGGATTCGTAGAATGTCTCATGATTCCCGTTAGGGAAGAAACGGCTGTTAGGCTTTTCAGTGTAGACTAATTATACTTTCGGGAGTAAATGTCGACTGAAACCTCGGAATATCCAAGCAGATTGCAGACTTATCAGTTTTCAGGAAAACATACTGGCTAGCTTTTGCCATCTACCGTTTCGGGCACTAAGTGGTGAGAATGTCATTCAGAAAGGTCTATCCAGAATCTGAATCCCAAAGTAGGTTTTTTTTCCGGAAGGAGACATGTATTAAATGTCTTGCTTGCACCAGTGTGATAGGTTATCGTTTCGGTCCCTCAAGCCATAGGCTACGTTGGTGTTACTTAGCCTTGTATTATCCCCAGAGAGGCTCAGTGAAACATTCATATCTTATGCGTAGACTATCCATATCAACTGTCTTGGAAATCCATGGAGCATTAGGAGAGGCATTATTTCATTGTGGCCAAAATGACTCTGTGAACCAGTGGCTTCTGGTTCGTCTTTCCCATGTGCATATGCAATGACAAATCATGAACCGAATGGCTTCCAAACACATCGAAACTCAAGACCATTGAAAAGGCAAGTTCTACATTCAAAAAAGAAACGTTTGAGAAAGAGAGAGAAGGCAATGTACTGTGAAAAAAAGCACTTCACTTCGAAAGCAACTGATACAGCCTATCGGGGCGAGATCGTTCAGTGGTTAGAGCGTGAATTTACCGTCCGGAAGGCCCGTGGTTCGAAACCGATCTCTGCCTCTCGACTTCCCCTGTCTAGGCTTGAGTAACCTGGCAGTATCCCAGCCCTCGTACTTCCTCCGGGTGTCATGGCAGCTAGGCACCGAAAGGGTGCTACAGCTGAATGATGATGATGATGACAGCCTATAGTAAAACAGAAAAAGACCTGATGCGCTATTGTGCAAACAGTCTGACCGCTGTGTTTGTCACTTTCTAGCACTTATCTGCCCTAAACACGTATTCCCCCATAACGACCACCTCTTGACTACGACCGATTTCACTTGTTTCCTAATTTTACTGCTAGTAATAAACTACATGGGTGACAACAAGTTCCCGTTATTTTAGGAGTTTTAAGTACTAACAAAGGCTTTCCGATCACTCAGTGAGTTTAATACCAATTACCTCTCGAAATTATCCTCAGATTTTGAAAAATTCGTGAATAAGTTCTGCAGTCCAGTTTATGTGCCCATTCGCTGCAACTTTTTTCTATCTAGTTAAGTGTATTCATTCGGAGTTGATCTTCATAAGAAAAAATGAATAAGGTTTTCCCTCAGTTACATCAGCTCCCAACGGACAGTGACCTCCTACTAGCGGTTGAATACTAGTCACTTTCCCGCAGACGGTTTGAAGGACGACGATACTGGCGGCGAATTTGCACAAAATTTATACAGAATTAATTTAAACAATATGGTGTATTCGATCCCTCTCTAACCCCAGCGGAAATCACCTTGCGCACAATGGGATTGTGGGTCCTGGCGCATCTGGGGATCACGGCTAGTTTGGTTATTGTACAAGAATTTATCCGACGGAAGAAGAACAGGTAGCTATAAATATTTGTTTTGGTAAGTACATTTTCTGATATTGTAGCCTTTTTTCTTAATTTTTTGCGGTACTTTGGAAGTGTCATAGTACTGTCATTTCAACCACCATATGTACCTGACACAACAACATCCGTTCGTGCAACTGCTTTGTGAGATCTTGGTCACGTGCATCCTCACATCACTGGGTTTGTGTATGTATACGGTATCTCCGTTGATCATCATCCGGTTCATCGATGCCGGCCACTTCATCGACATTGACCGACACTCAACAACGCGAAGTTATCGGTGGGTTAAGCCCGGTTAACTAACAGGATTGGTTAATTCATGAGAAAACTCTGCATGCCAGGAGGCCACGATCGCCTGGCCTTTGATTGACTTTGGCAGGGGTCTCACTAGCTACACTGGTGTAGTAGGCTTAGACGAGTAGGTTCCATCGTCAATGAGGAGTCGATGAGACCAACCAGAGTGAGTGACATGGCCAACTGACAACTTCTCAATAGTGTGGCCCAGTTGTAGCGATTCGCAGATCAGCAGAGACCGTTGTTTGCCATACAGCGCGGAATTTCAGAATGAGAATGGACACAAATGACCTTGGGAAATAAACTATATGGACTACCAATCATTCGTCCACGCAGCAAACCCGACAAATAAACCCAGTTCATCTTCAGCCTGGATGACGTAGAGCTGAACACCAGAACTACCTGCAACAGCTGGGCAAGACAATATCAGAACAACCGTTTGGTTTTGTAAAGTTAAATACGTAAAAGCGTTCTTTTAATTTCCTGTATTTCATTGTCGTTTCCCTCCCTGTATGCACTTTGGTAAATGCCTTTCAGTATTTATCTTCGCACACTAACCGAAATAGCTCTACAAGGCGGACAAAGAAAATCTTAATTTGGCATTTACTACAAGTAGTACCGAGCAAGTTTGGTGAATTCCTTGTGGAGGGAAAGAACTACCACCAACTAACTAACTAACCAGACAATGACTCGTGCGAAAGATGCACGCTTAGATTTCCGTTTGTTCACCTATAATCTGCTTGGTCGGTTTAAATACATCAACGAACCCATAATTTTCAACCGGGCAAATAGACGAATCATAGGTTTTCAAACTGTGACGAGTGAAAAGAACCTTTGTGTTCGACCAAGTGCTACCGTGCTGGTCACTCAGATCTGTGCAGTTTAATTGTTGTCATCCGATCCGCCCCCGTCTATCGAGCCTGGAAAGGGATAGAGTTGGATACGGAGATAGCTTAATACGATTGATACTGTATAATGTCTGTTTATTCAGACACGATGTGAATCCGACTCATACTGGGCGCGAAAAACTGAGTGAGAGCTTGATATCAAACAACATGACAGACTGAGCGATCACAATAAAACTAAATTATAATCCTATTCGGAATGGTGGATAGATATGGAAATGAATGTTGGCGGGAGAACAGTTGAAAAAAGTTGAGGCGCCCTCAAAGTCGGGATCATCCAAGGACGGAACACACACTGTCAAGTAGGAGTGGAAAATAGAACGCCAGACGGGCATTGTACCACTACAAGGACAAGCAGTACCATTCAACAAACGTGAATGCCCCGTCTCAGTGCGGTCTGGTAAACCACCCTAAAGTTCGACGAAGTCAAGAAAAGGAAATCTGGTTGGAAAATAACCAGAAAGAAGGAGCCAATAACACTGAATGCATTTCTCACTTAGAACGTGGTGGAAAAAGCACCCCCAACTTATTCGTGTTTGTAAAGACTGAACATTTCTAGAGAAAGACGCTATCTGAAAGAATAATTCTGATCAGTGCCATAGATGTTCTCTCTGGTCGGAAGTCGTTTTTCTTCATTATTCGATGTATTTTCTAATTGGTCGTTTTTTGTTACACAGGTCAGTGCCCGCTAAATCTAACGGCCTTTTGTCTAAGGGCACTTGCTCACAAAGGACTGTGTGACCGCTCATTACTTCACGATATTAGTCAATCACGCTTCGGAATTTCGACCACCTTCCCTTTATGCCCGGAATTTCTTTTTTTGGAAATCTCTGTTGGGCAACGTGGAGGTAAATATGCTGGCAAAAAGTACCATCTGTTAATGATGGGCTCCGGATTGAACGAAAACCTGCGGTTTATCCATAAATCAATAAAACATGAAGTTCTGATTGAAAGTGCTGAGTGCAGAAAGACACGGAAGTTAGGACAACGAAAACCTCAGCGTGAAAAAGACGGGTACCTCCAAACCACCAGTGGAAAATATCACTCCAAAAAGTCATTCATATGTGATGCCCCCTTGTGTAAGATACCTCAATACGGCCCCGAGGTGTTCAAAGTACCATACCTGTTACACCCTACGCAACTCGAGATTCCTCGTTGTCACATTGGCGGTCCATTAGATTGTTATCGCGTGAGTGATACTTGGTCAGCGCAATGCATAAATGATGTGAGCTGCCATTCTAATCCTACCGTGACGCACCACCAGCCTTTAGCCTTTAGTGAACTGGACGTGAATATTCGCCAAATACTCTCATATACATACGAATTTGGTTTTGACAGTGGAGACTTAACTGAACCCACCTGAATCCCTAGATTATGATGGCCGAGACCGGTCGTGGGCTATTAAAGAGTTTTCAGCAACCTTATGAGTAGTGTGTTACATCTAGACGTAAACATTTTAACTGGTCAACTTTCTCCGTCTCCTTAGTTGTTTTTCCAGCTATGAAATTCAAAACAGACTACTGACTCATTATTTTCCCACGTTCTCCCTTACAGAGGTCAGAGAAGAATAGGCCACGAACTACTCAGTTTACTCTGGCATGTCTAGCAAAAATAAACCTGTTCAAAGATAGCATCAGTTATGTCCGTACAATTTAGAAAATTTGTGAACAAAACCTGTTCTTTATTGAAACAAACGGAGGGAGCATATTTTGTTCGTCCGAGACCACGCAGTTAGTCACGCAGATTGAACAGTGTTACTAAAAATATTGTTTATTATTCACGAATGAGCGGATCAATAACTCTCGTGGCGAGAGTACAGATAGGCGCAGGATAATCTTTCGGAACTACCAAGTTGTGCAGCTGGTTGAACACAATCGGCACCTGTCCGACAAGCTGGATCATTGCTTCCAAACTCTGGACAGAGGCGACCAAGGCGCGAATCCAGCACTACCTTATGATACAAGCGAACCGATGAAAAGCATTCATCATTTTTCGGCGGTGACTCATAATAGGTCGTAGTAGTAGGTCGAAATAAGCAGACCAGCCATCGCTGGTTTCGACCAGCTTGAGACCTAACAAATTGGCGCAGTCCCGGAATTCAAATGGGGTTCTGTGTTGACCTCATTTAAGTAGCCAGGTGAGTAATATATTTATTACAAGGTATTGTCAAGCTGTAGGTAGATCACATACACTGATGCTATATATATATATATATATATATAATGCCTTCCTTTACTCTTGGGAGTTTGGTTGAACCTTATAACCCCATTGATAGTGTGGCCCATGATCGGGCCGAAAAACATCTATCTTGCTTGATAACCTGACGGGATATAGTGAAAATCTATCGATGCACTGAATAATGCTCTAATCTTACCAAGCTCAGGATAGCTCAAGATTCAAGTCGCAAGATACGTGGTTCGTTTTTACCGACTGCGTTTATCTATGCCTGTCCAGCCTCAAAGTATTTCGATTCACGTGATTGCAGTATAATTTCTCACAGCTGTGCAACAGGCGCGACATCATCATCAACAGCATAACATCAATGTCCAAAAACTGATACTTCGCTGCTGTACAACCATGATTTATTTGAAAGGCTTATGGTAAAGAAAAGTGGATAGGGAAGGAAATCAGTGCTAGCTTCCTACAATCACCTACAGACAATCATTCAGGCAAGCTGTATGAAACTGACAACACGAACGCCACTGACACCGATTAGCAGCCATATCTTGCAACGTCTCCAACCAGGCACGGTGGTGTTCACGCGGTCCTCATCCTGGAAGACGAGTAGTACCGATAGCACCCAAGCGCTTCGTAATCTCTTTCGACTCGACGTGATGACGCAAAATGCTCTGGGAGATTCAGCTAGAAAAATCGTATCGTTCAGCTGCAGCACCTTTTCGGTGCTAACTGCCATGCCACGAAGGTTGGAATATTGCAAGGTTGCCCAAGCCTAGACAGGAGAAGTCGAGATGCCGAGGTCAGGTTCGAACCACGGACCTTCTGGTCAATAAATCCGCGCTCTGGCCACTGAGCCATTCCCCCCAGTTTAGCTAAGAAATATAAAAGACCTATTGATGAAATTGTTTCCGACAAAACTCGGCCACAGATGTAACAGCTGAGTCAGCTAGGATACGTGCAGGCCCGTCGTATCCAGGTCTTGCTTTTTTTGCAGTTCATAATCTCGTGGTTCTATTGCATACTGCTTCTCCCATGCAAGAAACCGTCACGCGAATCATCAAAATCATTTCTAGCTTGGAGGTTGGGCCAACTGGAAGGCCGTATATCCTAGAGAAGGGGGATAGAATCGGGTACATCATATTGTTCCAGTACCTCAATACTAAAACCAAAGTATAGCGTGGTCTGAAGGTCTCTGCTACACGTCACCAGCGGCAGACTAAATCCACTGTGGAGCGAAACTTACCGAAACAGATAACGTCATGAAAGAATAACATTACCGTGCTAGAGTGAGATGGATATGACTTTTGAGTAAATCTTTTCCACCTATCGATTTAACTGCTGAGACGATACCAAAGTCCGTTTAGAAATCGTGGAAACTGGAGGCTGTATGTGAGTTTATTGTGGTTGTACAACAGCAAAAAATCCATCCATTCTCCGACAACAAGACCCATGGTCTATCGATTAAGTTCGCGCACAAGGATGTCTTTTCATCCAAACATTTTAGTTTATCTCATAGCTGACTCAGAGGGTTTCCTATTTGTCTCACTTAATCCTAAACAGAGCCGCTGGATTTCTCCATCATAACCATGAAAAAAAAATCCACATTAACTTGATTTACTTGGCAGCTATAACTGACAACTCGTTCCCTACTGTTGACATCCGGTCCTCCGGTGCGATGAAGCCATTCTGGGCAGAACAGTGTAAACTGTTCTCAGAGAACTTTCCCGAACTGGTGTGACTGTCCATGAGGAAGATGATTTCCAACAAGGATGCAACACCTGTACAACCTCCCACAGATCGGCTTCACTTACAGGACGAGATCACCATCGAAAAGTCCCAAATCTCTTCATGCAAACGGCGGAAGCAAACATTTTAACATCCGAGTAGACTTGACCAGGGGTCTGTTAGAGTCAATTAAATAATGACCCATGTCTACAAATCATCGTCCGTCGGTAAAGTTGATGGCAAGACAAGGGTAGTAAATACAGGCGCTTAACTGCCACACACAAACGCTCATACAGCGATTGAGTTATGCCAAATGATTGTGGAAGAAAATCGCTCACTGGATAGGATAGGTAGTGTACTTTGTAAGTCTCTCTCAGTAATTTGCGTGAAACACCGGGACACAACCTGGCAGTAAAGTAAGGTGGCAATAATGAAAAATTACGGTCACGCTGGCGACTATCATCTAACCAAGTGAGCGGCTAGAAACACCCAAACAGGGCTCTGTAACCACCAACAGAATTCAAGCAGCAGAAAAATCGTCATCAGTGCGTAGGATTCTGGAATTCATAATCTAAAGGAAAAAACTAGGATCGGGTACTGCGGGCTCGCTGCGCATACAATGGAGTGGTGCAGTTTGCAGCGCAAGAATATTCCCATCTCTGTGCTCTTCAGTCACAAAATCAGCGTGCAATGAACGCGGCTTAAGTTAAAACGGACACATGGAGCATGAACCCCAACAAACCGTTCTTCTGGTAGACGGCCGCTGAGAACGAAGGCCCCATTGATAATGAAAACAATGCAACACAACGTGATTAGGTAGGTTTTTACTGTTCGGTACAAACATCAATCATCTAGCTGAGCAGCTGCTTCGGATAGCATTCGATTCATGGTATCCAAATGGACCCGAACGGCATCCGATTGAGCTTGGCCTACCGGGTTTTCCGTGGCATGCGCCGATTCAGTGAGATGGGCGACGTGTACGAGTAATTCGGGGCATCCGTAGGCCAGAGCAGCCGAACGGAGGCGGGCGAGTTCCTGTGATGAAAAGGCATAGTTGTAAGTGATGATCAGCAAGGACATGAAAGTTCAAGAAGAATGAAGGAGAGACTTCGTGTTCTGTTGCTACAAAAGCTGTGACAAATACAGAAAAAGTTCCTCCACCAAAAGCTTGCAACCAAACTGCGAGTCAAAATAAGATATCCAATACATTTTTAACTGGCGTAGGCAGGCAGTTCCTCCAGATAACCCAAAACCGCCTGTCCAGAACGGCCTGAAAGACGATGGAGGAGCATGTGCACTATCTGTCCAAATACTTTTAACCCGTTGAGCCTTAGCGGCCACTGAAGCAACGCCAAACATCACGCGGTCGCCTACGAACACGCTTGTTGCGTACACGCGATGGTTGCTGGGTATAAAAACAGAGAGCGGAAAAGTGCAACGGAACAGCAGCACGAGCAATACAATACACAATACACGTCATCCTCACGAGCAGATCGAAGGCGTCATCTGTGATCGATACAGTCCGTAAGATCCCTTCTTCTGGAGACTCTGTGATAAGTTCATGCCCAGCCACAACCTAATGCACAACCTCCCCCGAACATGGACCGCCCTAGAAGAGGCTTAAAAGTGGTTGTCTTTCCAATGGGATTGCTTCCGAAGACGGATTGGCACGCTTTTGTACGGCTATCCCTGTGCCCTGGTGTTGAGTCACTTCACTAGCAGCTAGAGAGAAAAGTACAACAAGGTAGAAGTAGCAGTATACACGCCTCTGCTCAATGGACAATACTATCTGCGGCTGATGTGAAAGTCAGCTATTGATGCCTACACAATTACCTTGAAGAAAATAGCGGATTTCTCTGGCAGTCGACGTCCCAGTCGGAGTACCTTGTTCACCTCGCTGAGTAAAGACGTGGGTGAGACCCAAGAAACGTAACGGAACGGTTCACCCCCGGCAGACGCAGCACGGTTTTGCCCCACATTGGAATCGGACACTGAGGGGGGAAGAAGATATTTACCAATAGAAAAGTTTCAAGAACGGTCGGGTGCTGACAGGCATATATATATATATATATATGCATATATATATATCTTCGGGTGTATACAAGCTAGCTCCGATAACCTCAGGCCAAAATAGCTTATGTGAATTATCTCAGCAGAAGAATTCCGTAAACAAGACATCCTCTCTGGCGTAGAAACGGGACAACCACATATGGAAAGATGCGTCGTGGAGACACACAACCGAGTCTTACAACCGGGTGTCTTACCTGCACCCATCGCGGACACAGAATTGACCGCCTAGGTTCACAGTGACATACACATGTAAATAAAAAATAATCACTCAGCTGTTTGGTGCATACCTGCCATGCCGCGCGAAGAAAGTATAAGGGCTGAGATCCAAGCCTATACAGGAACAGCCGAGATGCCAAGGTAAGGTTCGAACCACCGACATTTTCGGTAAGCCAGCGCCCCAAGACCACGAGGGAATAATGAATGCAGGGCAAAACCAAACACCCAACCGTGACATCTCCTCAGTACGTAGGTTTCATATCGGAAGGAAGAAAAAGAGCTAAGATACTACAAGGTTATCAATACCTGGGCAAGGGTGATCGAGAAGTCAAGGGCAGATTCATACCAAGCACTTCCCATCAGAAGCTTGTGCCCTGACCTATGGGAGCCCATGGAAGCCAATGGTAGACATGGCCAGTAACACTGGAAGGAGTTCAGATAAAATTAGAACAGTTCAGTAGCTTTTAAATGACAGTACTGTGGTGACTTTTGTGGTACTAAAGTCCCTCCCACAAACTGCCGTCATTTCACATGGTATAATATTTTATCTGGAAAATGCCATTAAAAAGACTATTCGACGACCACTTGTCGAAATGGATTAAGTCTCACGCAGAACACACTGGATCGTGTCCATGCAAAGACGTCCATAATAAGTTGCGATGGGTCGTTAACTGTTCAGTGTACATGTGTAAGCACACATCTACTGTGCTGAGTCGCTGTCCCATGTGATAGACAAGTCAAGCTGGGCGCTCTAACACACAAGTGCCCATCTTTGACTGCGACGAAACACACAAATGCTGACCAAACAAGTACAAATAACGTCGTGCAAATCGAAGACCCACACCATGGTAGTCGCAACGTCCTCATTATTAAGTGACCTAAGGCCAAATGCACACAGTTCTGATGAGCACCAGTAAGTACGAGTCAGCTGTCCACTGCTACGGTGGTTATGTTTGGGTAGAAATAGGCTCCTTTAGAAACCCATTGGTTATCTGACAAAGTGGGCACAGAGGCAAGAACGGACAAATAACTCACATGTCCCATAGCTCAGGCGATCCGGGACGAGAACAGGAAAGGGTGAGCTTCCCTCACGATCATCGTACAATTGCACGCCGGCGAAATCTTCCACGGGGGCCAGATGCTGGAACTGCCCAAGCCAGGGTAAGCCAATACAATCTATTGTGCGTGAGGTGGAAGAAAAGGAGTTAGATAGCAAATACCCCTCACCGTATCCACACCAAGTATTGTACAGCGGTAGTCAAGTATAGAAAGATGACGACTCGAAGAATAAGCAGTGACTTTTATGGAAAGCGTTGCTTTACCTTTCAAGTACACATTATGAGGATATTGTGGGGATAACACACAACGTGTAGGATGAGCGATCTGTTGCGGCCAGTCGATTAAAGGTAGATTCCGAAGTAGATCGACGTGGCCGTTCAGTTATAAAAATGACCGTCCGAACCGAACTGAGCTAATCGTAAACCAATAACGTGACAGTGTCCAATTTTAGTGCGAGTCGTTCAGAGTACTGACCAGCCCGCTCGTGGACAAATGTGGTGTTCAACTACCAGCTGAGAGGTCACGGGTTCTAAAATCTCGGGAGTTTCGTGAAATGCGGACTGATGACTACCAGTGAGGGTGAAAAAGCTGTACAACGCTTTTCGGCTTCTCAGCATAGATTTGCTTCACTGACAGGGCGAAATCTCGATCACCATAACAGATTACCGATTTATGCTTCTCATCCATACCCTTCCGACATAAATTGCAACCCTGACAAAGTGCCAATGAGGAGATCCTTACAAGGTTTGATATTCGCTTCGATTTTCGTATCTCTCTGCTTCTATTCCGAAGGGAGTGCTATGTGCAGTGATATATTCATAAAAAGTATCAAACAGCCGAAACAGTTTCTGAATCAATATGCAAAGATTGATGTCATCTACAGTCCACTTAGTTGAGCGCACCTCACCCCGTTCCGCCACAAAATGACAACTAGCCTTCACCGAAGAAAACACTAGTTGTGGCATGTCAAGGAAAATATTTCGATATATCGAGAAGCCCTCCAAGTGAAACATGCGGCACAGTTAGGCAGTCCCTTCACTTGAATACTATAAACGAGAGATTTCGTTGAATCTCCAGCTCAGCACCTCTGTATTCAAACTAATATGATTACACTCATTCACGGAATGGGTATGAAGTTTGAGTAAATTCCACGTTTCGCTTTAATTGCTAATTGGATACCAGAGACAGTTTGCAAATCGTGTAAAGCCGTGGAAGATGAAGGCGGTATGTGGGTTTATTGCATATCAGAATGTGTGCAGTGGTTGTCCAACGGAAGAAATCCTATCCATTATTCTATAACACGAAGAAGTGTCTTTTCATCCGAGTATTTTGCTCTGTCGCACAGCTGAGATCACATGAGGTTGTCCTATTGTTGAAGTGGTGTATGGGCCTGTAGGTCTCATTCAACTCAAATCCAAAGATTTTCCTGTTCCGATTTGCCACCAGGTCGGAGGGAAACTAAGTAAGATTGCCCAAGCACTATTGAACAGCGTTTCCTGATATACTAAAAAAGTGGAAATGATAAACAAGGATAATTGGTGGTGACTGTACTTTTTACTCCAGGTGACTTTTGACAGATCTGATGTCCTCAGTTCGATTAACCCAGTGGTTTTAAATATCCTGTTTGTAGGTGTACTATAAGCTCCTATGTGGATCAGTCGAGAGCAGGACGAAAACCGTTAGCAGTGAGGGGGGGTGGAAGATTTTTTCTGTTGTAACCGGAGTTTTGTGGGACACGAAAACGGCATTGTTGTGGGAAAACAATATTTCAAAAACGCTTCGATATGAAATCTTTTCACAACAGAGCCAGCTCTGATAGCAGGGTTCTAAGGGACTGTAGGTATTGGAACCTGTGTGTTTGTCCACAAACTGACAAGGTTACGTTCATGCCTAGATTTAAAGAAAAACATCACGAACTTGATGAGGTTGGGAAAATTTTGCTCTATTTGATACAACCAGAAATGTGAGACCTCGTTCGATGGCAGGAATTTGGCCAGACGAATCAAGAGAAGGAACTAGCAGAGTAGCCACTGTAAATGTGTTGACGGCCTTCGCTAGGCAAAACGTCACAATAGTAGTTTGAAAAAGACCAGAAGATTTGCTGTATAAGTGTGGCGGTCAGAACCGGTTAACGATTGGGAAACAGAACATAAAAGGACATATGGTATTACACAGGGAAGGTTTCATGGCCCATAAAACACCTGACTGACGTTATCGCTAGACTTCATATAACTCTGGCAAGATTATAATCAAAATCTTAGACGGTAGGGGTAAGCATCTCGTTTGAGATTTGTGACTATTAGATCGAACGTCCACCGACAGCATGAACAATAAACTAAGGTCCACTGACGGCACGCAGTCCGTATCAATACGAACGTCCAGTTGACAAGCACTGTTCAGCTGTAACACCCTTTCGGTGCCTGGCTGCCATGCCACCCGAGGGAAGCACGAGGACTGTCCAAGCCTAGACAGGGGATGTCGAGAGGCAGAGGTCGGGTTAGAACCACGGACATTTCGGTCAGTAAATTCGCGCTCCAGTTGACCAGAAATATGGACCGTACACGAATTGTTGTTCGTGACCATTTCCATGCGATATAAAGGACTGTAGATCCATCGAAGAGTCTGCGCATTCCACTCAGACAAGCCGCAGCTGCCTGTAACACGTGATAAGCTACTGCGCCAAAAATATCATCGTACACGACCGTTAGATGTATACGAACCCGGTGGTAGCGAGCTAAAGAACTTACCCTTTGGAAACACCGAAAGCATGAGGATAGAAACTTTCGGATCAACCTGATGCACAAATCCATGGCGCAAAAGATTCGCCGCGTCATTTCGACCATCAGCGTGAGTAGATTTGGTACATGTTCCAGCAGCGGAGGAATTGGTTTCTCCTGCATAGATGCTACACATAGCCACCGTTTTTGTCTCTTGTAATGCGCTCATTAGGAGCTGAAGAAACGGTGTCCGGTTGTCATCTAACATACAGATGAATGAGTGCGAAAAACAGAGGTCAAGCAAGAAATCAACCGCGGAAAAATTAGCTACTGAATCCAAACCATGAAAAATCAGACAGGTTACAACATGGAAACAGGATCGTTCTACTGTAGATCCCATGGTAGTGGGCTGCAGTGATTGTGAGAAACAGTGGTCACACATCTCGCCAGAAGACTTAAAGGAAACTGTGAAAGTCAGAATGTAACGTGGGAGCTCATGACAGGTAAATGGTTTAGGCACCAGACTCTGTCCTAACCAATAATAATCGTTCAGCTGTAACGCCCTTTCAATGCCTAGCTGCCATTCTACCCGAAGGAAGTACGAGGGCTGGGATACTGCCAGGTTGCCCAAGCCTAGACAGGGGAAGTCGAGAGGCAGAAGTCGGGTTCGAACCACGGACCTTCCGGTCAGTAAACTCGCGCTCTAACCACTTGAGCCATCTCGCCCCAACAGGCCCGTCCTAACAGGCACTGAGTCGCCGACAACCCTGCATTTCCGATTTTTATTAATACGGCC
The DNA here is from genome assembly GCA_003604175.2 of Clonorchis sinensis. NCBI lineage: Eukaryota > Metazoa > Platyhelminthes > Trematoda > Opisthorchiida > Opisthorchiidae > Clonorchis > Clonorchis sinensis. Next base: position 16,932,750 of record CM030375.1, read on the forward strand.
GAAAAATTTGTTAGTACATTTCTTTTAACTTTTTTTCTAGAGGAATCTTGGATCAAAAGTTCAGTCTATAAAAAGCTGTTTAGTGTCAGAAGTACATAAGGGGGAGACATTGTGGGACAGCGAGGTCTGGAGTGCGTAGGCGGATCGCGACCACTCGGCTTTAGACAGCATCCGGGAGACTTACGAACCGTGACCAAACGTTAGGTGCTCGGCGGATGATGTGAAGGGTTCAAACTCCAACTGTTGCATGAGTGGTTCTGGACAGGTAGGAAGCAAGGCCGTCTGAACAACATCAGCAATTCTCACAAGTAAGATAGAACGCAAAGTGTTTTCGTGTATTTCATCAAATAAACTTCTCGTATAATCAACGTACGATGCACAGTATGGGTGGGTGAATGGTCATGCACGATATCTTGCGTTGGTGACTGGGAAGTTGTCTTCCAGTTGCAATACGATTACGAGTTAAAGGAAATAAACTAGGCTGGATATGGAGACGGAAAACATCTCTCTCAAACCGTCCAATGGAAGTTATGGTCTAGGCGTCTCAGTAGGAAGGATAACGGATTCATACTGGGAAGAACCGAGATCAAACCCACAAATGGCCGTCGGTTACCATCCTAGGAATCCGTAAACTTGTTGTTTCGAACATAATGACTTGTAAATTTCTCCAATGATTGGATCAGAATGACAATTAACTGAACGGGACCAGGCGAGTGCCTCCAGTGATAAGGAATCTTCCACTGCTCTACAGTCTCAGGGTTTTCTTTTCTCATGTGCTCACATAAGAGCAGCACAGTGTAACATCACTGTGGGATCTCAGACTTGGGCCCTTCAGAGTGGCCACGAAAAAGTTCTTTAGGACAGGTGTCACATTAGTATCACTCTGCTTGTCTTCCTCGTGAAAGCATAAGCGTGCTGCTATGCAGAGTCCCAAAGAGCAAGCACTCACAATAAGGAATCTATGAGCAAGTACAGTCAAGCAGCATGACGAAACGACCCGTTGCATTTGTACAGGAAATAAATGGCCAGATTAACGGTGAATTTTCCCCAAAAATATCACAGAAGGGATAGAATTGACATAGAATTATCAAATTCCATCCTCCTCTGGAATGACCAAAATGTCACACACATCACTTACCGGAAACATTGCTCACGTGATGTCGGCTGACAACAGGAGGGTTGCTCAAATCACTCGTGTGTAGAAACCCAAATATTTCCAGGCGAAGGGAGGTGGGTGGCTCTGACGACCTACGAGAGAGTTGGGGAACCAGACGCATATGTTGATGGAACGGATGAAATAGGCAGGATAACGGATAACAGTGAAGTGAGCTTGAAGTGGCGCCCTAGGTGGCAGGTATGGCGAGACGGCACAAGCAACCATTTTACCCATTTGCAGGAGGACTAAGCAGTTGCATGCGTGTCGAGACTCGGGAAGATGTAAAATATCCCATGTGCTATAGCTGGTTACAAGTGTAGATCCTAGGGTGCCGATCATTGGCCGTAGATTGAAGGTTCGCATCCCCTATCTAGGCCGATTGGGTATCTTGGCCCCCAAGAACTCTACGGGTTTCAGCCATGTGTCCAGAAGATCGGCATCACTGAGAATGGCATCAACACTGGACGCCGATGCATCATTGCTATCCAAGGGATGTTCGCCGTGTTGTCGATGCCCAAATGCGACTAAGAGGTGGCAGGGTTTGGAAATTCCTGAGGGATGTAATTAAGTTCCCATTCAGTACATTCCAGAAAAGCGCGTCAGTCAGTAATTGAGTGTTGTTAATATTCTACGTACTCTTTAGAAGGACACAGCACCATATCCCGAATATGTGGTTTAAAAAAGGAGTCTTCTACGACAGAATATCTCAGTTCTATCCACTAAGCTGCAACTGTTTATTGTCAGTCACATACGGTTTAGCGGGACTGTTGGATTAGTTCGGCTGCAACGGCATAAAAAATTTGGGTTATGCGTAGACATCACTGGTTGCAGAACTGAAAATCTGGAGAATCACTGATCTCTTGCTCTATTGTCTGGTCTTCCCATAGCACCGGCAAACTTGGCAGCTAAAACCACTGTAAATTCTTGCGTGTTTACAGCTGAAGCATTGCTGTACAGAGTCGCAAAGGATGTATGATCCACCCTTTCCGGGTACACTGATTAATTCATCTGAACAGGCAGTAACATAAGTCGGAGGTCATTCGCAATAGCTATATTATCCATATATTTACCATATCAGATACACGGATGAATGCAAGTCAACTCACTCATTGTCTGCTATCCGCAACACGGGTGCCAACTGAACCGAACTATTCAAGTGGCCACATCGGAGTGATACTTCGCAATTCCGATCAAACCCATGGCTCACTAAACACGTTCGTACGCAGTAATCCGAGAACGGACCAAGATCATCCTCGGTCAGCGGTGCGCCCCCGTTTGTTGATTGGTACTTCTTCCATGATAAAATGCTTGACCGCGGTAGGAACTGGCGGTAAGTCCGAAGGATGTCAGGTGAAACCTCGAGAGAGAATTCATTCCAACAGTAATGAGCTCTACTTACCTGATCGTTACTCAAAGTTATGACAGTGAGTGATGCATTAGACTGATCCACCTTCGGTAGCCGTGGCAATTGTGATGTGACGCTGTCATCCGCAGCCGGGTGAAGGAACGGTGAGGCGCCTCCGTCTGTGAATAAAAGGATCTAAGCAAGCTGGAATGATATTCAGTGAAAACAGAAAAGATACCTGGATGGTGGCTGACGGTCCCCAGTACCTGAAAACCTCCGTAAGGGTCCACAGGACTAAATCATTCAACTTTTGCTGCACTAGGGGACTCGGCTCCTCCAGCTGATCAATCGCCAAATACAGGGTGGGTACATTGTTCGAAAAGGTCGTTAGCTTCGGACTGTCATCAGACCAGTTAGGTTGGACCTTGCAAAAGTACAGACATAAGAAAAGAGAAAAGAGACACGTATCTCATTCACTGGCAAAATCTGCCGCATGAACTTTTAAATGACAATGATTTTAATGTTCCATACTTAGAGGTTCAAAAATTTTTGTCTTGCCCAAAAGCAAAAATAGTCGAGCCGTTGGAAGGAAGGTTTTGGAGTACACCACCAGACGTAGTGAACTCAGGGGAGAATTTGCCGTAGACACGTCCATGCCCATGAAAGGAGGCATATGAAGCCTTTATCAGACATTTAAAACAGATACCCTTCATTGCCAGAAAAAGCCACAGTTTCCGACAATCTGCGGAGTAGAAAGCAGCCAATGTAAGCTGATTTGTGTTCTTGTAATATGTCCTTCTCACCAGACTCTCCTCCCATACTGACGGAGATTAGTCCACGCTCCGAGTCCTGATCAAGCCCTAACAATTAGCACACCAACCAAACCACCTCCATATTTTCCCGGTCCCGGAACATTTGCTCTCAAGCAGCCACTGCGTGTTGAACATGCCTGATAGAGAGGAAATTAGGTCACTTGATACATCGAGTGCTCACAGTTGTATGGGGTATGTTCCAAATTATCGGCAAGTGGTTTACGGCCGTGATAAGTTGAATCGCAGGCATTTTTTTGAATGGTCAGCCGATATAGATGCTTGGGTTTCTTTTCACAGCACAAAAAATTAAGTGAAGATTTCGCAAGAACCCATTTCTCCCTCCTACCTTAACCTTGTCACTTATCGGTGATAACTATCCTCCAGCATTCGTGAAGTCACCAACGGCGCATATCCCACGACGCTTAATTCCAGCCCTCCCAATCAGCATACTGGGTCCCCGGACTTTGGACAGCCTTGCACATAAGAACAAGACCGTGAACACCGTCTGGTTTGGCTAAGGCTGTGGCACTCAGCCAGTTCAGACCCTCCCCTCACACTTCACCACTCATCCTCGAGCCTCCTAATCTCTACCACCCTAGACCTCATTCCGCGATCCTGCTTTTTTATCACCCTACGTCCTGACAGTCACGTAAAAATGTTCTTCGTAAATGTGTCTGAGAAAGCAGGTTTTTCTTCCAACCCCCTCCCAATGAATCGAAACTGCTATTCTACAATTTCATCAATTCTGGGTTACATCCCCACCTACATAGAAACCACTGCTAAAAAGACCATGTGCCTTATTGTCATCCAATCTCCAACTAACAGTGTTCATTGCCTTACCCGTCATGCGGGTGCAGCAAGGCCCCCCTTATTTCAGCGTTTCTTTTATGGCAAATGTTCCTCTCCAGGAATTATGTATCCCCAAAAAAACTTTAATGTTTCTGTAAAACCGTATCTTTATCTTTATCCTCATCAAGTTACCGCACACTGCTGTCTTCTCCGTGTTTCTGCTACACGAAGGCTACATTCTGAACCTCCCTTCAGCTCTCCGTACTTCCATCAACGCATAATGTCAAACCCTTGAAGTCTCCAGTAGAAGCCACCTTGGCTTACTATAATTCGCCTGGTTTACCTAATTATATCGTTATTCACATGGGTTTTTTGAGCGAGTCGCCCTTTCTTTAAACTGCGCATTGAGTTATCCGTACAAACGGGGGGAGGGGTACCGACTGGGGTAAGTTATGAATTTTTTCAAAAGTCGACCGCAAGCAAAGGATATCGTTGTAACGAATAACGGTTCGAAGTGAGCAGACTTACAATTGTGACGCAGCTGTCCGTGGCTGTAGAGCACAATCCACTGACAACACGCTTCGCCAATGTTTTACATAGTACAAAACAGCTCCGATCAGAGATGGTATCGTGCGGGCGGAGGAGATTCAGCTGCTCATCCAAAATAACAACCCAGACCATGGCGTTACACGGATACGAGTAGATAAGCGTCAAAGCCAGTCAATGCAAGGTGCATATTCCTGGTCTCTGTCGTCCCATCAAACAAGCGTGCTGAAACAAGGGCGAATCAGTTATTCCATTAGGACTATCGTCATTTCAAAATCAAGGAAAGTAAAGCCAGCACCAGAACGGTCGTGCTTTACTTTCATGCAGTCACGTCAGTCTTTTTTAAATGAATATCCACCTTGGAAAAAAACAGAGAAGGGGGCTAGAGCTGGCCTATAACAAAGGATGGAAATGACTGCACCGCTATATGCTCGCTCAAACAACATGGGAAGAAACCAATATCGGCTATCGACACAGACTGCAACATAGCCCTACAAGCACAGAGTCACGGGATTACATCCTGGAAGGTGGAACGCACTGAAACCGTCCCGTCCCGTCTGAACAAGGCATGCTGCCCTAAGCCAGACGCCCTAAATAGCCAACAAACACCGATTAGACCGATTCGTCACGAAGACACTGCGAAGCGAATGAATTCGTGCTGTGATTGGTCAAAATGCCTGCTAATCGGGATCGAGCATTTATAGGTCGGCGCCCTCGCCCAATCACGAAGATCCTATTGACTAGCTGTGGAGCATTGTGTGAGAAATGCGTGAATGTACTTGTGGTGGTTTCAGTTGACCTATCTAAAGAGATTTGCCAAGCTAGTGTACATTCTGATATGACGTAGTGGGGAGGGCAGGAAGCCAAGACTGACATGAGTTGCACTACCGTTTGAGACACATAGGATCATCCATTTTCAGGCCCAGGTGCCAAACGGAGTTAGGAATATGATCAGCGAAGCACAAGTTTTTCTTTCGTAATTGTGCTGGTATATGTACACAGTTCTCAAGGCGGACTTTGGCATCAATTCAGCACACAATTGCCACGAAACCGGAGGAGAGTACGAGGGATGACACTGCCAATTTTCCCAACACTAGACAGATTTGAAGTTAACCGACGTTCCTTTCGGCCGTTTTCTTCGCGCCTCAGACACTTGACTTGATAAATGGCGCATTGCTGATGTCGTTGAAAAGAATGAATCAGAGTAGACCAACTTAGTGTCGGTCCAGTCACCAAAACCTCCAACGGAGAATCGAGCGACAATACCTCGGTAACCGGCCAGTTTCTTCCACCAATTTGTCTTTACCCTTCACTGGGCAACCACAAAACCCCACACGATGAGGCAGCTACTAAGGTAGCTGCGTAGCCTGGGAGGCATTCTGATTATGGTCAGCTATGCCTTAGAAAAGTCAAGGCAGCAACATCCAATCCGGTCCGTTCTAACAGTCCATAGGACTGTCCATAGGACTGCCACACAACCAAAAGGTAGGGACGCCCCAGGAACGAACAGAAAAGAAGTCACCGGATTTTGTGTGGTGTATCACGGATACATGAGTTGGTACACAGAATCAAGTCATTTTCCCGAGCTTCCAGAGCTCAATTTTTTGAGGTTCAGCGGCGTTCGGTCACGTTATAGACACAAGCGAAACATTGTGCAGCACCGCCCTGTACGACCCCAGCTTTGGGATGTGAGTCTGTCATTTCGAAGACTGGCATTAAATCGCATCCAAAAGTGCTTTCAACTGAAGTCCAGATGCAGTGTGAACAACAGTCTGTGGGAGATTATTCCACTCCCCAACTAACCTATATGAGAAAAAATGTCGTCGAATAAATTTTCGTGCCCTAAGCTTGAAAAGCCTACCAGGTATTCTCCGTGTATTGGTTGCTTCAGCGGTAGAAAACCTGTGGGCAGAACCTTATGCAAACAAATCGTACGTAAACATTGCCCCCCCCCGGATGGGACTATTTTCTCAGGAAACAAGCTGAAGCCTCTCGAGAAGCGTTTCATTATCGGCTAGCACCATCTTTATTAAGACGAATTGAGCACCCCCAATGAAGGTTACCTGCTTCTTCCTTTATAACTGGACGAATTGATTGGCTCATTCAAAAAGTGGTCTGACGTAGGCCCCGTAGAACACCTACAGTATTATTCGCCAGATCGCTCAAAGAACGACGAATGACCTTTGAGCCCAATATCGTCCCCGAGTAGGAAGACGTTTGAAAAGTACTAGAAACTCAAATCCTACTTGGTGTATAGCTTTGCAACGCCTTCCGGTTGATCCTCACCACGCACAACGAAGGCCTTTGCTGAGTCTACCCCAACAAACAGACATGCATTCGTCATTCAGAACAACTTAATTTCCAACCACTACTGTCTTGCGGCATTAACCTCCATTTGAAGGATGCTGGACTTTGAACCCTTCGATTTCGAGTCGTCTGAAAAAAATGGGGAAGGACCTTAGGCGCATCCAGAACGTCCATGACGTAGATAAGAAATCAGAGGAGTCCTATGACCAGGTCCTAGGAAGTTTCAGTGAAGGCGGGTGCCAAACAGGAGTAGGTAGATCCAACTTTTACTCCAAATGTTCCACGTCATAGAGAAGTCTTAATGCAGCGTAGAATTTTTCTAATCCCTTGAGACACGGGCTTGTGGAGCTGAGGAAAACGTGAAATTCGACTGAGTGGTTTTGAGGAGCCAAACCGCCAAAAGCAGCTGCCGCCTAAGCACAAAATGCGTATCATCAAACTTTGTGTGCGTATGCAACTCTAGGCGTTATTATGTATGTTCGCAGTGTTTCGTCTCAGATGATGATGAGCACAGCGTCCCTGGTGGTGAGACACCCAGGAAATGGACGTCGCATTGGCTATCTGCGTCTAGTTTTAAGGCTACCAGGTAATTGAGACGGTCATTTGCTAAAACGATTCCAGCGTTTGTCCTCTAGCGACTCGCATAACGGACAACGAATGAATCCTCACTGTCGCCAACCTAAAATTCTAGCATTGAAACCGTGCAAAATTGCAGGCGACATGAACGTTGTTCGAAGTTGCCAAACTGGGCACAGCTTGGCACCGAGATAGGACAGTATTTCGATTTGCACTCACATTGACGGGGAAAGCGCCCACAGTTTATTACATTGTCCGTTTTCCGCGCGATCCCCTGTGGCCACAAACTGCGCCAGTTTTGCCTTTATTCTTGCTGCAGCATCATGATCATGCCGGAAGGTATGATTTCCACCAGTTGGGAATAAGCATTATCATTTAAATATCGATATGTCCATGGACGAATAACTTAGAGACAGCAAGAAGAACATATCGTAATTAAATATTGAAAGCCGTATGCATCACTGTCTGCCGTTGGCGAAGGAAGTACTTTGACACACTGGACAGTCGTACGTGAGGCAACCCAAGTTTCTCCTGAAATGTTAAAACTCTATCCAGCCTTGCATGGTGCCGTTTTCCTGCAGGTTACGCCGGCTTAAATAACACTCCCAGGGTATAAACGTGTGGGGAAGACCGATGAGAAATCAGTTGTTTACTAACAGCCCTTTTGAGTCTCGTTAATTTCTTGTGAATTCGTTCGTAAGCTTGAGGCATCAAAACCAGGATCATCAAATGTTATAACTTATAAGAAAGCACAAAGGCGTATGCGTTGTTTTCTGCATAAGATGCCCTCTTTTCCTATAATTTCACGACTGAAGTCAAACACGTTCTCAAATCTGTAGGGCAAAAGCACACACTAAAAAGGAAGGAGAAGTGGCGTTTGTAAAATGCTTCCCGCACGAATAAAATAAATGCCTATTATCATGTGCTTGCTTGCCTTGCATACTAGGTCAGGCACCCGGTATGGCACTCGCAGCCGGCGGAGCGTATTCCCAGTACTGGAGGTTCGGTGCGGAAGCTCCATCAGTGAAACCTTGCATGTCGACCAAAGTTGCTTACCGAAATGTTGGTGGGGAGTAGCGGAGTTTACCAGCGCACAAGATCGCAGGCGAAACATTCAATATGGAAAGTACATATCTGAGAGGTATTAGAAGTAAAGCGCTGCGAGCAAACAGGCTTTTACGAAGGATTCCGCGATAAGTCCAGTTCATCTTCCAGACATAACACGCACGTTCTTCTCTCTTGTTCTCTGAAGCGATCATATACATATGAAATGTAAATTCCTTATTATTTCCTGATTACCAGCAGTCACAGATAGCGCCTGTTGGCTGCTTTTGCCATGCACCATTAGTGTATTGGAGTTCACAGCAGTGGCTTGGTGACTCGCTATCCTTAGTCTTACCTTCCTGTTGAGTGACGTGGTTGAACTGCAGCTCCTATCCATTATCTCGGAAGCTGCCGCCCGACCGCTTATTACTTGTCCACGGTCCCTGTTTACACTGACACCCTCTTTGCACAACGGAGGCCCTATGTCTGGGCTGCAAACCATCGCCTTGTAACCATCCGTACCAACTAGCCCAATGGCTAGCCGCCCTGCTAGCTACCTCGACGGCAATGTCCTTACCTTTCCAAAATTAGACATCTGGTCTGGCCCGGCTAGTACTTGGTTCCTGGGACAGCCAACATATCCAACCTTTCCTGGGTTCATTCAGCTTGCTACCACACCCTTTTAGATTTTTTCCATTGATATCTTGTTTCAGATATCTGGCACTCACCAGACGCCACTGCTCCCATCCTACTTCTTTCTCGTTCACGCTCTTCCTAAACTTCATACTTCAGCCGTAGTTACCAAGACGCCCCATACCGTCGTTATTCATTCAATCTGGCTGGCCCCCGGTCTACACTCACATGGTCCTCCAACTGAAGAGAAATTATCCTTGACTCTGCATCGGTCTGACTCTATCTGTGTCAATCTTCTCGTCTAATCCAACTCCACCTCTACGATTCGGACACCCTTGACCACCGTTACAGGACCGTCCAGAAATCGAAGTGTACCAACGGAATGATGACACGACACTGTTTTACCCAGTGTGATGGCACTTCCGCAGCTATTTTCTTCAGAATCTCAACCACAAACCCCCGCCCCCTGGAGAGTGTGAATGCATCTACGAGCACATTTTTCACCTGGCCCCAACCGCCTCTGAGATGAGCTTGTTCTAAACCGCTTCGTTTGGACTTAACCGACCTAGTTTTTAACTGCAACTTTGCTTCGCCTCTTCCACAAGTTTAATAACCCACACGTTGTTCGTTTCGCCCTATGCATTAGCACTATCTGTAGAAAACTTACCAAGAATGTGCGCCCGTTCCCCACCATATGTGATAGCCAATCTCCATAGTTATTCCATTTCACCCGGTGAACTGAATCCCTGTTTTAATGGACTATTTTTATAACTTTTACGGATTTTGGTCAGACGTTTTTTGTGGTCACTCGCCATCGATATCTGTTTTCTTGTGATGATATCGAATTTGTGGCGAGGCGAACTGCAATTTATCCCCAGGCTGGTGGTTGTACCATCCTATTTTGTGACTCTTACGGTATCTGCAGAGGGGAAGCTGTTGGAGTTTGTTGAAAATGTGTATTATTATCTTTCTAATAGTACCGTGATTCCAGAAATCGGATTTCCTGGTCTTTTTTCGTTAGTTGGCACGCGTCACTCAAGCTCGAAAGGCAGATAGCCTTAACATTATCTCCCCACCAAATCTGCTTTTACACCGGACTTCCCTACAGTAGTATCACCAACGAGTCTACATAGTTTCAATTTAAACCATATTTTTGATGCAAATCCTGCCATTCGCCCCCAATTTGAATTTTTCCGTCTCCATCTTTATTTTGCTTTTTGTGAGCCTGGCCATTTGCTCAACAGTCAAGGGTAATTCATGGCCAGCAACGGTTTCCCAGTTTTAGTTCATGTCGGTCGGCTTCATCCTTGAGCTGGTCATACTTCATTCCCACCGTCCTAGTCTTTTCCGGTTCCCACGACTACGATGATTTTTTACGTAATAAGCGTGCCTCGTTGTTCGTACCTTCCTCCCCGCCGTGTTGCTGACTGCCGTGTTCAGGTGGTAACGGCCCGATCATACCTCAATCGGCATACTCCCTGCAAGTTGAGAAAAAAATTATCATTAACTCAGTAGACTATCTGTACACAGATGACTACATTTTAGACTCCGAGCTAGCTGATACGTGCAAAGTAAATCACATTACCCTAAATTGAATGTAGCGTACGCGTGAGGAGGTGAGAAAAATCATAGTTTTCTCTTTCTGCATTTGTCTTCAATAAGAGCGCATTGTGTACAGCCTTAAGTTCTTTGGACGAAGGAGCGCCACTTCTGTATGAGGATGCTAGCAGCGAGATTTCGTCCATAGTTAGTTGACAGGACTCCGTTTGTGGACTTTGAGTTTCTGTGATGATGCACCTTAAAAGGTTTCTCCTTCAACCGTATGCCGGTATTTTGTTTGTGCTACTGCGGAAGAAATGACCGAACTGCTTTCACCTCTAAAATTTATCTCATTTGAGGTTCTGGAGGGCTTTGAAGATAGATGCTAGCTTGTACGGAACTTCACGTTAAGCTAGATTCTACTTTCACATACCCAGAAACCGCTTTCCCGTTTATGTTTTATAAACAGACATTGTCACTGCATTCATCAGCCGCAGTCTTTAGCCGACTTTGACCCTGAGTTTGTTTGCCTCATGCAAAGGAAACTGCTCGCCGGATGATTACACCCAACAACTGGTTTGTATGCATCTCTTTAAATGGTGGAGCAAAAAGCGTCTTCCCAGGTAAATGGAGGGTTCTTTCCCTCGGCTACCTTGACAGTTTAATAAAACTGCATCAGGCAAGACAAACTTCATCTCCCATAATCGCCGGAAGTGGGGGAACAGAACCCTCCGTCGCAGCTGATTGCGGGCTGGTCAACTTCATTTTAAGATTGCTTTGATGCGCAGGACAACAGAAAGTAGACCGGCACCTGCAGCACCCAGTCAAATATTGTGGAAGCTGCTCAACGTTATCATTAGGTTCAGCGTCTAAATCAGATGTACCGCACAGGTGTGTCCCTTCTAAACTAAGTCAACGTAAGTGTGTGTAGATATCTCCATCTATTGCCACTGGAGAACGGTTTTTTCCACGGGAAGGCTCTCGCAGGTTGCGGACAATAAGTAGACTAGACGAACCTATAAATAAATAATAATAGTTTTATTTCCCATTCTGTACGAAACATGCCGAATGATACATGATCGGGCCATTATAATATGAACGTGGCCGGCAACAACATATCGGGGCTTAGGGCACAACCAGGGAGCCACGCTCATTACACAATAAGTCATCGTAGTTGTGGAAACCAAAAAAAATCGGGCGTAGGGTATGACTAGTTCAATGATGAAGCCTGTTGACATGAGCTAGAACTGGGGACCGTCGCTGGCCGTGAGTGACCTCGAGTGATTAAGTAAACGGTCAGGGTCGCAAAAGTAAAATGGGGATTGAGATGGAAAAATTCGATTTGAGACAAATGGCAAGCTTCAGCTCTAAAAGCTAGTTTACTTTGAAACTAAATGGACCACTGGTGTCACTGTTATAGGGAAAATCTTCCTTATGATGTAGCAACAGCAGTACAAGAGCTGTTAAAAGATGTCCCCAAGGAAAATCCCTATGATGCCCTTCGAGCGGCTGTTATCAGTAGGACAGGAAAGTCCGAAAACAAGACGCTACGGGACTTATTCACCACGGTCGAAATTGGTGACAGATCGCCGTTACAACTGCTTCGCCATATGCGCAGTCTCCTTTGCGGTCTCAAGCTAGCGGCGAAAATAATGGCACAACTATGGCTCGATAAACTTCCACCCTCCATGTCCCGCGTCGTCAGTACTTTAGTTGATGAACACAGCTTGGAGCAGCTAGCCCAAATGGCGGACAAAATCCATGAGACCTACCCCAGCCACCCCGTTAACTCCGTCTCCCGCCCTACACCCAGTATATCCACAGATTCCGATCAAACACTTTCTGCCATTTCACAACTACAAATTGGATTTGATAACTTGACCGATTGCCTCCAACGGCTGGAGATCAACAAGCACCGACCACGTTCACGATCTCGATCGTTGTCTCATATCCGTCCCTCTTGGTGCTGGTATCACCAATCTTTTGGTCCTAAAGCACGCAAATGCCAACCGCCTTGTTCCTTCAAGCCGCGTTCCAACACCCCCTTTAAACACCCCGGCCAGTCAGTAACGGCGACGACTGTCTGTGGCCCTCCTCGAATTAGTCACCTATTCCACATCACCGATCGTTCAAGTGGTCTACGTTTCCTCATAGATACGGGAGCTAAAGTTAGTGTGCTACCACATAAGAATCCACTTCCAGATTCTGCTTCTTATTCGTTACAAGCCGCTAACGGTACCCGCATCGCTACATACGGCGAACGTTCCCTCACCCTTGACCTCGGATTGCGACGTACATTCAAGTGGAGTTTCCTTTTGGCCAACGTGCAAGCACCCATCGTTGGTGCAGATTTCTTGGCCCACTACAACTTATCTGTCGATGTTCGCCACAAACGCCTCTTGAACACACTAACTTCCCCCTCAGTCAACGGAATTATTGCCCCAACTTCATCTACAGGTATCCGAGTTATCTTACCTGATTCCCATTTTGCTGAAATACTTCAGGATGTTCATCCATGTCAGCGCACCCAACCGGTCACTCATTCCATCGTTCTCCACATCCAGACGAGAGGTCCCCTGTCCATACCAACCCCCGTCGACTTTATCCGGATAAGCCACAGATCGTAAAACACGAGTTTAAACACATGCTCGGACTCGGCATCATCCGCACTTCATCGACTCACCGGTCGTCACCCATACATGTGGTGCCCAAGAAATCTAGAGGTGATTGGAGACCTTGCGGAGATTACCGTTCTCTCAATAACGCCACTATCCCAGACAGGTATCCCATCCCGTAGACCCACGATTTCGCAAGTACCTTATGCCATACAAACATTTTCTCCAAACTCGATCTCGTACATGCATACTATCACATACCTGTAACCCCGGATGATATCCGCAAAACAGCTATTACAACACGGTGAGGCTTTTCGAATTCACGCGTACGCACTTTGGTCTTCGAAATGCAGCTCAAACCTTTCAAAGTTTCATGGACGAAGTTTTACGTGGTTTATCTTTTGTTTATGCCTATCTAGACGCTGTTTTAATCGCTAGCACCTCCCCAACGGAGCATGCAGCGCATCTCAGGGCAGTATATCAAAGTCTTTCTACCTACAACATACGTTTGAACGTTGAAAAAGACTGTTTGGTGTTACCAGCCTAGATTTTCTTGGCCACCACATTGATTTAACCGGTATTTCACCATTGCTGGATCGCATTTTGGCCCTAGAATCCTTTCCCATACCCACCACTCTCACCCAAAACCGTCGTTGCATTGGTATCATCAACTATTATCGGCGGCTCATCCCTCATTGTGCAGATATTTTATGGCCACTAACCGATTTACTTGGCTCCAAAGAAAAATCTCTCACCTTGCCCTCGCCGCCATTATTGCTTTCGAAAGAGCCACAAAACTATCTCTCCTCGATACCCACGAAAAAACAAAGCCTATTTTGACAACTGATGCTTCGAACGCTTCTGTCGGCGCTGTACTCCATGAAGTTGGTAAAAAATATTCCAACCATTAGCCATTTTCTCGCAGAAGATGCAGGCTGTACAAAAGCGTTACAGTACTTTTGGTCGTGAATTACTCGTGAATTACCTTGCTATTCGCCATTCCCGGCACTTGTTAGAAGGTAGAGCATCTACCATTCAAACCAATCATAAGCCATTTACATATGCTCTCCACGCCAAGCCTGATCGCTATTCACCACGCGAGATACGTCATCTAGACTTTATTTCACAATTCACTACCGACATTCGGTACACTCCGGGATCAGACAATGTCGTCACAGACGCCCTATCCCGCCAAGACATCAACACTCTTCACTCTTCCACGCAGTTGGACCTACCCATGCTGGCGAACCCTCAGCATTGTGATCCTAATTTTTCACTCATTCTATCCTTCTCTTCATTTCAAGTCTCTTTAATTCCCTTACTCTTCCAGTTTGGCACCATTTTTTGCGATGTCTACCGGCTCGGCTTGCCCAATCGTTCCCGAAGCCTTTCTGCGAGCTGTTTTGGGCCACTTCCATGGATTTTCTCATCCAGGAATCAGAGCAGCAAAGAAGTTTATTAGTGCACGTTTTGTATGACCCTACGTAAACAAGGATCTAACATCCTAGGCCAAACAGTGCATCGCCCAGTAAGGTAACTGGGCACACGAACTCACCTATCGGTTCATGTGCAGTTCCTGATGCTCGATTCACACACGCTCATCTTGATATCATTGGTCCACTCTTCCCACCAAACGGTTTCACTCATATTCTTAACATGATCGTTTTACCCGTTGGCCAGTAGCCGTATCCATTTTGGACACTTCATCTGAAAAGGTAGCCTTTTCGTTTTTGCAGCATTAGGTGAGTAACTTTGGCATACCTTCTACCGTTACTACGGATCGCGGTTCACAATTTCAGCGTTATCGCTTCCGTGAGTTTTCTACACTATTCGGTTTCCACCACATTTCGACTACCGCGTAGCACCCCTGTTCTAACGGTCTGGCTGAGCGTTTCCATCGCTATCTCGAAGCTGCGTAGCTTGTCCAAGTGAACCCATCTTCATAATCCTCTTCTTTACCCCTCATTTTGCTGGCCATTCGCTTCACTATCAACGAGGATCTTCACTGTTCACCAGCCGAACTAATATACGGTACAAATTTGCTTTTAGCCGGTGAACTGGTTTTCGCTTCTGGCGCGCAGCCCGAATCACCCATCACATTCGTCACCCGTCTGAGAAAGCATATGTCTGAACTTCGTGCGATACCGACAAGACGATCAACACGAAAAGAACACATCTCAATCGATATCTCTTCTACACCATTTGTATTTGTCCGACATGACGCAACAAGGAAACACTTCAAACCTATTATGATGGACTCTTCAAGGTCATCGGACGCCACCGCAAATACTTCGTTTTAGAGAAAGCCAGAAGGCATGATACAGTCTCCATTGATCGTCTGAAGCCAGCCTTCGTCGGAGCACCCACAACCACATTCATCAATCCCGCTATCCCACCAGCACTTACTCAAGATGCCCCTGCCACCAACCTAAATCTTTCCGCTCGTCGTTCCGGACGCCGCACTTGTTTCCCTCAGCAATTAGCTGATTATGAAACTTGGAGTTAGCAAATTTTTGATTCATTACTTTCATTATTCGAGCATTTTCCCCCTTCATGGTCAACGCTCTAGTGGGGGAGTAGTGTGGCGTTTTGTACCTTTATTTTGCTTTCATTATAACACTACGTATTTCATCAATTGCATAATCGTTTTTTTTGTTTGAATACGAAAAACTACAAAAACGCGCACTTGTACAATTGTGTTGTACAATTCCACGCAATACAGACGTGGTCACGTGCTCCGACTCTCTCTCCTGATTTCGCTTGCGCTTAGGCGATCATTCGCGAGTCTCACGTGCTAACTCTGGTATCAAAACAGTTCATACTATCTTCGGACCCTATTATGTGTGGGAACTGTTCTGAAGAAGACCCCTGGAGAACCATGATTGGATTGTTGTTTATTCGCTGACCTAGGCTAACGACGAACCGTTTTAAAGCGAACAATTGTTAGTGAGTCTGTTCCACCTGACCTCTTTATTAGTTGCAGGAGTGCCATCAAACGAGTTATGGCAGTGTCGTACCATCATTGCGCTGACATACTTCGGTTCATGGACAGCCTCGTAATGGACGTCAAGGTCGCAGAAATCGGACAGGGGGGTGCGCATTCTTGTGGTAGGTGGATCTGAGTTATAAGAGAGGATTGGCAAAAGTGAAGTTAGGCCGACGTAGAGTCGCAGGTAATTTCCACTCATTTAGAGAACCATTCAGGTTTAAACCGCGGATCAACCGAAATAAATAAAGGACGGCCCTATGGGGTCTTCGGAACAGCTACTGCCGAAGTTTAAAGCCTGAAGAAGGAGGGTTTTGATGAGATAATTAGAGCCTGGTGAGTGCGAGAGTGATGAAAGACTACCATTGGTGGAAAAAATTGTATCCCTTTTAAACTCGGTGTCACTTGATTAGAAAGCGTAAGGTCAAGGCGAGGGTAGTTGCCTAATTTTGAAAAGGTGAGGATTTAGCTACCGAGGTAGCAAGCAAGGAGGCTAGCAGTCGGACCAATTGGTATGGGCAATGAGAAGACAAGACAGGAGGACGCAGCAATTTTTGGGTCGGCTAGAAAATCCGATCGGGGGGTCTCAGGTGTGCAATGAAGCGTAATGTGGTGAGAAACAGCACAAAGAAAATGATTGTTTAAGCAGGAAAGCTTCCGAGATACTGGATAGGGGTCCTACTTAAACTGGAATCTACCATGTGAACTGAACAGAAAGTTGAGAATATGGTTTGACAGTCACTGAATACTCGCTGCCAGATCCAAACAACGAGTGGCGCTTGACAAGAACATCAAACAGATGCTAGATATGACCGTCCGTATTCTGGAGTTGATGAGGTGTTTATATTTTGCATGTATGTGATCAAATCACTGAACAAGGGAGACGAACGTGTGCGTTTTTTCTGAATGATGAAGTCAACTTGGGTTAGAGCAGCCTTATTCCACGGAGATCAAAAGTCTCGGCCTCAGACACTCCTGTACTTTTACCTTTCTCACCAGGTGCAGTTTCAGGTTGCCAGAGCGCACAGGCTCAGTTTTTTAATGCTGCGCTCCTGTTACCTTCCAGACAGAATGGTTGCAATTTTTAAGCTATGCGTGGGACCAATCGTGGAATTCTGTCCCGTATTCTCCTCACTTTACACCCAAATTTGCAGACTCGCAATTGAAATTGTCCAATGCAAATTCACGAAATAGCTGTCCCCTCGGTCCAACCCCCTCTCTTACCGCTCCCGCTGTCAACTTCTGGGCCTCAAACCACTATAGCTCAGACGGTTACAGTTAAATCTAACTATCTTACACCGTCTGCTGCAAAAAACGCTTTTATAGCAGAGGCTAGACTAGGCATAAACTCAAAACCTCGCTACGGACTCCGTAACTCCTGCGACCCCTTAGTGTGTCCCCCAGCTCGTAAAAACCTACGCCAATACTTCTTTCTGGTTTATTGCGCTCGCATCTGGAACAGCCTTTCTGAGCAGCTGCGAAGCATCGCGCATCATTATACTTTTTTTCAGTCCGTAGGCAAATTACCTACCTGTGAAACTGCCGCCGGCTTACTTAATACCCAACTACCCCCTGACCTCCTCTACGAATCGGGTCCAGTGCGCATTTTAGTTTAGCGAAGATACAGTTAGTGGACAAGTAAAAGATCCTGTAATCATTTCTTCCTATCCTCTTGACTCCCTTTAAGCTAATGTAGGACTTAAATGCCTACTTGATCTAAATATGCTGTGTTACTGGCCTGGTTGTTTTCCCTTTCCCGAGCCAACTTATACCCCGTCCTAGTCAAGTCCCTACTCCGGATTACTCTACCAGCCCTGTCTAGTGACTGGTGCCTTTAGCTTAACTCTAACTGATAAAAACCAAATCAAAGTCGGCTTTGTTCTTCATTACCAGAGCGCATTCTGCGCTTATATATATATATATCCGTCTGATGAACTGCCCACCAAACACTCTCACACACAACATTGCGGTAAGCTTCTGCTCGGCATGGCAGCTCACACCAACGCTCCGACGCCATTTAGCCATGGTGCACTCGCCGTAAATATCACCATTCCATCCCCACTGTCTCATTGACAGTTGTCATTTCACTTCTCCTCCGTGACTTGCCTTTACCAGCATCTGTATGCTGTTTGCTTGTTCAAATTGACTGAGCTGTCTTTGCTGGCCTTGCTTTCCCCCGACCATTAAAAATTGGTAGCTGGAGTATGTAATAATGCACAAACCGCATTTATGACTGCTTGGATGTTTGTTCCACCTTGCAGATCTGGTAGCATGCACGAGGGATGAAAAACTCGTGTGGTGAACGGGTACGCCCTGCAGGGAGGGTTGCCCTGTTGCGTTGCACCATGGTGCGTTCGTATACCCGCCACCCCTCCAGTGGCACGGGTGCATCGCCCATCGCCGGTGGTCCTGAGCCTGGCCTTTAAATTCAGAAAAACAAAAAAAGTACTGCTGACTTCTGTTTGTTGCTCCTGGTGTTGGACTCGCCTCGGTTGAGTTTTGTATCTGGAAACGCCATAAACCACGGATGATAAACATGGCCTCTCATCTGTCCAAAAAAGTAAAAAAAATAAATACTACACCTGGGATAGCCTGAAGATACTCTGCAGTGCCCAAGGCCTACATCGACGAGCATAGCTGTATCTTCCTCCGTCAGAACAGAGGCTATACCGCACTAAAGCCTATTTCGTCAACCAAACTAATAACACATCCATCTGCCACTCTCAGTGATGGACACGAAAGTCTTCATCACTATGCACCACTTACAGATTAAAGCTGTTAGCAGTGCTTCGGGGACTGGTGACTATTTCTCTTGCACATACCTTCTCCCCTGGTACTGTCCAACTCATATAATAAATACCAGAATAGCCAGTTATCTCGGAAGTTCACTCCCGTCAGCCCTTATACATCTGATTTCCAACCACCACTCTGCGTGCTTATATCGGCTTTTACTAGATCCCTTGTAATTTAATGTCGTATTTTAGCGAACCCAACCCCTGGTCGCTAGTCTATTAAGTACAAATCCATGTATATCCTGTTCCACATGATAACTTGTCATCACCTTAATCGCGGCAGCCGTCAAATTTTT
This sequence comes from Clonorchis sinensis, assembly GCA_003604175.2. Classification (NCBI taxonomy): domain Eukaryota; kingdom Metazoa; phylum Platyhelminthes; class Trematoda; order Opisthorchiida; family Opisthorchiidae; genus Clonorchis; species Clonorchis sinensis. The sequence goes on from CM030375.1 coordinate 16,952,186, forward strand.
CTTTCTACGCATATTAATGCACATTACCCCATTTGATGTCTCCTCAAACTCACCATGCTTTACTAATCTCATCTCACCCCCTCATCTTCCCAAGCTTTGAACTTTGGCAATGCCCGGTTTGGATGGCTTGGTTGGCTGTTATCCACTCCACCTGGCCTGTGAGCTACGACCACATGATCCTTGAATGGACCAAAAGCCTGCGATCCCATATCGTCTTCTTTCCACCTTGTTTCCCCGGCCAGCCTGAAATGAATCCCGCTGCCCAAAGAACTGCACACCCCAGCCCAATCACCTCAAATGTGACGTCCGTTACAAGGCTGTCCAAAAACTGAAGCATGCCAGGCCAATGATGGCACGGCACTGCCATACCCAGTTTCATAGCACACCCGCTACTATTTCATTTCCTCTATCGACCGTGCCCTCTCGCCCGCTCGTTCCATTAACTGCAAATACGACAAACTCCCCGCCTCACCCCAGCTGGCTCCATGACACATTCATTCCAACCTGCTCAACTTTGGGTTCGAATTTAACCACCTCTGTGTTTCTGTGCTTCCCACAAAGTTCAATAGCTTTCTATACAGTTCGTGTTCCGGCTCGCGTGTTGCCATAATCCCACTCTTCCAAAGACTTATTATGCCCGACTCCAAAACAGTGACACCGGTGGGTCTCTACAGTTTTGCTGCACACAATGTTGCTGTGATTCCTGTTAACGCCCATCCGCTTTGCTAATCCCTCCACCTCGTCATCACCACTTACATTTTTGGGCCCCTGGCCATGAGTCCAACAGTCCAAGACCACCGGGCCTTAACGGTGGTTTTAGGTTTTAGTCCAACATGACCGGCTGGATGACGCCAACTCTGCTGCTTCACCTGACCTGAGGTTCTGGTTCCTCATTTTTTGCAGTTTACACTTTTCTTGTCATATGTCAGACGGGAAGCCTCTTGTTTAGCCCTCCTCCGCTTTCTTCTTTTGCCCGTCACCTTCAAATCCCAATGACATGAACTTGCTGGTATTCTTTTCAATAATGCAATGGTAACAGTGCTTCCCTGCCCTTGCTAGTTTAGTGGTGATCATGCGTTCTTCATATAATGCCCACCCCTACTGATGCTGCAACTTGTCCTAACCCCCTGTGCCCACATTCCACGCCAGTCATGCCTTTATACCGACTAACATTATTGTCATACCTGGCGGTATGCCACCCACAGGTTGGGAAATAAAAATTAACATTATCTCTATCATTATCATTATGAAGTCGGTAATAGCCTTGCAGTTCGATGTTAGAGATGAGCCTCACAATGTATCTTCAAGCTACCCCATGCATTTTTAAGCAGAGGGGAGGGTAGGTATTCTTTCCTCGTCGTCAGTGTGGAGTTGAACGGGTCCACTCAACCACTCATCCCCGCACTAACGATTTCACCTCGGTTGGTGACGAACTGTTTGCAATCCAACTACCAAGCTCGGCGAACAGACCAACAACCATTAGGTAGGGCTGACAGTTACCGAAAGACGGGTCCCGGCTTGCTTGTTGGCAATAAAGACTCGTTATCTATACTAATGTGGCAATATAGAGACTCTGTGAACATAAACATTATTGGCCACAAGAGAAGTTGGTTATGAAGGTAGGTGTAAACGAGGCAGCTGTAAGTGGTCCTACATTACGATTTAACCCAAGTGCCAAGATCCAGAGACCTCAGACTTCTTGAAAAGTGTACAAAGGACTATTGGTACATTAACAACCTGGCGAGTACGCAACCACATTGTGTAGGATCTGCTCCATTAGGGTCGCAGATTTTAATGCAGACTTATTGAAAATGTACGCGAGTGCATTGTTGCTTCATTGCGGCATTTTTTAGATACGTGTCGAATGCTGTACCCGGCATCTGCGTCAGTCCTAACTTTTAGCCAGTAAACAAACGACGTAATAAAAACACTTAGCGCTTGCCGTCATTGATTTTACGGCTACATGTTGGTATTTCTGTTAGGGATAAGCCTGTCGGAATGTACTTTTAGTGAGTACAGCAAGAATGGTCATGACAGCAGTTAAGTCCGATTGTTACGTCAAGGTAGCAAAGCGCTCGAGCTTTCAGCTTTGGAAAAAGCCTGAAAGGCGTTTACCGATTCGAAAAGCAGACTATAATGTACAGTCTGTGAGCACCTAAAATGACATCGCCAGGGTTGATTCTCTCCAGGATTTCCAGATAAAGAAAGAATCTACTTAGTTATCGCCCACTGAAGAGTGAATCGATCGGCCGAATTATCAAGGTGTGGCAAATGGTGGAATGCGGCTGGCTCGATTGAGAACAGTCTGCAAAAAGTGATGTGTGGGTGTAGCGTAATGTATGTAGGTGTTTTAATGGCTTAGCGATTGTGAAAGTAGCACAGCATTTTGCAGCAGCGGAAAGCAGCTTTGGCGGCCCGCCTCTGTAACGTCATTTTATCCGTCAAAAAGGACCCAGTGCAGTATTGTCCGCCCATAACATCTTTGAACAAATTAAACGGCTTACGCAAAGTAGCAAAATGCTTGCTTTTGAAAAAGACATGCATGACCGGCCACCCGATCTCCATACCATCCGTCGTACGGCTAACACCCACGTAGCGAATGGTGGATGTCCTAAAGTAATTTCCCTAAGACAACTTAGGGTCGGTTATAAAGCCCGAAAAACGTCGAAACAGAGCTCTTTGATGCGTGTGTAAGAAACGTAGGTGAATTAAACGACCATTACCAAAAAATTTACAAATATTACACTCTCACATTCAAGAAGTTCCTGTTGGACAGAGGGGACCAACAACTAACTCAGTAGTGAGAAATATATTGGGTATCCAGCACCTTTTAAAATTTAGTTACGACGTATTGGCTCACTTTCGATGACGAAATTCCCAAGTTTACTAAAGCGGTGCACTCCGTTAATTCGTCACACGTCGGGCGTCGGTTGACGAGGGCCCGTTAAAAGCGCTTAGTTGGCAATTTTGGTCCGAATTTTGGAGCGTAAGCATGAAGCAATAATTATGTTGTTGAAGGTAGAACCTCAGCCGGCAACGGGTAGCCATTGTGCTCTCTGTTAAAAAAAAATTCCGTCAAACTAACTGCTTGTGACGAAGTTCTGGGCCTTAGCTTTGCTTGGTGGGAATTTTGCTGCATACAGCGATGCCATCATACACGAGCCGTAAATGATCGCTCCCTTTTGAACTTACATAGGCAAATCAACGTAATTATCATTCATATACTCCTTCAATGATTTTTTGAATGCAATAAAGGAGTAAAACTCGGAGAACCTTCCTTCTCCGCAAATCAATTCTTTACCTTCACGGATCGATCAGGCTGAGCCGGGACAGCCATTTAAAATATGGAATCCGTCCCCAAATAGAAGATAAGCATTTCTAAACAAATGTTAGCACAAATGTGGCACTAATATTTGCGAAAGTGCTCTGATCGTTTTATAAGGGCTAGGGTTGTGTGTATTAGATTTGAGGAAATGAAGTTACCATATACTTATCACGCTACACTGTTCCTAGTTTTCGCAGAAATTATATAGAATTTCATCGGTTGTGGAACTCGGATAACCGGTCTGAAACATGTATTGTTAGCTAATTAATCGCCGGTTGAACTGCATTTCTCAATGTGGTTTTATTGCCATAGCAGAACATCCTGGTGCGGATCAAATTAGACTGAAGCCGTGGGTTCCCGTTTACAGCTCAGTGTTCGCATGATGGAATTGATTTTTAGAAAGCTACGACACCTCATATAGTAGAATGTCTTTTCATGATAAATTATTTTGCAAATTATCCACATGGGTGGCTTCTTCAAGTGACGGATTCTTCAAGGTCATCAAACACCACCTACTGTGAATACGTTGCCCAATGCAATAAGACATCACGCACTGCGGGGAAAGGTTTACCACTTACAATGGACGGAACTTGCATATAGATCTGCAGCTGAAATAATTCGTTGAACTATCTAGAACCTACATTGGCCCTTGTGGATGCAAAATATGCGGAGGTGCAATCCCCGTAAGTAATTTTGCTATTTATATCTGCCTTACTGCTGAAAACCAAAGCATCCGTTTTGGTACCTCGACGATTGCTGTTGCTAGCTAAAATCGCGGGAGCCACATTCAGTATTGCCAGACAAACCGCGCACGTGTGCTGTCAAAAGTTAAGTGTTGCTTTATAAGTTGCGAAATATGCCGGAACGACCATGGCGTCGATCATAGCGGACAGCTGAACGGACCAAGCTGACGCACACGACTAACCTGCGGCTAAGCAACTAGCTGGCTGGAGCGCGCGCACACACCTCTACGTTTATGCAAGGCAAAATAGGTTAGCTTATGATGGAAGCAAAAGAAAGATGCAAAACACCACACAGAAAACAGGTCCAAATAAGACGACGTGAAAAGTTGAATTTTATTGATCGTTTTGATGAGTAATTATGTCCTGCCGGGAAGCGTATGGCCTTCTTCGTGCGGAGGGTTCATGCAGCCATTGACAGCCTGAAACGAGAGGAAGATGCAAGTTACGTTATCAGAATATCACTATGAGGCAGGCGGCTGACAAACTGCGAGCAACATTTGCCCTATAATGGGAGCACTTCGGCGGCTCCAATGTCGTAGATGCTTGTTCACACAACGCCATCTTCAGCGGCTAATTCGAACTTTTACCGACTACCTCAAGAAATACGGGACCTAAAGGATATAGATGAGGTCTCATAAAAAGACAAACAGTCTGGAGCTGGTGGGTCATGTGTAATCAACTTAGTCTTTTTCAGCTAACCGGCGCTTTACAGCGCTAGTCGTTGTAGTGGGACATTTACTCACAGCTGTCGAATAGTTCCTCCTTGGGACCGAAAATACGGACCCTCACAGGCTTCCGGGCATAATGTGCTGGGATGCTGTGCCTCGATGCAGGTCAACATTACAAGGTGATTTCGTTGCGGACTGGTTAACATGCACACCTTTGCGTTTTCCGAACGGGCCGTGAGTTAAGAACCAAAAATAAATTATCCAAATAAATTACCCACCTTTGGGACAAGCCTGAGGTGCATCACCGCACAGCGGGCAAGATTTACCAACGCAGCAGTCGACGTGATTTGATACGTGATCCGTTGCACACCAGCGGTCACTGGTACTAGTCGGCCGGTAACAGAGCACACAAAAGCCCAAGTCTGCGGCCCTAGACCGTCGTCTAGGTTGAAGTGCAGTACCCTCGACCATCGACGGAATTTTCTATGTGGGCCGTGCGGTGGGATATATGCCGGCTGTTTGCAGTGTCCGCGACGAAAGGTACATAGAGGTTATATGGTACGTACGTGCTTCCTGATAGCCTTTCTAATGTAAGCGTAACGCAACTTGACGTCGCAGTTAAACACGGCTCTCGTAGCCAGCAATTGCGCTGCCACATGTAATGACGGAATTCTTCAATTTATACTGCTCCCCTATCATTTCTCTGAAGAAGCTGAACAGTTCACGAGTGGGAACAAACTGTTAACTTTCCACGAAAGCATACATAACCGGACGACCGGTGTCCATGCCATCCGTGAGCGAGAAGCTATAAAGCTCCTATATACAGGCCGGATATTAGGCCCTTTAACAAACTTACCCAAAACGGTTTGTCGCGTGCGTCTGCCGTCAGTTACTACATCTAACAATCGTCGAAACAATGCTGTCTGCTGCAATCTGGGGAAACATAGTGATCTTTCCCCGGCTGCAGCACATGCATACGTCCTGCCTCCCGACCGAAGGCATTGCATCTGCCACAAAGAAGCAACTGTGCGCACCTACTCAACAGAGCTAGTCAACAGTTCCGGTGGTAGCTGTATATATCTTGAGTGAGAGGGATCTTGCCGAATTCATCGGTCACAAACTGTTGTACTTCACAAATCGGTGTTCCATACTTCAGCGGGTCCCCGCGGGTGCCCAACTCTTCTTTGGTTAGCCATCGATTTGGGGGAAGCCGATCGTACAAAAACTTAGAAACTCTATGGTTGTTTTCAAGATAATAGGAGGTGACTGCGAGACGGTTCCCCTGCCTCCTTAAACAGAACTCCACTCGGCAGCTGGTGCTTCGCGTGTTGCTTTTATTAGAAAACACGCTCAGCTTACTAGCTTCTTGCAGCCCGCCTGCTGCACTTGTAGTGCGCCCATTCGTAACGCAAAACAGCTTTCGTGCTTCGGTCACTGGATGAACGCACAAATACCACATGGTCATCCTTCATGCGTTGACTTAATGTCTTCCCAAACGCCGTGAAGGTGAAAAGGAAGCGGTCCTAATTTCTCAACAAACATATGCTAAGCCGCGTTTGAAGCCAGTCAGACAGTTCAAAGTCAAACACGCGCAAAAATTCAGCGAGGAGAATAATTGGAACAAAGCACTAAGACATGGCAGTAGATTACTGTGCTTTTTATTCTGAGCACCTGTGCAACTAAATGCAACATTTTGGCGTAAAAGTTTATCGCACTCACAGAGGTTCCGCAGAAAGAATCATTGTGCTCCCAAGGCGCTGCTTCTGGTTCGCCGGACTTGACGGATTCACGGATTGATACACAGGATCGAGGCTTCCGCCCAAGTTTCCCGGGTCGGTTTCGTTCTTGTCGTTCAGCAGCTGTCGTTCACCTGAAAGGCACAAGTGAAAAAAGGGTGTAGCACTGCTCTTTAAGTTCTCAGCGCGGGGCAGTATGTTTGCCAGCGCGAGGACTTGCGTAAATAAGTGTCTAATAGTGTTTTGAACTGAGTTCTAGAGGGAGCGTGGACAACCGTCTGAGGAAGGTTATTCCACGCAGCAACTACCCGAAATGAGACTTAATGGCAGGAATTACCCAGCTCTGTCCACGGCCTGATCAGCCAAGTGGTACCAAGAGTACACAACTCATATTGAAAGCCCAAAGCAGGCCAGAAACTCAAGTACAGCGTTTATTTTAGACCGTACGACGATAGCTTGGGGCTCCTTGGCCGCGCAATGCTCTTGACTGCAAAACCTTAGCGAGTGGAATAAAACTTTTTACGCTCGAATGTTGCATTTTGTTGCTTATGTGAGCGATCCAGAAATCACCCAAATCTGCTTACATGTTTTTGCAACTCACCAAATTTCACTGCTCACTGAAGCACTCATAACTCTGACGGAAAAATTCCGGTGGAATACTCTCCTAGCATCCCTGGGACTCGGGGATACCCATATGACACTCAAAAGTTTGGACTGGTATCCAGAACTCAATTTCCTGTCTGTTTTAGTCCACGTCGAAGCTTTCGAAACTTCGGTTTCATTGTGCGAATACTGAACGCCTACTCAGTGGTTATGGAATCCGGGTATATTATTCGCCCTTTAGTCCGCGATTCTAGCCAATCAGAGCTTTCCTGGACGTTAGACCTTCAAGTGATCGTCCCTCTGACCAATCAGACGGAACTAAGTTTATCGTCCCTTACAGCGCTTGACTACATATACCAAGACGTTTTAGGCGTGGGGTCCCGCGTAGCAGCCAACTTACGCTCCGATATACGCCATCCTTTAGGTGGAGGAAGACAGCTTCTATCACGGCTTCTCCGGTCAGCGAGAAGTATAGGTATTGTCATTCTGGTAAGTAGTATGACGTCTTAGGCTGGCCGATTAGGTCCTGTGATAGCCCTCTAACCGACTTGGTCTTCACGGTGGAGGACATTCGTCAACTCCTGCACAAGGTCAACCCATTCTGCGCGTTGGGGCCCGACGAAGTCCATCCAAGGATCCTGAAGGAAACGTCGTATACACTGGCAACTCATTTCCATCTGCTGTTTCGTCAGTCGCTTGACGAAGGCCACCTTCCCTCTGTTTGGAAGGAAGCGATTGTCACGCCAATCTACAAAACTGGTGACCGACTATCGCCTGGCAGCTACAGGCCTATAAGCCTCACTAGCGTGCCATGCAAGGTCATGGAACGCAATCTGAAGCGAGCCATTCTAGATCACCTTACTTCCAACAACTTGATTTCTCAAACTCAACACGGATTCCTCCCAAACCGTTCCTGCGGGACGAACATGCTCGTAGTTATGAACGGAGCGGCTCATATCGGATGCCTAATTTTTCGACTTCCCAAAAGCATTTGATCAGTCCCAGACGTCCCGCTGCTCCACAAACTCGAGTCTTACGGGATTCAAGGGAAAATTCTACACTGGATCAAGGCATTCCTATCAGACAGATCATTCCGAGTGAAAGTAGGCTCGACCTACTCTTCTGCGGCGCCGGTCTCCATTGGAGTTCCTCAAGGCTCCGTTTTGGGACTTTTGCTGTTTCTGATATACGTCAGTGACCTTCCAGATGTTCTTGCAAGTCCATGTCTACTTTTTGCGGACGACTTGAAATCGTGGAGTTCGAATGCCAGTGCCCTCCAAATTGTGTAGACGCCGCAAAGCAGTGGTCGTTGGACTGGCACCTTCCTCTGAATGACGAAAAGTGCGTCCATACGTCATTTGGAGGAGACTCAGCGAACTCCCTTGCCATGCATGGTGAGAAAGGACCAGAAGAGCTCACGAGGATAGATGCCAAAAAGGATTTGGGTATCTGGCTCTATCCAAACATGTCCTTCTCACTGCACCATGAGAAAACGGCTCAGAAGGCATTCGCTGTTCTACGGATGATTCGGCGTACCTTCTCTCGTATTACTCGCACGGACTTCCAGATACTCTATTGGGCCTATGTCAGGCCGCTCCTTGAATATGCCAACCCGGTTGTCTACTCAGGACGCACGAAAGACTTAATCCTCATTGAGCGTGTCCAGCGAGCTGCTACGAAAATGGTTGCCGGTCTCAAATCCGTGGACTACGAAATGCGTCTCGCGGTGCTCGACCTCTTTCCCTTGGAGTATCGTCGCTTCCGAGGGGACTTAATTCTTACTTACGCCCTGTTTGAACGAGGCTTGGCCAACAGGTTTTTCACCGTTGACCCAGCAAACACACGGCGGGGACATGGTAAGAAGATTTTGAAGCTCAGAGCGCACACCCCCATTAGACAAACTTTTTTCTCATTTCGGGTAGTTGCTGCGTGGAATAACCTTCCTCAGACGGTTGTCCACGCTCCCTCTAGAACTCAGTTCAAAACACTATTAGACACTTATTTACGCAAGTCCTCGCGCTGGCAAACATACTGCCCCGCGCTGAGAACTTAAAGAGCAGTGCTACACCCTTTTTTTCACTTGTGCCTTTCAGGTGAACGACAGCTGCTGAACGACAAGAACGAAACCGACCCGGGAAACTTGGGCGGAAGCCTCGATCCTGTGTATCAATCCGTGAATCCGTGAGCCCATCTTGCCGATCGTTTCGGGGTGAACATTTACCGAACGGGGAGCGACCGCTTCGGTTATGTGCTGGGCACAAATCTTCAGCTCCAGCGCTCACACAGTGTGGCCTGAAGGCCACGAAATACAAACCAGCTATGGGCTCTTTTTGACCATGTGGCAATCAGTTACCGATGAGCAGCTTCGACTCAACGTTGTTCATTTTCGAGTACACCGCTGGACTCGAATCATGGCATTTTGTGGGCACGCGCATCCATCTGTTCTCCCTAGGGAACATGCCCATTGGTGCAAAGCTATTCAGTTCATCGCCCGCAAAGCGCCTCTGTAGCTCTACACCACCGGGTTGAGTTGGCTGAAAAGCTTTCAGCACTTAACAGGTACGACGGCTGCAGAGCGAGGTGCGAAGTTACTCACCGGACGGTCCGCAGTCTGAATCTAATACTGACATCTTGGCTGATCCTGTTTAGACTTGGGCAGCCTGCTTCCTTCAGGTATCTACCTTAGCAGCACATGCAGTCCAAAAAACGCATTTGCCGGTGATGTAACCGGTTATTGGACGGTTAAATAACCGTCATTAACCTGCATTTCGACTTTCAGCAATGGTGAAATAACCACCACATAACCATATTTCGTGGGTATTAGACTATTAGTTAACCGCGTTGTGACGGTTTTCAGTGTATCCGTAACCACGGATTGGCCGCATTTCACGGCTACAGCGACGTTGAATAACGGCACCATAACATAGTTCTTCCTAACACAGCTATCTGACGGTTATTTAGCCACTTATTAACCGCGTTTCACGGTTAAATGACCATGAAAAACGGTTTTCGCTTAGTTAATGTGCGGTCGTTAACTGCTCACGAACATTTTTTACGGCTAACAACGGCAACATTGCTGCAACGTTACGACCTATACTGGTAACCACACGGTTAAGCGTGCAAATCGTCGGACCCATTGCCGAAAGTAAGGCCTAGTAACGGAATCTTCACACGTTGCTGTACATCAACCTTCTGGCCGCTTATGGAGATGGTTCAATAACCGCGTTGATCCGGTGTTATCATTGACCGTTTACGCAGAGCGCTTAGAGAACGTAAAACAAAGATGAAAAAAATATATTGGATGTACAAAAATAAATGTTTCACAATTAAACCGAGTCAGTCCGAAGGCAAGTTCAGTGTGATAATCTCGGCTTCTTGGTTCAACACAGACGTCTGAAACAGTGACAAAACATACGTATAAGCACCGATGTATCAGTCGGTTACCACCGACTAGTGCAAAGTCGAGACTTACTGCCAACTGATCCAGGCGCGTTCTCTGGGCCAGTCGGTGCCGTGCGTTACCGAACCACTTTTAGATTTCTTTACCCAATCCTGTCTTTGGAAACCGGGTTACCGAGGTCTGTTTCTAAAACGTCAGTTAGCAAGCTCTCTCTGATCACTTACCTTCGATCAAGGTGCAGAGTCTTGTGTAACGGAAAGGGAGTTTGTCCGCAGACCCAGCGTAGGTGACATTGACGGCGAGTTCGTCAGCCAACGCCTGTCTGAGACATAGACACACCAGGTCCGCCATGGTGGTTGCACTGAAGGACCGGAAATATTTCATCTGTGACCAAAAAATTGGATCAACAACACTCAATTACCAGTTCCAATTGGCGTGGTCTCTCTGTCAGCTCACTTTCCAAATTGTTCCACGCACTTTTGCTCCGGAGGGGGAAAGTGAAGCCGGTAGTTCCAGCAGAACTATGGACTTGCAACAGTGAGTTGTCAATGCGAATCTTCAGATATCGAAGATCTGCCATCGCGTCCATTTTTCCGAGGAGCTGTTCGTTCTGCTGAAGTAGTGCTGCGACTCCTGGGGTTTGGAAAATGGGGGCAGATTGTGGGGATAAAATGGGAAACACAAGAATCTCCGGGGAGGCGTTTAAAGCATACTGTGGCAGACGGTGCACCGTCTGCTGCATCAAATATGCCGGCTGGTTGGATGTAGACGGAAGGGATGTGGAATGCTGGGGAGGGCGCTCAGGAGTCGAGTGGAACAAAACACAGGGAAGCGCCTGCGAGAAGCTGGGGTAAGACGGGGAGTGTGGCACCATCAACCTTGGTTTCTTCGGAGACGGACTGATGGACAGGGAGGGGCTTCGTTCTCTGATGTTCCTAAAAGAAGTCTTGACAACACGCACGGTTGTCTTATTTCGACGCGGGTGGTTTCGACCCATCTGAACGGTCACATCTGAAGTTTCCAGATCCGATGTATACTGGAACTTCTTCTCGTGTTCGCGTGCCTTTTTAAAATCATCTGAAAAGTTAATGCGGTCAACGTGACACCTACCGTAAACCAGCCACGCTTCTGAGGCATCGGTGGTCGAAAACCTGGAGACGCCTCACATAATCTCTCTGCAGAGCCATGTCTCGCACCCATAAACAACACAGCCCTTACTGTAGCTTGGTACACGACCCTTAAGATCTAGTGAGATGCCTTTTTGACGCCACGAGTGACGCAAATTAGCAAACGTGATTCGAGCCTTTGAGATTCTTGCACTGACTTCATCAGACACACTTCCGTCAGAGCTAATACAACTACCGAGGTATGTAAAGTTTTCCACAATCTCCAGTGATTCTCCTTGAATTTTAAGGGATATGTCCGGAGACTGCACGTTCTGAAGCATGACTTTGAACTTTGAAGGGCAAGGCGCATGTCAAAAGATGGTATGATGGTGATCATTCTATTCAACAGGGCTTGTGCTTCACTTTGGTCTTCAAAGATGAGGGCGATGTCATCTGCGTACTCCAGATCGACAAGGCTCTCACCAGCAACAATTTGAACACCGGGGTTTTGAAGACCTTCCAGCGTTCGCCTCATTATTTCGTCAATGATGAGTTGACAGGAATGGAGAGAGTGGACATCCTTTTGGGGCACCACTTCTTGTAGGGAAGCTTTTGGAGAGCTCACCATACACTCAGACTCATCCAGAAGTATGTGAATATAGGGATCGGATTATGTCTACAAACTTCTGGGGCATACCCTGTTGAGCAAGTACATTTACAGCACTGACCGATCGACAGAATCAAACGCACCCTTGAAGTCAAGGAACACCAAGATTGTGGGTCGTTTGTACATGGAGATGGCTCAGTGGTTAGAGCGCGAATTTACTAATCGGAAGGTCCGTGGTTCGAACCCGACCTCAGCCTCTCGACTTCTGTCTAGGCTTCGGCAGCCAGGCAATATCCCAGCCCTCGTGCTTCCTTCTGGTGGCATGGCAGTTAGACATCGAGAGAAACCTGCAGCTAAACGATTCCTTTTCTTAACGCATTCAATACTAGTGCCCTTGTGAAAATGGGTACTAACTCTCAGTTGCCTGGGACGGTGTCTTTCTTCCAGATAGACCCAAATAGGCCAGACAGGCACTGGCTGAGGAGCCCACCGCCATCCTTGAAAAGAGCAGGTGGAAGATCGTCAGGACAGCAGGATGACGACGCTTGGGTAGAAAAATACACTCGGACAGTTCTGAGACTGTAGGCGGCTCCGTATTTACGGTCCACCTTTCTGGTAAAGACTAGGATTCTGGATTGGAGGCAAGATGGTTCAAGTGGTTAGAGCGCGAACTTATTGACCGGAAGGTCCGTGGTTCGAGTCCGACCTCTGCCTCTCGACTACTTCTATCTAGGCTTGGGCAATCTGGCCGTATTCCAGCCCTCGTGCTTCCTTCGGGTGGCATGGCAGTCAGGCACCGGAAGGGTTGTTACAGCTGAACGATTTATATTTTTTTTTTTTTTTGTATACGGCAGTGAAGCATCAGTGTCAACACTGATGTTGCTGTGATGATGATTAGGTAGCAGGCGGCCAGCTGAATTGCCCTTCGAAGTACTGTGCCCAGCTGTCAAATGTTCTGCTTTGCTGCATATCAGGGAACCATTTTGGTCTCTGACTATTTAGCTGACAAGAGGTTTCCGAGGACCATTCGAACGAATCCAGTGGAACAGCTTGCGGACTTTTCCAACATTCTTTGCATCCTCCATTTCTCCGGCCTTTCGGGTCCACCAAGCTTCTCAGTCTGCGCGGATACTCAATTTCACCTGGCGTCGGATGATGCGTCGGGTGGAGTTCTGGTTGCGGCCAGGAGGAATCTGTCGCCGGGTCTCCAGCAAAGACACGATCCTATCAGAGATCCAATGTTTGGATGAGGTTGGCTGGGTTGTACCACAAGCAGACGTTCCGGCTTTGAGTACTTTGTATATCTTTTCCCAGTGGCCGTTTATGTCTGTCCGGCAGGCATTCGAGGAGCTGGTTCTGATAGTTTCGTTTGACTTCTGGATCCACTAGTTTCTCAGTGGCTAAGTGAGGTGTGCGCGTTTTGTGTACACCTGAAAAGCTCAGTGAAAAGCAGCAGCGTACAAGTGCATGGTCGCAGTCCACGCTGGTGTTCCAGAAGGAGCGGCAGGCGGTGATCGACCCTCGCCAGCGATAACTGACGGTAATGTGCTCTATTTTGGTTCGTCGCTGCTTTGTTGGTGGGCACGTCAAGCGATTTCCGCTGTTCGGGAAATTCGTACTGCAAAGGAACAGTCCATTAGCTTGCAGTGGCTAGGCGAGGTGCGCGCGTTTTGCGTAGACCTAAAAAGTACATTGAAAAGCAGCAGCATATAAGTGAATGGTCTGAAACCACGCTGGTATTTCAGAACGAGCGGCAGGCAGTGACCGGCCCTTGCCACCGGTAACTGATGGCGATGTGGCCTGTTTGAATTCGGGAGTAGTTATCAAGCGATTCACTCTTCCGAATATTGGTACTGCAAAGGAACAGTCTGTGATCGACATACATCTGTAGCGGGTGCCCCTGCATCTCGTGTCCGATCCGAGACGACCACCCAATTGGGCTTCAGCATCGCTTAGTCTACCTACATGAACGTTCATGTCACCAGCAACCACAGCGATATCTGACATATCTGATAGACACGTCCGTTCGGTCGCTCAATACAATACCCACTCCGGCATATCCGGCTGCGGCGGCCCCTGCATCACCAGAGGTGTGCATCCGGAACCTGGAAGAGAGGAAGAGGTAGTCATTTCAGTCACAGTACTTGCATTCTGTATCCTGATTTCTGAAAAACAGCATCTGTCAATTCAGAGGGAATCCAGCCTACGAGGAAGAGCGTGCGTCTAAATAGACAGGCTTTCGGGGTTTGAAAATGCTTCGAAGTGGTTAAGGCTGTTACTGAAGTCGGGCGTACAGAAGCAGCAGCTGAGTATGATGCAAGGCGAGCAAACCGATCAGTCCTAGAGCTGTTACCTGGGGAGAAAGTATTTAAATTTAGATGGGAAAGGATAGAAGACCGAAAACGTGAAGGTGTAAGAAGGGAGGCGTCAGCAGTAGCATGTTTTCGCTTACCCGCCCTTCTATATGCAGCAAGTAAGGTGACTCGGCTGATGGCACCACGCGACAGCCGATGTGTGGCATGAGAGTATTGTTATCTGTAAATGTCATGGTTGTACGAGGGCTGGGATAGCTGAGATTCCTCTAGGTTACCAAAACTCGGACGAGGGTACAATTAAGGTTCCCAATCAATTTTTTCGGCTGACAAACCTGACTGCAAGACAGCAAAGGTCGGCCCAAGACGACTGGCATTGCCCACACTTTCACAGTTGTTCCAAACCGCAACCAGGAGGGCCAGGAGACTGTGTTCGTCAGACTACCCACTTACCAGCTTGGTATGAGAATGAAGAACTGGGGACTGCACACTACCATAGCCCTTGTTCAAAGAAATCCACTAGACTATAAGCCCAGAAACAACAGTAGGTAGTGGGCTGTATGTTGTAGAACGGTTACTCTAGTGTGACAGATGGAATTAGAAGGAGGATCGAGCAGTACGTATCGAGCCTGCTGGGTTGAACAGGGCATATCACATGTTTCGAATTATGAGTGACCATATGCCCGTGGATTTCTTGCGCAAACATGGTTATTTGACGAAAACTAAAAAAAAACTGTTCAGCTGTAACACCCTTCCGGTGCCTAGCTGCCATGCCACCCGAGGGAAGCACGAGGGCTGGGATACTGCCAGGTTGCCCAAGCCTAGACAGGGGAAGTCGAGAGGCAGAGGTCGGGTTCGAACCACGGACCTTTCGGTCAGTAAATTCGCGCTCTAACCACTTGAGCCATCTATTTGACGGTTATCACTCGGTTATATAACATGCAAACGCGGTTCACAATCGGTTATTTAACCGCCAGATAACCACACAAAAACGGTTGTATGGCGGTTCTGATGGTGCAATTTATCATCAGTTACCATAATAAGTGTTTATTAGACGATTATATAACCGGAAAATTTGTTTTTTTTTGGACTGCGTGTGCTACCATGGCAGGTCCCGAAAGCGTGTTACAGCTGGACGTTCATTAGTATTTTTTCTATTACGGTGATTGTATTGGTGATTTGGATGGTGATTGGAGAAAGGTGAAAGTAGCGACGATTGCAGCTCTTGAAACCATGTGCCCGTTGCTGCCCGCATATCCCAACGAACGCTGGATCTGGTCATAATCAGCAGGTCTGTGTGAAGCCGGGAAAACCATATCAGTACCAAACAACTCTGATGGTGTCCGCAGAGCCCTAAAACGCCGAATACTGAAGAGCCCGAAGATGGACAGAGAGCGCTGGTTAATCGCAAAAGCCGGATAAATTGAGAAACTTGTGACGGAGCAATCGCACCCTGTTCCATATAATACGATCAACCCGTCAGTGGAGGATGGATGTCAGTGTAACGATCCTTGCGCAGCTACCTACCTCACCTCCCCAAATCATCGGCGGACGAAACTGTGGCAGCTACAACCACTGTACGACAAGTACACAGTTTCTTACAGCTGATGATGATTGATGATGAAAAGGATCGGACCTCACTCCATTCACAGAAACACAGCCTTGAGCGATGGGCTGAGCACTTTGTTTCAGCTGGACCCTACCGACTAACTGAGCCCGAGTGGGAAGTCAAAATCAGTCCGCCATTGGCAACGGAAATCCAGCCTGCGATCTCATTGCTTCAGTACAACAAACCAAATGGACAGGCATGTCTGTACCCTCATTCTTCAAAGGTGACCAGTCCGCCGTGATTACCTAAACGACTTCCAAAACATTTGGGGTGAGGAAAAAATCCAATGGAATGGAGCGCCTCGACGGTGATTCCCATATTCAGGAAGGGTGCAACAACACATACGGAAACTACCTGGGCATCAGTCTAGTAGCCATATCATTCAATGTGTTCTCTAGCGTTACCCTACGCTGGTTGATCCGTCATCTGTAGAGTCAGATTCGCGAGAATCAAGCTGGGTTTCGCTATGGTTTGAGTTGTTTCGATTATATCTTCACTGGGAGCGAGATGGCTCCGTGGTTAGAGTGCGAATTTACTAACCGGAAGGTCTGTGGTCCGAATCCGACCTCTGCATTTTGACTTCTCCTGTCTAGGTTCGGGCAACCTGGCAGTATCCCAGCCCTCATACTTCCTCGTGCTTCCTCCGGGTGGCGTGGCAGCTAGGCACCGAAAGGATGTTACAGCTAAACGATTTTTTTATATATTCACCCTGCGATAAGAGTTCGAGCTGTGTCGCTCTTTCCGACGACCACCGGTGGTCGTGTTTCTCCATCTCAAATCTGCTTTTGACTGCGCAGATCTTCAGGAACTGTGGTAGCGATTAAGGGTATCCGTTTCAAATTCCCGTCTCATAAAGGCTTCAAATGCCTGTTCTGGTGGGCGCGTACCTACCTACGGCTAATTTTCCCCTGAGTTCACTATGTTCAGATGTGTGAGATGTGGGTGTCTTCCGTCACTATTTCTCTTCAACTTCGTAGTCAATATGCTGCTTGAATTTTCCTTATCTGCCACTTACACATCGGGGATCAAAAACCCCTCTGGGCGTCCACCCATGGACATTAATTACGCCCACAATATTTCTCTCGGATCGGGCACTTTAGAAGTGCAAGCTATTTTAAGCAAACTTAATATTTTTGCTGCACAGTTCAGTATACCCTTTGGACCTGTAAATCATAGTGTTTCCGTAAGATTGGGTGGGATCAGACCTGAACCTCATGCTTTCAGTTGAACCCATCGAAGTCGCAGATAAGTTCGTCTATCTGGGCAACTGTCCAAGTCCCGGCTGACTGACAAAGGACGAAATCACTGCGCGGACTGGGAATGCCAGAGCAGCGTTTTCATTCCATCGATACATGTGGCGCAAACATGACAACAGCTAGATTGTCAACGGTAAAAGGGACACTGCCGCGGTCCTATCTGTCTTACTTTACGGATTAAGGACGTGACCGCTGCGTGTGGAAGACCTTCAAAGGCTCTCTGTGTTTGAGCATCGGTGTCTCCGAAATATTGCGTTAGCCTGATAGGAGGACTAGATCAGTACTGCTGAAGTAAGCCAGGTGGCTTTCGGGAAACTTCATTCTCTCTGGATAGATTAACTAGCCACACTCCAGAGATTAGGTTGTTTGGCCGTGTGCTTTGTATCGCGGAGGATCATTTGCCTCATAGATCCCACTTCGTCCAGCCTTGTGTCGGATGGAGATTATTCAGGAGCGGCGAGGCACGAAAGTCCTTACTAGTCAAATTACTCGCTTTGGTAAATGTCGTTTCCCCGGAACGAGATCACGGGACAAGACAAACCAGTGACTACTGACCCTGGCAGTTATGGTTGTCACTCAGGCAGTGACAATCGTGCATCAAAGTTGTCGCATTCACTACTTCGCTTTGACTCCCTGACACCTGACATACAGGGCTGTCTGACGTCAGCGAACTGACTGGGCCATCGCCTCTAACGCGTGATTCCCTTATTCCCCTTATCTTCGGAGAATGAGGTGATTGCTGCCGAAATCAGTGCACTTCGGTACATGGCTTTCAGCCAAAAAGCTAAACCAACTGAACTGGACGCATTCATCTTAATCCATAAGTGTATACATTTGTGAATCGGTTGACTTTTCACAAATTCCTCTTTTCTAGGAGCATCATAACGTTCCGTTGGCAGAATGATGGCTCGTGATAGCTCAGTGGTTAAGGCGCCAGCTTACAGGCCCGAAGGTCTTTGGTTCGAACCCAACTTCATCATTTCGACTGCTCCTGTCTAGACTTGAACACCCTGGCCATATCTCAGCCCTCATGCTTGCTTCGAGTGGTATGGCAGCTAGGCACTGGAAGCGTGTTGCAGCTGAACGACAGGTCGTTGATGACTCTCTTTAAACTCCAATCTAAAGCCATCCTCGGGCACCAACATGAAGAACATCACAGGACGTGCATGCAATGTTGGATGGTGGGTCACAGGATGGAGTTCAAGCAGACTCAACATCCTTTTGCTCCAAACTGCGTTTGCGTCTGAATCTGAGGCAGTATAGGCAGTCATTTTTGGATTGTCTCTGTTCATATGGAGGGAAACGAAGAATCGAAGCTGATTCGGCCTGATTCGTAGCTGAAAATGACCTGTGTTATGCCGTTACAGGTACTCCACCTATCATGGAACTAGCTAAGAAAAAACTAGCACGTTTCTTCACCCCACACTCCTTTCGAAAGAATTAGAGTTATCGTGTCCCTAATAGGACTCGTTCTATGTCTCCATTACATTTTTCGAAACATCAATAAAACAATACAACTCTTCTCCTTTGGGGAGGGAGACTGCGGCAGGCTCGTGAGTACGCACCCCTTTTTCAGACAACTCGAGGGTGTACGAGTAGATTCAGAGAACCCAGAGGGATTGACTGATTAGGTAGCTATTCTGGAGAGGGGAGTGTGGAAGTTGACGGTGTCTATCGCTGAGCGTTCGTTGTTAGTACTTTATCCAACTAAGAGACTTTGTCCAGCACAGTTTTCAATTTGTCAGACTTCTGAATTTTGGGATTGTATTTTGCTTTGTTTCTCCCAATACTGGTGCGGTAAGGGCTCTTGCAACATCTATGCAGATTTTTCGGCTGACCACTTGACTCTCAAGCATTTTTCAGGGGCAACCAGAGATCAATATAGAGAATGTTTCTTGTTTCGCACAGTCGAAGTGGGTGTGTCTGATCTGCGTGGAGAAGTAGTTTGTATCTAATTTCTGCTATTCAAGTGTGGTCCTCGTAATCAAAATCGTTCAGCCGTAACACCCTTTGGTTCATAGCTGTCATGCCATCCGAATGAAGCTGATATATTTCCAGGTTCTCCCAGAAGCAGTCGAGATGCCGGTATTAGGTTCGAACCACGGGCCTTCCATTCAGTAAGTTTGTGTCCTAACTACTGAGTTATCTCGAGCTCACTATAATATTCGTGCACGGTGATTGTCACATACAGCGGGTGGGATGAATGTGTTTGATGGATGTGAAAAATCCTATGGTTTTGTCCTTTCTTGGGTAACTGTACCTAGCAAATGTGCTCCACCAGTTTATAATAGTTTCAGCTTTTTGCAGAGTTGTCTGCATGTTATGGGGGATTAAGCGCTAGTTACTGATCAAGTTCTTCATGGGGCGAGACGGCCCAAGTGGTTAGAGCGCGAACTTACTGACCGGAAGGTCCGTGGTTCGAACCCGACTTCTGCCTCTCGACTTCCCCTGTCTAGGCTTGGGCAACCTGACAGTATCCCAGCCCTCGTACAACCTTCGGGTGGCATGGCAGTTAGGCATCGAAAGGGTGCTACAGCTGAACGACGATTTTCCTAACACTCCCAGCTTTTCCGTTGTTCCTATCTTGGCTTGGGAAACCTGGAAGCATCTCAGCTCATCTGTTGGGTCGCATGTTAGATGCATGTTGAAAATTGTCCATATTCATTGATCCTATTTCGTTCTTTTTCAGCTTCCATGCAGACACCAGCGGACCAGCTGGGACTCACCCCCTTGAACCAAACCTATCAGCTTGAAAGTTCACCCAGTTTACCTGAAACTGACGCGTTTACTACACCGGCCCAGTACTCATTCACCGACGTGCAATGCACTCCATCTCCCATCAGACGAGTGTCTCCTGTCCCCCAATCAACTTCGACGGTGAGTCGATCTGCTTTAGCATGTTGCTATTCAGTATTAGGTTGTCACACACTAGGCATGAAGCAAATGTAGAATTGACTTGTTTGAAGATGTAGACTCCAGTCGATTCCCCAACGACCGATAACTGTCAGACATGGCCCAGTCGCGCCCTCAATGGCGCTCGTGCATCCAAGCTATTGCCTTCAATGCATAGCTCCCTTCCCGACCCCCCACTTAACAGTCTGTCGACAGTTGTGTATTTACGCACCGATTTATCAGCTCCCGCCTCCAATGCGTAGCTACCTACTTCACCTCCCAAATCATCGGTGAACGCAACTGTGGCAGCTACAACCACTGTACGACAAGTACACGGTTCTCACAGCTGACGATGATAATGATGATGATGATGATGGTGGTGGTGGTGATAACTGTCACGGCTGTGGGACAGTGGGTGTAGTGCGCAGTATTTAGCTAGTTAGGGCAGCAGTGGTCCCGCTGAGCTGAGAGTTTGTGTTGCCAGCACTCAGGGAATTAAGAAATGGGGAAACACTGCTCTCAGGTTTGTCGTCATTTGTCTGCTCTCTTCCGTCTATTCCCTCCTTGATAGCATTTATGTCGGACGCATTCAGGTGCACAAAACGAATAATGTAACCAAATCCGCAGACCTGTGGTAACCTGAGTCTGTTAAAAAAAATCAGCGTGTGATTTATACGTTTACATCGACTAGAACTGAAACCTGCTCACTGAACCTGGACAGGCTCTCATGTCAGAAGGATGTTTGTCGCTTAAATCAGTAATCATTTTTTCAACCCCATTTGGCGATTTGTGCTCGAGCACATATCCACGCATCTTCAGGTGTTACGGCAGCGCCATGTGTACAGCCTTGATGTTTCTTAATCTATAGAGTGGGTTTGATTCTATCCACTGATCCGTTTCAGTCACTCCTCCTCCTCAACATCCAATACCTCAAGCTTATGAACACCGCCCAGTGCTTTTTCACATACTGATCATCATCATCATCATACGGGGAGCTTTTCAGAAGTCTCTTCACAAAGGTGGTGTCCATTCCTGCTCAGCGTCATCTTCGCTGAACCGATGGGACGAACTTTGAAGGGCTCCCATAATCTCGACGTTCAGCTTGTTTCTGATAAGAATCTCGTCCATCTGAATTGTGCATCTGAATCTCCAAGTTGCAACCAATATTATTAAACTAACCCTCAGTACGTCAACCTTCGACGTGCGCTGTGCCTGCACACAGTGCACATTCATGCTTCAGAGTGTGCACTCTCAGAACAGGCCCATCGTAATCCAAGGAGAAGCGCTGTGGAGAGTTTTACTTACCTAGGTACTCCTATTAGTTCTGCAAATGTGTCTCATGAAGTCAGTACATGAATCACGTTTTTCAATTTGTGCCAATTGGGACGCCTGAAAGGCATAACATCAGGTCTCAAGGGTCTTGTCTACCAGATTGCAATATGTGATGCATCTTATGGTTGTGAGGATCCACCACTGCTGATGGGCGGTCTGAAGTATCTTTGGGTCTTTGGCCCCCGATTCCTTAGAACCACTGCTGTTACTGAATGCCATCAACGAGTTCTGCTCATATAGCAGATCATTCAATACCGTCAACTGCGATGTGTCAACCATTTGCTACACCTGCCGAATCATCGTCGACGTAGACGAGATTTATTCTGTGTCTACTTTTTAATGGTGTAAAGTGGAAAACGTGTGACTTGACAGAACGGACCTAAGGCGATTACAAGAAGTTTAACTACAGTTGGTCAGGTCCGTCTTCCAGGATGGGCACACATGGCGCCCTCTTCACCTGGCTGGAAATGCTGGTTAAATCAGTTAGCTTGTCAATGCTTAATTAACTAACTAACTAACTAACTAACTAACTAACTAACTAACTAACTAACTAACTAACTAACTAACTAACTAACTAACTAACTAACTAACTAACTAACTAACTAACTAACTAACTAACTAACTAACTAACTAACTAACTAACTAACTAACTAACTAACTAACTAACTAACTAACTAACTAACTAACCGAAAAGAAGACCAAATAAACGAATAGACGGATAAATAAATGACATGAATAAGCAAATGGCACTGAAACAGTGGCGTTTCTGTCTTTGATAGCGATGCTTTGGCCCCAATCCATGTCAAGTAAGTCCTCGATTATCTTCATATATTGCTCACGGTTTACTTACCTATAGCTAGAACCGTACAAAGCTATTCTCACACAGTCACATTCGAAATTCTTCATTTCTCAACTTTTGCAATTTTCCTTCTGAAGCCATCTGAGTTCTTGATCGCTTCCCTAAGTTCACCGTTGTGCATTCTAAAAATTTTGGCGCCACAGACGGATCTTTTCCAGAATTCGATTGGACCACATGTTCACTGTTCGGCAGCGACGTCCGCAGTGAGTTAGTCAACTGGTGCTTCATAATTGACCAGAACCCGTTTGTCTCAACTGTGTTTTTCATACAGCTAACAAGACAAGAGCTGTTCATTACTATAAGTGAAATGTAGCGACATGCAATTCATGGACATAGCACGGCGTCGTACTAATGTTGGTCTTCAGGGTAATTCGTTACGAAGCAAATATTATTACGCTCTGATATGGCTCAGCGGTAGAGAAGCGCGTGCCTACTGCCTAGTTTATTCTCCAAGCAGCCTGATTGTGCTAGTTCTTCTTGACCTTTAAAATCCTCTTAGAAAAGAGGAAGCTTTCCTGGAAAAGTTCAGTTTCGTCTTCTACCACCTAGTGTGCGATCCTACCCATCAGAAACAGTTCACAGGAAGGACATTTTTCCTCCTTTTTTGGTGGTAGTCTCTCTCGAGGGGGACATTTAGTCAGAGGTTTACATGGTCCACCTGGTAGTTACCAAATCGTGGCTGTATGACAGCTAAAACTAGGACCATGGCAAAATTCACCATTCCATTCGCTTCGCATCTGGGAGAGGGCAATGTTTTTGCTCGCCGGTCATCACTGACCACTTTGCGAGTTTATTTGTTTCAGCGGCAACTTGGCTCACGGATAGAAAAGTCGGTCTTTGATACATTTTTGGACGTGATAAAACTATTTTTATCAAAGCACGGCTTATGAGTTTGAGTAATCCTGATCACCTTAACTTCGAAATTAGTAGTATATCTCGGAAGAAAGTAGCGAAAAGCGAACATCGCTTTTTGAACATACCGACTAATGGGAACAAATTAAGCCACTCATCTGCCTAATGTTTGATTTTTTCGACGTAGCACTGCGTGATTCCACGAAGAATGCCAATCGTTCAAGCAGGTACTAATGAACCATATGAAACTTACTAATTTCAAAAGGTATTTAATTCTGAAGAGTCTCCTTCAGACTCAAGTCCCTCAAAGTAGGACAGCACTATTTGCGCTATTGTGCACAATTGTCGGAAATTCAGTTACTCATTTATCTGATTTATTTATAACGAGAGTTATTGACCCATATCTTGGTTCATGGATCTCTTCGAATACAACCTAAGCGAATCAGTCCGTGCATTGCTTGACCAGACCCCCCATCGTCTAAGTAATCAATCCAAATGAACGTTCTCAACTGAGTGTTTTCTGAAAGATCTCGCTGCAAAATAGAAATTTTACAGAATGAGTGTGTCCGCAAAGTGCCCTAGCAAACATATGCATCGCTCAAAGGCATGAACATGAGCGCTGAACCACATTTGTATACCAAATACAAACAGCATACTGTACACAACTCCCACTTCATTACGGATTGATGACCTCATCCGCGAGTCCATATGCTGTCAGAATGGCGCCTACTTTATTCAACCAGCCTGATTGAACTGAAAAATCCCAACCAGTACCAGTACTCAAGGGCACATCAACCCATCCGGCTGGTCCTATTCCCGTTTTTTAATGGAGCCATTTGTTCAGACAGCCGTTCAATCTGTGCCTTGGTGAAGCAGGCACTTCTGTACTTCTAGCGTGCCCATGACTATGTTGTTGCGATCAAGGTTAGCAGCAGTTTACCTGTAACCGTCTATTACCTATCATGATAACAAACAAATGCATTCATAGACACCTTTTCTCTCAGGGTTGGACCAAAATGTTGGTCTAGTTTGAAATTGAAAGTGTTTTGAATTGGGATTAAATGCCTTAGTTGATGCTGTAGCAGTCAAATCATCGGGTTAGTTTGCATGCAATTTGGGGAGCGCAGAATGAGCATCACAGGAGGGAAATGGATGATATGGAAAATCGATGTCTTGTCTCTAAGATGGGATGTCAACATGGCGACCTGCATTGCGACCTCTGGAGTTAGGTATGGTGTTCTCACACCGATGTTGCTGTCCATGATGTTGGTGCTGTGGATGTCCCCGGTTGTTTCCAGCTAGCCATCACAGCAGTCACATTCACCAGGAGCCTAAGCGTGATGAGCAGCCGTTTAATCTTCAGCTCAACAGTATGCGACCAAAGGGTCACTCGAGGAACCCTTCTTTACGCGGTAAGCTTAAATAGATGAATTCCGGGAATTGCCCTCACCCCTATGTTTTGCAGTTGACGACGTGGTGAATGCACCGTTCGGGACAACACCGACGAATATGCCCTAGGGTAAACGACGCATGTCTTAGGATGTTTTTCAGAATGATAGATAGCTAGTTTCTTTGGGATCTTCTCTCGATGCCGCCCGGAGTGCCATGCTTTGTGCTCAGCAACACGCGTCTGAACACCACCTTTAATTCCCCCTTGCGTATGTTCTATTCTAGCCGAAAAATTCCGCTCCTAGCCTCCGCATTCATGCACACTACTAAGTTCGGAAAATTTGAAGGACGATAGATCAGTGTGATGTCTTGTGTAAGTAGCATCGATTTGACTTATATTTCCTTCTGAACTTGCTCTTTGGCTTCATACTCCTAAAGTCAGACGTGCTTCACATATCGGGCCGAATGACTCATAACTGCGAACCACACCGTATTCTTCCTTTCTCCAGCCAGAAAACGGCCCACCTAGCCAAATTGTTCAGGCCGCAGTAAAGGATCCGGTGGCAACGACGTTACACGACGTGGTGATCACCAAGTCATCACCCTCTCCCAAGGTATATGTGGACGGGATTTTTTTTCCTGTTTCTTCCTGTTTGACAACCCCCTACTTTTCATCGTTAAGTGTGCATTTTCCATCTTACAGATTTGTAGTGATTTTGGCCCCGATTGTCATCAACGATCGGTTCTCACAAGTTTAGGCAGCTTTTTCAACATCCGCAACAATAATCGAACTTTTACAAGCCGGAAAAAAACGTTTTCTTGTCAAGCAGACGTAGACTGCTACTAATTAATAAGCTATTTGGTTACGTCTCTCAACATGTAATGCTTTCAGAGGAGTACCAAATAAGTCTGTGACAAAGGATGGACCGAGACTTATCCCATATGAACTTGGACTTTCAAATAGCGCGACATGATCTTGACCATAGTATTCGGATGAGCTTGACTATGGCTGTCTGCTTCAGGTATGTCCTGTCCATCTTAGGGGATGCAACCTACACGTTATACGGTACACTAGTTTGAAAGGCCGAGTGCTGATATCTTGCCGCCATTTGTTTCCGTTTTGGTTGCACGGATAAACGACTGTAGCTGCGAACAAGATCGCGAATCAATGAGTTAGTCGGATGTAGCGGTTCATGTGGCATCTGATTCTGTTCCATCCTATTTGAATCGTACTGGTTACTTTCCCCGCCCGTTCCCCGTACCCTACTCCAATGTACTCAATGAGTACGAATGTCTTCTCTGTTCAACGCTATCTGCACACAAGTGGCGCCCCTAGCACAAAGTAACAGCGAATCGGTTACTCGACTCATATGTAGTAATTTTTCGTGGAAGACTCAAGCGCCCAAAGGTCCTTGTCAGTCTGGATCTAGTTTGTGACTTCCCTCTTCCTGAGGTGAACCATAAACGAAAGGGGGGGCTTCCTCTGGCGAGATCACACACCAAGTCATGACCGATGCGAAGTGCTGTTGCGGATTGTCTGTGGGAGCTGTCAGTCTTCGGGGTTGCGTCACAGCTAAGGGAATCCAACTGGTGTGAATGCAAGATTATGGAAGAACACGTGGCCTGTGGCTACAATTGCTGGCTACTGAAAGTTGGCTGGATGAAGTCCTCTATTTTAAGGGCACAAAATGTCGTTGTACGACGGTTTTTGGTCTTGTGATCCACCACGCCACCCGACACTTCTCCGTCCCATACGGTCACATCATTGTTCAGGCGAAAATGAAGCCGACGTCTTTTACGCCTGTATAACACTTTCACAAGATAGCCCCCCCCCCCCGAAGAGGGATGACTTCCTTGAATTACACGCTGGACACGTTGTCTGTTACCAGTATGCTACCCACTGCAGCGTGAGTACCCCTAGGAAAACCAAATTGTCATTTTTCATGACGGCCTATCTTGAACAATTAATTCATAATCATGGTGCTTGATGGTAGACAATGTGTGGATAATCTTTGGGAAGTAAACACTTGTTTGTAGCGTAAGTATTGTTGTTGTTGTTGTATGCAGGCCCTATTCTTGTGTCTCCACTTTCGACCATCAAACCTGGCGGAGCAGGCATGTGGTATAGTTACGCGCGGGGCGAGATGGCCCAAGTGGTTAGAGCTCGAATTTACTGATCGGAAGGTCCGTGGTTCGGATCCGACCTCTGCCTCTCGACTTCCTCTGTCTAGGCTCGGGCATCCTGGCAGTATCCCAGCCCTCGTGCAACCTCCGGGTGGCATGGCAGTTAGGCACCGAAAGGGTGCAACAGCTGAACGTTTTTTTCCCTGTCTAGGTTGGGGCAACCTGGCAGTATCTCAGCCCTCGTGCTTCCTTCTGGTGGCATGGCAGCTAGGCACCGAAAGGGTGCAACAGCTGAACGATTATTTATTGTTATTAGTTACGCGCCTATTGCCGGTACTAGTGATGTATTGTTGTCCACTCCAAACGAAACTAGATGTCTTGTTCCTCTTTCATTCTACGTCAGTTTACTCTAAGTGGTTGATCGTTTTTTCCTGGTTTATTGTCTTCTTCAGTCATCGAAGCATCGTATGCGTCGCCAAATCATTGGGCGTCGCAGTGGTGGTAGTTGCAATGGATCACAGCCTGGTGGCACCGCTGTATCCCAGGTTCTCAGTTCCTGTGATTGTTTGACCAGTAGGACACTCCTCAGAAGAATGGCTCATCTGGAGCGAATCGTGAAGCAGCTGCAAAACGAAGTTAATGAGCTAAAAAACATCAAATCAGGAAAAAGTATTGATCAACCGATCGCGGGAGTGGAAACGAAAAATCTGGGTGACCATGATCGTTTGGTAAGTACTCAAGCCCGCTAACTCATTCACCTACTTCACTCTGTGACTGCAAAAACCCTTATCTAGCATCTCAGTCAGAGAGCTTACAAATCCCTCCTTGGAGTAGCTCTGTACGGGTGCTTGAAGTCCACTCTTAGCGAGGGTGAACTGTTATCCAAGGCGATCGACACAAAAATCTAACACTCACGGGACGGATAGTTGTTCGGTCACAATCCATTCCTAATCACGTAACCTCTTCAAAACCTGAACAAATTGTCATTCAGACAGTGTGCTACGACAGCACACTCAGTCAGCATTGTTAACAAACTGTGTTTAGCCTGAATCGAATAGCCAGGAATCGAAACTTCCTGAAAACATTGAGTGATAATGGTGGACATACGACCGAAGCAAAAACATTCAACTCACCTGTGGACGAAATTGAACAACCCACAAAAATCGCAGTCATGTAAGCTGACACTCGGTCAACCTCTACGCATAGAACATTCTCTAACGACGCCAGTGTATGCAACGGGTGGTTGATCGTGTGTCACCAACCCAGACGCCATATGAGTGATCGCAGGGAACGACTGCAGCGTGTGTGAAGTGTGTCCAAAGGTCTAGCTTATTGTCACGCTGCCGCTGTGGTCTTGTGGCTGGAGACAGAGTTGTCACAGCGTTCGCCTTTCGTCTTTGGTGACGTCCAAATATGGCTAGTCGCTGTTTCAAGTTATCTCAAACTAGAATATTCTATGCCTGAAGCCCCAGTTCCATCATTCCTACACTCGATGGTTTGACTAACCTTCATGTATGTACTTCCAGTTGTTCAACCCATCGGAAATGGGTATTGAAAATACGGCAAAACCCAACGAAGGGCTTGAAGGTTCTTGCGCTACGTCCGCCGCACCCGTCCCTTCTGTTCCTGAAAAAGTAAGCTATGCGCAGCTCATGTTTTTAGTAGGTTGATTGGGTACTGAAGTTCTTCATGAACGCTGTCCCTATGTATAGTAGCGCAGTCTACTCCCATTGTCATGATATATATATATATATATATATATATTCGTTCTAATGGCCCCTCTTCCACCGACGTCTGCAGGCCTCCACAAGAATATTTTCCGTTACAGGCTGAGTTGTACTGCCTCCTTTATCCTATCCAGCACCCGATACCAAGCCACCACTTCTAGGCTCCACATACCAATACGCCAGTGGTTTATTTTTCAGCCAGTGGGGCATGGCTGCACCTTGTTCACTTTGCTACTTTGACCCATAATATAAGAAATCGGTACAATCGATGCGTTTGTGGATGGTCCAACGGTGCTTGGAGAGGTCTTGTTCACCACAAGAATGTGGTGAACACACCACCAAAGATGAGCAAAGCGTATGTCTAGACCGTTAGGTGGGTTGCCAGTGGACTGGTTGTTTGTCTAGGGAAGCCGACTGAACCCTGATTTCAGGGTGTAATGTTTTACTACTGATTCGCGATTTGGAATGTTAACCTGGCAAGACGTTGCTCCATGGTGAATGTATGGAAGCTCTTGGACACCCAAAAAGGATGGTCTTTACTTCTGAGGCATGTGAACGGGAGCCTTCTCTGCGGGCTCAATGCTTCACCCTGCTGGGAAACCGGGAAGTATTCTGTAAGCACATGTACACGTAGTTCTAAATAAATCTTCTCAGTTTGGATATACGATCGCCGCAGAAACTTGATCGGAGTACTATCGGCAGTGTTACTCAAACAGTCTCTTGGCATTGTGTCGAATCCCCTGTATCAATGTCTCCCACGCAGCGTCACCTACCCAACACATTATCCGCAGGCTTAGGTATCAGCCAGACAGGACAACAAACGGAGGGCTAGTGATTGCAAACGTCCATAACCGTCTAAGAATACGATAGAATGACTAGTGAACAAAGGAGGGATACGTGTGTAAGGAAGGTGCAGCTAGGACTACTACAGAGACTCAACGTAGCAGCAGAACAAAGGTTTATGTATACCAGCGGAAACAAGGTAATCAATATTGAAAACAAATTCTCAAGACTTAGAACATAAATGAAAACGACTGCAACAAAGCATAAACAATGAAACACACCGGTGGAGCATAGTTATATCTGTTTGTCGGATTCCCCTAGACGATATGTGACCCTGACTCCAAACAAACAGTATTGTGGCGTCCCACTTAGAAGTCACTCTCTGTAAAGAGGTCAGTTTCGAGCATCACAGGCATGAATGGCTCTCCAGGTCGACTAATCGGTTCAGTTTGGATTCATACCAATTTGTCCGGTATTCCCACTCGATACTCTTTAGGGTGCTGAATGACGAGGAGTGGATAGGTATTCGGCGACCACTCGAACGCGGATAGTGATGAGACCCGGTTGGAAAAGTTCCTACTGCTGGCCTCTTCAACAAGTTCCGTCACCTACTTCGTATAATCATGGTGTTTGCATGAGTTCAGCTTACAGATGACCATATAACCAACAGGCAGAGTTAGTTGGTTTACTGCTTTTCTTATACGTTTGACTGTTGGTTATTCCTGCAGTAAAAGCTCATTCATCTCTTCATGCCTCCTCTACTCTAGCCACACCGCTACACTGAAGAGCTCCTGCGCAGTGCAAAGCCAGGTGGACTACGTGAACGGGTTCTTCGCCGATGCTTGTCCCCTATTCAAGTCACTCCTCACAGCGGTATGAAGGTGTGTTGCACAACACTTTTTGTCACGCGTTGTGTTTGAGTGCTATCAACAGTCTAATCTTAGCTTCGTATATATTACACACCACGACTTATTCTGCTACCCAACCACACCACAGTGTTCGATTTATCTGGCTACCGCCACTCCGTGTAATCGGGAGCAGTCGTTCATTTCGCATACTTTTAACATTCGATTCGACGGCAGTGGTGACTGCTGCAGCTGGAGCGCGAGTTATCTGGACCTATTTCGCAAATCTTAGTGAAGAAAACACCCTATTCTGTGTCACCTGGTTCAGGGTGGCAGTTGATTGCCATGTGCTGCGCTTGTTTTCTGCGCATGATTGTCATTTCCATGTTCAATCGTACTGGTGATTGTCCGATTCATTGATAATTTTGTCCTCTCCGGCCACTTTTGATTTAGAGCTGCTTTTTTGAAGAGAGAGTCTGACATACATAGCTCATTAGAGACTGTCCTTGCGTTCATTTCGTTTCTTTCTTTGTCCTTCTTCGTTCTCATGTTCTCTTTCCGTTTTATAGCATTTGTTTTCCTCGATGTTACCTCAGCTACATGCATTGTCTTGTCTTCTGTAGCCGACGCAACCAAGTGAACGCCTGTTGTGGAGTGCACAACCACGTCACGCGACTAGCAATCTCCCATTATCCATTCCGCCAACTCCCTCCAATACTGAAGAGGTTTGTCTTGACTCTGTTTTCTCTTGCATGTAATTTGTCGCTATCGTGTTATTTCGCTGTGGTTTCCTTGTGTTGTCGGTGTTCGCGGTCACATTCAAATGTTGGATGCTCTCTGTTGTAGACGAAGCCTTTCTTCTTTCAAGGTTCCAACGTCACATGGCGTTCGTGCTTCCAGCTATTCAAGAGCGTCACCTCATTTTTCACGTTTTAGTGTAACCTAGAAACTTATAATCCCCGGTGAAACCGTGAAATCCTCCCGTCTCCACTGTGCCACTTGTCAAGTTACCCATCCGAGACAGTTGGCCGTTTCCCCTCGTACCGTTGCCTTCAGGGTTCTCCTACTTCGTCACCGCTTATCACGTAACTCTAGGAAATGTCTGTGAAGTTTTCCCCATGTTTGGTGTACCAGAACTCCTCAACCCACTCTGTTTCTTTTCTACCAGTCTTTAGCTCCGAATCGGCGCCTTTTGTGGGCTGCTGGACCGACCGGTCCCTGTGATCGCGCTGATGGACATTCCATTCCTTCGGCCCAGCTAAACCCCTCCAACTCTGAAGAGGTTCGTTCCCATTGTTATTGTCGTATTGTTGTGACTCACAAGATCTAGCGTCTCACCTAAACTCAGTGACCCGTCTTTTTATTTTTTCTACATATTTTATTTACCCCAATCAGGCTCCCGATCCGATTGGGCATCTTCTCCGAAGTGCCAAACCAGGCGGCTTTCGGGAACGAATCCTCCGACGGTGTTTATCACCCACTCCGCTCGCAACACCCCGTTCAGGTGCAAAGGTACGGTAAAGGTTCTAGGTATTGGCGGTTTTGGTGCGCCCGTTGGTTGTCAAGCTGTTCACTGAGCTTGACAGTCATTTCCCACACGCTTTATCCCTAGTCAGGAAATAGCACCAGTTTTTCGAGCCAGACAATCCTGTTATCCCTTGGGAAGAGAGTGGGACGAAATTCGAATTTAAAACTCGCTACTTACCGGAAATATATAGTAGGTTTCCCGTATAGTTAGTTGTAATGTTGACGGACCCCAAAGTGCTAACCGGATACCTTGTCGCATCCTTTTGGTATGCCGCGCTCTCTAAGTTGCTCGATATATATATATGACGGTTTGCATAGCAGGTACACTCCTACGTCAATGACCCATCACAAAACAGCTGCCCTAAAGGGTGTTTATCGATGATGCACATACTCATAGAGCCCATGCAATGCTGCTCGGTGCTGTGCAAGTTTTTCAACCGTTTTGTCCAATTTCCGAAACATCATCAGGTTTTGGTTACTGACCATTTAGTTGTATAAATTGTCATTGATCTATCGTTTTGCCGAACTGATCTCATTAGAATAGGGTGTGTTTAGTTGGCTGCTAACCTGTGCGCAACACGATCGAGCAGTTATCAAGTGAAACCTACGAGATTCATCAAAGTTCATCTTTCCGTCAAGCTAGTTGAACAGCAATGTGACTTCATTGTTCCAATTGGACTGTATCAGCTGTGTTTTGGCAATGCGGCGGCAATTTCTATGTACAGTAACGGCATTTGACGATTTTTGGTCGAGCGTTCTTTCGTGTGGGTTGCTCTCCTTAAAGCAGATTTACTGATAGACAAAATTAGACTAAATCGTTCTCTCGATTAGGGGTTTCTCTACGGCTTCAATACGGCCACCATTTAGCCTGGTCATCACAACTCTGGATCATTCTGATTGGCTTTTGTTCAGTTTGCAGCTGGTTGTCGGGTCCGCAGAATTTCCATGCATGTCCCTCTTGTTTAATAAGTCTTCCTCTTGTCCCATTCGGAGTAATTGCGCCAGTAAAAGGGGGAGGGCTGTTTAAATGGGTTTTTTATAACTGCATATTTCCATTTTCTTCTATCGTAGCAACCGCCGCCGTCGATTCCTTAATTTTTACACATTTGATTTGCGGATCAGCATTTTCTCCTCAAACCCATTGATTCATTTATTTGATTCCCCCCCTCCGCCCTCTGATTATCAACAGCATCCGAGGCACAATCCCACAACCTCACAGAAAAAGGTGACTTTTCTATGATTTCCCCGTTTCGCCTCTACTTCCCGCATCCTCAACGTATGATGTCCACCTGTACTAATCTAAACTACTTGTTTCAACCGATTTACTTGTTCATTCTCTTAGTTGGTTCGAAGGGGAGAACGCGGTTGGGTTAGAAAAATACATTTATATGTCACACGACATCTGTGAAAGTTTGTATTATGCAGGTGGTCGGTCAACTTCGCCTAATCTCGCGAATCATTCCGCGCTCCAGGTTTCGAATATTGACGGCCTGTTCGCTGTCCATATAGAATCCATAATTGGCAGCTGTTGTGTTTGGAACTGCACGGGCTTCCATACTGGCAACACTTTGGTTGCTGTGGTTCGGTCGATAGTTGCCCTGAGAAACCACGGGAAAAAGGACAAACAAACGGTCAATTAGAGAATAGATTATGTATGTGATTTTCCGCGGAACAGGATGAGAATTTCACTGCAGTTCGGCCTAGTTTAAGTCCAGTTTCAGTTATATATATAGTAACAATAGGGAACCATGAGTGATTCACCACTGTAAGCCTTTGGTTTGGCTTGTTGGGTTGTCCGTTTGTTCTAACTACTACTCCAAGTTAACTTTGAATACGGCGTCATGTTTTGATTTTATTGTACTTGTCTTTTATTTGTTTATCTTCAAACGACCACATTAGCACTCTGAACATTCCAGGGTATTTTAAGCCTGCAGCAGTATAAGAAGTGACTGACAACGGGTGTACAAATCAGGCTGACTAATGGCTAGGGTTAGTTGCCAGTATGCGTAGTCTTCTGAGTGGTAGGGGCCGCCAGACCACCTTTTGCGTGTATCGTGGCTTTAACTGTTCCCTTGTCCTCGTTTGGCTCGACAGTTATGGGCCGCCGTTTGAGCCTGATGATAGCTTTAGAACTGTTCACCCTGCAGCCGTATTTTCTCACATATATGCTTTAGGAAGACCCTCATGTGTGACCCTCACTCAGAGCTACAGCTCAAGTTAACGAATCAGCAACTTCTCATCCACATCGAAGTGGTGTTCCGTGCTTTTACCATGGTCTTAAGACTCCAGCATGAGACTGCTTGATTCAAGTGATTAAACGAGTTCCCAGGTATGGACGTGAATGTTGTAACCTATCAGCAAAGGACCGGATAATTGCACGAACATTACGTCCTTTACCTGAGAGGCTACGTCTTTGTTTTGTAGATGTCGTTCTCTAGGGCCAATTCATTCTTTGGAAAGGTCAGTGCACTCCATAAATCCTGAGAAATGATTGAACCCAGCATTTGAAGACGATATCAGTCAACCACGACTGGATTATCAGCGGAACGTTGTCCCTCTAACCACCAGGTCGCATAATGTAACCGAATTGTCGAGTGCCAACTTCTCAAACGTAAGATCCATTTGATGCATTCTGTTTCCGTTTAGGTGTATATTTCTGGGCCAACGCATTCACCAAGCAAATACTAAAAGCGCTTACGAACAAAGATCCCGATGTCTTTTCCACGAAACACGACTTTTTGCGCTGAATTAATCATTGCATTTCCGCTTACTTTCGGTGTTAATAGCAACGGATCGCGTTGTGTTGAGGTGGTTAAAATGCAATCATATCGAGTCAGGTGAGGAACGCCTCCATGCAAGCTGATCGATGAAATGCTTTTATCCAACACTTAAGAAGAAATCTCGAACTAGTGCCTACGGAGCGTGTACGCGTCAGAGGCGTTTACACTATTATCCATTAAGGTTTTATTGGTCTCATTTTCCCACGTATCCGTAATGACCAGGCGGTCACTGATTCTAACTGACCCCAATGGCTGTTAATTGTACGTGACCTGGTACTACAGGAAGGTGCGCCAAACGGATAAAATTTGGATAATAAATTTCTCGCGACTTACGTAGTAATCGTAATCCTTCGTGAATCCCCAAGTTAAATTCCTGAAAAAGAGGCACTTTAGTGAGATCGCATTTGGGTTCACCGTGGACCACTGTTCAAAAAGTTTCACTACCTTCTTATCATCAGTAGTATGAAAATACCACGCGTGCGAATAATTTAAGGACCTCATGTTTTTACAATATCGCGTCGCGACAGGTGTGTATTCTACAGTACGAAACGCCTTACAGTAATCACCTGATACCCCAGTACTGGCTATATTGAATAGTGCGAAGACACGTGGACACAAAACTCCCGCATAAAAAATTTTACGTTGTGTAGGACCCTTTAGAGCGAAGCTGGTATGCTTTGAAATGAGTCGCTCCATCAAACTCATAATGTCCTAGTTTGTCCTAATTCGCTAATGCGCCCGTCAATTGAGGCTGCTGATGTAGATGGTACGGTGAGAAAGATGACTCTGTTGTGTGGAAATGTTTAAAACCTACCATATGCGACTCTCCAGCCCGGTGTATCGTCATTTTTCGCTAGATTTCTTGTCAGTAAGCAGATTAGCGATGTTTCGGAGTCTTGGTAGCTCGGATGGGTCTGTCCCTCAAGCAATCGACTGCTTGATGCGGATTTCACGGAACTTGGAACGGTCTAATCTGCCAATCTTCAAATGGGGCATTCGCACCGTCCTGTGAGTTTACTCAAACGTCAAAGTGCTTGTGGGAAGATGGTAACACTCACGGGGCAGTGACGCATAGGGTGTGCCATAGAGATGAATGTTAGTACCCGATAAATAAAGGTAACTAGGAAGAAGTTTTTCCCCTAGTAGTAACACTGGTTGCCCACTGTGGCTGCAACTTCATTCTTGCTTCCTGATTACTTGGTAAGGGGGCACAAAGCGAATTTAGATGAAGAAAGGTAGATACGTTCCTCGTCCTTAGATATCCTGCATGGTGCATAAAAATCCTTGAATTCGTGGACCGATGTTCCGTATTTTCATGGCTACCACTTAGATGAGGCTCAGGAATAAATAACTGATGCATATCCTCTGGGCGACGAAACACCAGTCTTCGGCGTAACTATTTGAGACGGCAACAACATCCCGAATCTCACGTTTGTTTGGTTCTTTTGCCTTGGCACAAGTTCTCTGGATAGTCCAGACAGAAAGAGAAGCACTGATCTCCACTCCTAGTCACATTAGAGTCCTGCCGTTCTTATGTCCAGGACACTGATCGGAATTCGAAAACCCCGTCTTTTGAGGCCGGCATGCTTGTTCTAAAACTACTGCACCTGAGTGCGGCATGCATGACTAGAGTAAAGAACATGTCTAATTCGGTGTAGTAGATGACCAGGGTATAAGCACCAGTGGTCTTCCTGGATTCGTACCCTCTAAGTTCCCTCTGTTTATTTCGTCCGCTCAGCCATAAACGGTGTACTGAGGGGACGTCGTTTTCAGCCTCTTCGGTATCATTCCTCGAAAAACGAAAGCGGCAGAGAAAGAGCTAAGCATTGAAGACGACCTCACTAATGCCGAATCACACTAGTTGCCTAATGAATTGAAACTGGGCAGCTACACATTGAAGGCGATTAATTTGATGCAGTCGAGCCACCCGACTTAACCATGTCTGTTAGTGTCATTGACCAATAATGCGTCGAATCCCAGGATCCCAATCGACGGAGGTGCCACTTGCCATAACGACTGAATTTTGCTGCTTGGGCCTTGCTTGCGTCGATATGAGACTATAGACTGTCGCTTTCAGTCATCAGTGAGCCCGGCGAAGGGAGCTGTTCGAGGAGAATGCTCATTCCAACTAGTGTGATCAACTCGTCCGTCTCTCTAGGGACTGACTCGACAAAGTCGGTTGAGGAAGTATACTGCTAGGCTTCTGATGCACGCCGCTCGGAAGGGGCACAAGAGGCTGGAAGCCCGAACGTTTAGGCCAGAGGCTCGTACCCGAGTTTTGGTGACATGGTGGAATGTAATCAAATCCACCGACTACCCACAACTAGTTTGTTTGTCACTGAACTGCATGGTCAAGTCGTCCATGTTCAATCAACTCAGAATTTCAGTATGATTTTTGCAGACCAACACTACCAGTTTATTGCTGGCTATCAGCAACTACTGTGTACCAGTCGATGGGTGGGGGCAAGTGTATAGGCTTGACTGGAATACATCTAGACAGATCCCGCTCCACAACAGTCTATGCAGTTCTCATCAAACCGCTCGGGCTACTCTAACTTAACCTGTGTTTGTTTGTTCATCATAGCTCGTCTGTATGGATTGTCACAAGGATAGGTGGCCTCATTTCACAGACAAGTCCGCACACCTCTGTTTGGTATATTTCACGCCAAACGACTGTTCACACAATCGTCTAGAATCGACTCAATCGCCCGTAACTCATGCTGAACCGCACGTTCTCCACACTGACAGCGCCAAAAGCTGGGTCATTCGCTCCGAGTACACACGCACCAGGATCACTCGACACAACAAGGCAATCACAGTTGAGGGTAGCCACATAGGCGCAGTAAAGAAAATAGTTAGTTTCGCATACCTGGAAAAAACAAAACAATCATAAACAAGCTTCACATAGGTAAACGAACATACTGGGAGACATGTTTCTTGTAACGATCGGACCACGATTCGTTTTTCTATGGTACTACAGCGAGAACAGACAAACGACAACAAGTCCTAGACTGGTGCGATTGCTGAAGCCTGTGAATTGTTGTGGCGCTCTCAAACTAATATTTCAATTTCTGTCATACACTTACAATGGAAAGTTGCTAAGTTAGCCCCTACAACGATCTCATTCAAAGCAAAGTCTGACTAGTATTTATGCCTTCACAATTTGCTAGTCGTGTGATAAGTCAGTCCAACTCTTTTTGTATCCATAGTTCAGGCGCAGTATTACCCCTAACAAGTGACCGTGGAGCATAGGGTAATCATACTGGTTAAGTGAATCTCGGTATTTCTCATGTAAGATGTAGATAAAAGCGGAAGAGCAACAGGCGGTATTGATGTGATAATATGTAGTGCCTCGCGAATAATTCCAAAGCTAGTTTTTGCCGCTTTCGTCGCGAAAACGTAGTGGAACAAGAATAAGTCATACTACGGTTTCGGGAATCCGCTGACAATGGTCTGGGGGACGACGCTAACCAGATAGCTCCATCGCAGTTGTTTTTCAAACGACTACGCGTTCCGTTAGCGTAGCGTTAAAACTAAGGTGTACTCAATTTAGGGGGCGGAGGTCACCGAGAGCCCGTTCAGCTCCCAATATGGCAGTTGACTAACTTGTTGAGATTACTGTCATGTTATTTCTTTACGTCGGTATTTGGGGAATGATGTCTCGTGTATTGATTCCCATGATGTGTTTAGCTATTGACCATAGGTTTTTTAGGTGGATAGCTTTGGTCCAGTTGGTGAGAAGTGTTGCTGAAATATCTACGTCGGATGGAGGAGCTGTTTGGCTATCACGGCACCGGTTAGTTGCACGCATGAACGGTCTACCACCACGTAACCTTCCTAGGGCTGATAGAAAGTACGTCACTTGCTCGGTGTCTGTCCGTTCAGTGGTGAATGCTTCTCTAACTAGCGACGGGCCATCCACGGAACATCAATATAACCTTGCAATTTGTCTTCAGTCGGTTATGAAAGTAGATTTCATCCACTTGGTCCGACAAGTAGAGATAATCGAAAGAACAACATGATCGCGTTCCCTCAACCCGTTATACCCAAAGCAACCAAGGAAGTAAGCGATTCCGACTGCCATCAGTTGTTCAGAGTTGGAAGAAGCAGCTGCCCTCGGTATATCAAAAATAGGTCGAATACTTATGAGACGCATTCATTACACCACATTGAAAAGTGGTATCGTCCCATCAGTGATCACTGCGATTGACAGAAATTCTCCAAACAGCACCCCGATTAGTCATCCCACTGGGTGAAAGCTGACTTCGAGGAGAATCGATGAAACCTAAAAGACCTTCAGTGAAATCGGCCTCGAAAGTTAGACTTACAATCCTTTAACCTGTAGCAGTCTCCTTTGACGCCCTGTTGCCACTAGTTCTTGTCTTTGTTCTGTTTTCCACCCAAATTTGGGTTCACTGAATCAAAAACTACAGGCGCTCACACTTCATTATCAAATCCAGGATTCATCAGAGAAATGACCAACTTCTTGATTGATTAGTTGATTTAACTTGACATGAATTTCTTTCTTCAATGTGAATGAGCAAGCATGCCAAGTGAATAAATGCACTCTCGGTAATTTTCGACAGTAATGACAGAACCTGGCAGATCAGGTTCTGAATGGGTTTCAGTCAGTACTAAACCTGCTTTCACCATAATAGCCACCAACTATACTCACCTCTACTTTCGGGGTCGAGAGTCAGCTTGGTTGGAATCGTTTCGTCTGAACAAGTTGTTCCTGTCCTGGTGGTTGGTTGGTTGGTTGGTTCACAACGGGCATGAACTTGTTCGACTGCTCATGCACGATAATTCACGCACGTTTAGCCTGCATTGGTGGCGTCGTGATAACACGCTGTCAGACATTCTGATCTCAAATCTCGACAAGGCCCATGAAGTCTAGTAAGAGCGAAACTCCAGTCCACTACTTCCCCTATCTGGTATGCACTAAGCGGAAGAATTGTGCCAGGACGGGAGAAGGACACTGCAACCGAGAGTGATGTGAATGCAAACTCTGCGAAACTCGCAACGACCTACAGCGAATTGGGTGAGTGTGTGTGACGCATACACCTGGCCTGTTGTCGGTGACGCGTGAACTCAGTATCAGCAAAACGCGTTTTGCAATGCCAAAATCACACAGGTATGCAGGCCCCTGACACTATAATCATACCCTCAGCCACAGTATTAAAATCGCAGCCGCGAACAAAACCATGCTTTCTTTTGCATCAAGGTCATGCTGACTAGTGGCCACCTGTTAGTTTTGTGTGCACATTAATTTATTTGGTATGCTGGCCTCCGAAATTACGAATTTGATCTGGATGAATGAATATAGGGTTTGGTTGTGTTCACTCCAATGAAGGGTTTGCTGTGTAGCCAATGTATACTTAGGTTTGCGTAGACATTCGCTACTTGTCTTGTTGCATTTCGAATGCATACTTGATTACTGTTTAGTATTCATTCCCTCTCCGAAGCCACACAGTGATGTTACGTTGGTTAACTGGAAAAACAATCCGAATAGGGGTAAAACTTACCTAGTTTCACTTCCCCGCGAATATGTTCCTGGAGTTAGAATGTAAATGGTCTTTGGGGATTCAGATAAACTTCAAGAGACTAGTCCTCAAGACCTTCAGGGTACAGCCCATTTTTCAACAGAAAGCTGAACCCCTCTAGAAGGAAGCCCCCATAACGTGTGAACTGATCCCATCACACGAAATATTCCACCAGATCGATCGCCGGAAGACCAGAACCAATCATTAACTCTAGCCCGAAAGTTGTGGGAATGAAACGATTGCTTGTGTTTTACGGGTCGTTGCAAGCAGATGATCAAAGAATCATCTCCATTTCTGTGCGTGGAAATTTATGTCAATGCTGGTTGAGTTTGGTCGCAAACCTTCTTACTAAAGCCCACGTACAACGTGCTTATTACTACGAGAAACATGAGTCACATACAACAAAATTCACCATCACTGAGACACGACCATTCGCTTTTGGAAAACAGTTGTCGTTTTGGATGGCACTAAGTTATTAATAAGTCGAGGAAGGAGCCTGCTGCTACGTCGAATTTGTTTCGCCGGCACCCTGGACGCTTATTAATTAAACGATCGTACCGTTACACCGGTTGTGAGCCGTGTTTTGATCATACTACCGATCTTACCAGCGGGCAACTCTGCCCATCCGATCATCAATGTCATTGCCAGAAGAAAACCGGAAAGCCTTACTCAGATTATTGACGTACGTATTCTTCAAGCTCTCTCGCTTCTTTGCATTCAGGCAATTCGCCATTCCAGAACATACACTGAAGATCCAGCTGATGGTGCGTTAATCTTGATTTAACTCTATAAAACCCTCATTCATGGATGTCGCTGTGATAAGTGCCTCCAGGCCAGGTGCTTGACATCACGTGGTACTCGCTTCGCCCCTGAGCTACAACATACTGAACCACCTGCACTACATGGTGAACCCGGGTTTTGGTTGACCACAGCAACAACTGTGGCGGCCAGAAACGAGAAAATGTATGCGCCATTTTATCCGGCGTCGCAATAGCACTTCATCACCAGGACACTGCATAAGTGGCCGCATCCGATGCGTGTGAATGTCACAAGCCACCAAAGTTCGGCCTGGTTCTCACCCGTCTTGCTTTCAAGTTCGCAGTTGCACTGATGCTTGTGCATAAGCTTGAAACCAAGGCACTTCACCAGTAGGCCAATTGGCGAATAACACATGTTCGGGGCCTGTTTCGAGTAGATTTCATCATGATGAGGATGACGACCCCAAATGCTACGCCTATGGACTATACAATGCATGATCGTGAAAGTACAGAGAACACAAACGCTCGTGTCTACTTCCTGTACGGGCCTGTTTTGGGTAGATTTCAGCATGATGAGGATGACGACCCCAAATGCTATGCCTATGAACTATACAATGCATGATCGTGAAAGCACAGAGAACACAAACGCTCGTGTCTACTTCTTTATATGGCAGTTGAGCTGTAAGGTGTTATAGGCTAATTAATATGCACTTAATCAAATACGAAATTCCGGTGGAGAATTTGCGATGCATGTCTAT
This sequence comes from Clonorchis sinensis, assembly GCA_003604175.2. NCBI lineage: Eukaryota > Metazoa > Platyhelminthes > Trematoda > Opisthorchiida > Opisthorchiidae > Clonorchis > Clonorchis sinensis. The sequence goes on from CM030375.1 coordinate 16,993,720, forward strand.
CCCACTAGATTACAAGACATGCACACCAGGTTATCCAATGGTGATTTAACAGGAAGCGGTAAATTCAGTCAAGCGCTCCCAATTGATTGATATCGAATGATCTATGGAATATCGTACCAACTGAAACATGAGGCAGCACATTTAGTTGTTTGAAAATACCATAAACAACAGATTCAGCTGGGTACCATGTGACTCTCCCGTCAAAACCAAATTAGCTTACAAATGAGTGTGTTTCGCTAATTTCGTGTAATTTGCGTTCAAGCAGAACATAAGGTTGACGGAAAGTCGGGGACTACGCACCAAGAAGGATGAAGCCGGTCGTGGTCTGTCGAAGAGTTTTCAGCAACCTTGTGAGTAGTGAGTTGTCAGCACAACTTTGTTAATAGATGAAACACTCTCCAGAATCGTACTTCATTAACACTTGCCCATTCGACAAGGATATACTTTCTCCAAAGCTGAAATGACTTTGTTCCATGATAGTACCCAATCGCCGACTGAGGGACCCTAACAAGATGGACCGAACAAAACCTCTGGTCTAGGAATTTTCTAGACGTGTTCCTTCATAAATTGAAAATGTGAAAGACATGTTGCTTGAAGTTCTTTAGTAATGCCACCGGTGGAGGAATGCTTCACATCAAATTGCTATTATCAGATCGTGGGTGAATAGTTGTTTTCATCGACGTTGTTTCGACGCAAATGCCAATGCAGTTCGTCACCGGCAGTCTGTCAGAATAGAAGCCTTTATGTGTTGGCGCTTCTTATTTGGGCGACCCGCATTCAATTAACTTCCATTCCTCATTCATTGACCAACATACCTCCCAGTGTCTCTTACAATTACGGGGCCATTACGGGCAACTGCGTTGAACCCAAAACCTCTGGCCCGAGGTGCCTATCAACGCCACTATAAAAAGTATAACCCGGCCGTGACCTGATACAAAGTACATCAAACAGTATGTATAGCTTGAAAATAGTGAAGGCCCAGTGGGCTCGATGAGTCGGTAGACGCTTGAGAATCAAGTTACTAGGGATAAACTTGTTCAGTAATGGTTGAACCAATAAGGTCCTTGGCTAATTTACTACAGAGTACCAGTTTGTTTTTGTCCGGTTCCACTCACAGCTCGAAAAAGTATCGTACACACTTCGAAATCGTGAATCTTAACCCTCCTCATTTTCGCTACCGCCTTGTTGCTCAAAGCTCCTTGATATCAATAAATGCCCTAACGCTTTCTGAAGAAATCCGGAGAGCCTATAGAAGCCCTGTTTCCAGAAAAGCTTAGTAAGGTGAGGGAGACTAAAATTTGTTCTGAAACAGCACCAATATCTTCAAACTTGAAATTTAGAGAGAATCTGTCTTCGTCTTTCTTCTGGACAATAATCGAAGCAGATACAGGAACAACGATTATTCTAAACTGCACGTTCCAAATAATAATGGCGATGAAAAAACAACAATAATAGTAAAAGTAATAGCAGTTAAATGTGAGATTCCTTCCCCTAACTGTCCACATTCTGTCGCCTAAATAGCATGAACCGGGGGCGTCATCTCGAGTATGCTACGAAAACATTTTGGCATCTTACCAGTATTTATCTATCCGTCTCTGTTTCTCAATCAGTTCCGTCATTATCTGCATTTTCTGCACGTCCGACTTCTCGTGCTCGCCAGGATTGTTGGTTTTGACTTCCTGTTCCAACCGTTGCGAACGCACCATTTTCCCGGAGATCTCCAAAAACCGGTTCGATGTGCTGACATGATAGAGGTGAAATGACGTCAAAAGTAGTGTGAATTCTAAACCACTGAAAACCAGGCACTCCATTGCGCCAAGTAGGAAGGCAAGTAATTGTTTTTAGAACATTTCAGTATGTACTGCTAAAAATAGCTCATGCAGCCGGTGGCACTCTTGTGAAGTGCCTCTGAGCACCACCAGGACCTGGTTCACTGACTCGCAAATGTGATCAGAGAAGTAGGTTTGAGCTGGTTCGATGTAAAAGTTATGAAACTATGTGTCAACTACATATTTTTAGGAAGTTTGTGTCTTCATCGAGTACCAAATTCAGGGGGAAATGTGGTTTTGATAGTGAAAAATAAGGCCGCAACTCGAGAAAGTGCTATTATCGGGTAAAAGTTTAAGGATACCTTCAAATATGGGTCACCCGGAGTGTGATGATGTGATGGTTTAAGATCTCCTGGAAGACTGTGCATTACAGGGTAGAAATGGATACTTTTAGATTTTCCCAGATCTGACTCACTTTGCTTCACAAACTGGATTTCACTGTCGCGATAGCACCAAGTCCTAACATTCATCCGAATCCTGCTAATAAACGCACTCTTATTTTCCTAGTAAACTGTGACCGGAACCATCGATCCTTCCGATCGATTTAGTATAAATCGGACACGCGTTCGTCGTTGTCAGTCAACCAGATAAATTATCCTATCCTGCTCGGCCAAAAATCGCACAAAACCAATTTATCATTGCCAACTTACCCTAGTGTTCAGACTAGTACAAGCGTCGCTGAAACCCACCAATGAAAAATGTACACTCACTCAGAAGGTGGAATTTTTATTGTCACTCAAATTGGCCACCTAGTGTTCAATGAACGGAATACGGATGTCTGGACTCATTCCCACTCGATTGATGGTTGTTGGCCAATCAGCGTTCAGTATCGAGGCCGGTAGTAGTAGACAATTATTTGCAGGCGATTGGCTGGCAGCGCTCGCTAACATCCGCATAACGGCAGATGGGGAATAGTGTGGTTAAATTTTATGCAACCTCAAGCAAACAGTACATTTGATGGATGGAGCAGATTCGTTATTTATCTTGGGCAGTGCATGATACTGCATGATCTTTGCTTCATTTTCATGGAAACATTGCCTAATCAGCAATCGGCCCCCGCGAAACGACTTTCCGGGAAGGAAGTTTGAGACTCCCATCACTAGGTGGATAACATTGTCATCAAAGATCAACGACGACATGCTTCCCCAACTGCGGCTGGCATCACCCTGAAACAACTTACCAGAGTAATGCTTCCTAAGGGCGAAAAACGAAACAGAAACTCTCATAGAAACGAATCCAATGACCTGGTCCTGACCGTGTCATTGTGAAAGATAGAAATCTCTTAAAAGTGGTATTTTGGAGAAATGAACTATTTAATTGGCTTGAAGTTTAAAATCCTTTTTAGGGTTGCGTGTTCTCTCCGTAAGAATGGGAAAGAGCTATCTTTCAAAAATAAATATAACAGTATCCCATGATAGCATTCTTGGGAACAGTCAAAGTGATTTTTCCCTGAAGTTATTCTTTTCTGGAAGATACTGGCCGCTGGACCCAAGGCTACGACACCTTTCTCCTGTAGATTTGTTTGCCTGGAAATGAGTTAGCAGAAAGTGAATGGTGTGACTCTCCCTCAAATGATTTTGTCGCATGCGGCTTAGGAAACTCGTAGTGGATTATTTTTATCTCACATATAGCATCTGAGAATTGAACGAGTGCAAAACACAGGAAGCTTTTATTGTCCTGTTGTTTCGTTGAGCTCAATTCTTCTTGAGGCTTTCTGATTTCCCGGTATTTTACCAACAACTTCTACCGTTCCTGGCCACCCACGAGGCGATAAAGATATATTCTAGAAGTCGATTTCAAAATAGGCACCTATGAAACGAACATCCTCGAAAGAAAACAGAATCACTAGGTTAGTTTCAGTGTTCAAGATTTTGCGCAAATGGGCTAGAATCATAACAGCTTTTTACGCATAAAGCCAGTTGTGCGTCTTCTACTTAAAAACGAGGATACATGTTATGCCGCCCCATTAAATAAGGGTTCTGTGAGTCCATAAAAAATCAAAAAGGCTACGTGTTACAAAAGTTCGCGGAGCACAGCGTTGAAACCGCTTACTTATCCTGCCGCACATGTTCGCAGTGTGTTTTTCACAGGAAGCCACGGACTCTTGGGCAACGTCCGTACTTCATCCGAGATTTTGTTAAACACCGGTTCTTGTTTGTACATCAACTCAAGATAGGCTTACTATATCTGAGGTCGGACCAAATTACAGAGAATCGTTGGCTGCTTCGCTTCTGTAACACCGAAGGTTGTGGTGGTTGCCACCACCGCCTGCTCGTTAGAGTAACATCGATACGCATTGCAGCTTCTAGAGCTGGGTTTACTAAGGTTATTACGAGGCCATTATGTACAATTCTAAAGATCGCCCTGCTTGCACTTGTGGATTCATCTTCTCAGGTTCTGACACCATTCTGGCCCGCGAGTGAACATGCAGACTACACCAGTCGATGTACTTATACCTACAGCAAAGCACGGGTCAAAATCGAATTGCAGCTCGATTTGTCAGCGCCGACTGGTTTATTCGTGATACTAAATCACTTGAGCGACTTTCAACGTTGATAAGGACTCCACCCGACCGTCGTTAACTTGCAAAGTGATAAAATCTCTAAGAGACCCATTTTCACCACGTTATCAGTGATGACTTTGAAAGGGATACACCGTAAGCGCCCTGAACAATCAAACAGCATTTTGGTAGGTCACACAAACTGCATGCTGTAATGCCTCATTAGTTTGGAAGATCTTAGTCCAACATGTAAATTTACAATCAACCGATGAATATCTCGTTGGCTAAACAAATAAAAATGAAGTCGTGGAACCCTCAGAACGGCTTCTATGTGGCGAATTTAGCCTTGCGAAATGGAAAACCAGCCGGAGGATGATTGTTCAGCAGTTGTTCGAAACGACCAGTGACCTCATTCGAACATGATCCTAGTGAGACGATCCGAGTTCGAAACGACCAGTGACCTCCTTCGAACATGATCCTAGTGAGACGATCCGATCTGCTGCAACTAGGCTTCCCAACGTTACTGCGGAAGTCAAATGAATGATCAATGATGCTGACAGTCGTGATCTCATGGGAATGGTTCTTGTCGCCAGGATCCCAGTTAAGATTTTCTATATCCAGCAGTCGGCTAACAATAATCCGTTCTCCTAGTCACATAAGACAGCTTGGCGGAAATCGTCAGATTCCGATGACGCTGTGTCAACCCTGAAGGATTTGCCTAACATACACAGGTGTTTCCCAACGCCCTGAGAGTGATGTATTAGCTATTGTATATGTTAGCGCATCTGCTTCATATTTCGCTACGAAACCGTATTTTCTATGCTTTAAAGCATGAGTTGTACCTGCTAAGTCTGTGACTGTTCCGCGACTGGAATTCGCTGCAACAAGTCTCGACGTGAAGATGATGTAATTAGTTCCAAATGAGTTGGGTTTGGATGAGTTCTCTGTTTTCTAAACGCTCGTCGTTCGAAACAAAAGTTAAGCGTTTTCTTACTGACTTTGGGAATCACTTGTATGCTACTCGCAAGCTGTCGCTGATCTATCTTCCTTCAAAGCTCACTTCTAACAACCTAACCTCGAGGGGTGTTTATGCAGGGCCTGGAGAGGAATGAAGTTATGGTTGGGCTTGACATATTTTCTCGTTCACATTTAGTCTTACTGGCCATCAACAGAATACCAGTTTGATTACAAGTCTGGATGTGCTCACATTTGTTCCTATCTGTTTTGACGAGCTACAAATCTTGGTTGAATGCTTGGTTACCTATATTTAGTGACTAAGACGAGCATTTCTCGCATTCCCTAGGCATTAAAGGGCGGAACTCGTCTTCAGACGCCATTATACGACTTGTGCAGTCAGATATCTTCGTGGAAGAGCCACCGTGCTTGCTTTCGGTTGATTGTTCTGGCAATGACAAGCGTCAGAAGTAACTGGGCCACAGGTGAAGTTTAGTTTACGCATTAATTACGCTGACGAATAACGGCATTTTACGAGATGGTGGACTAATTCAAAGGCATTGATTCCTTTTGAGCGAAAGCACCCAGTTATTTTCCTATTGGATGATTCAGTTGCAGGTGTGATGAGTTAACTGGTATTGGAGTACTTCATCGACCTGACCAAGTGGCATTTCCGAACAGCAGCTGTCAGATGTCCTGCAAAAACTCGAAAATAGCTATTTGTACTCAAACACTATTCCACGTAGCCTTTTCGGTAAATGATGGAAGTTCTAAATTCTGACAGAATTCCTGACCACCCATCTTTGTTCAGTGCTTTTTGAATAGATTATTCTGACCTTTTTTATGTCGGGGGTCGCCGTGCAGTGGAGAAAAACTGCAGGCGTTTGTTTACCCACTGGAGGTTTGGGGCAGTTCTCTAACGGGTTGTACGTTCGCGTTGTGCCAAGCCGTTCCTATGGGCTTTCTTCCGGACTGCTTTGAGACGTGGCTGTCCACTTCGGGGACACGGCGATGGCGGCTCCATGACATCATGAAGCAAACAACGTAGGAAGCAGTTTGCGCGTGAATTTTGGGACGTCGATATGACTGAAGGCCCAATATAGCGAACGCTAACCATAATCGGTGTCTGGGAAGCTCATGTCTGAACCATAAAACGATTGCTTCTGACCGTTTTTCCAAAGAAGCTGATAACTGAATTCCTAGTAACTTGGCTTACCGAGCTCAAACATTTTGTAAAATGACAGACACATGACCAATTTATCCGCTGATCGAAACAACCAAACAGAGTAAACTGACTCATTGGTTTCATTCGATGTACAACAACATAGGTCCAAATTCAACATTATACCAATATTCACCATTAACGCCTTGATGATATGCTAATGGACGGATCCTGGTGACAAATGTATGGCACTATGCTGGGGGAGGCGCTGTAATACGCTGAAACCTAAAGGAACTGACGGAGGACACCGGTATCTCGATGATAGGCAGGTAAGTGGTGTCGAAGCCCATTGTTAAGCTGCCATGTTCGAGCCAGCTGATAGGCTGAAGCAGGTCTATCCATGTTCCCCAAACCCAACTTATCTCCTGGGGTCTATATCGGTGCCAAGAGTTTGCACGTCGACTCCGTGCATGCCGTCTGTGATTCTCCTGGTATATGTAGGCAGATATTGATTGGTTCAATGCTGACCAGCAAATCCGATTTGGACGCCAATCAGTTTTTAAACAACATTATTCACAATAAGAAAAGGCAAGGTTAGGTTGAGTACATCAAGTCAAACATAGCATTCGCTTGGCCGTAATGTTTCAGAGACCATCAGACAGTTCTCAAAAGCTCTGGTAAAAATTGTCGGAAGTATGTGACTTTCGGTAGTGAAGCTGCTTCCTTCAACAGATTTCCTGGTTTCAAACTACTAGGTCTCTTTATCGACCGTATAGTTAGTGGGTGTCAGAAAACTTTCTTTCTAATGCAGCTGGTCCTGAGTTCTGTGATACACCCACTTGTTACCCTATGGTGCGTGGGCAACCTCATATACACTGGAACTAATGTTAGAAGAAATATGAGCAGGACACTTAAACACACTACTGATAGAGTTGCTGAAAACACTTCGACAGCCCATGAACGGTTTCGCCCTTCTTAGGTATCGTCAGGTGGGCGCAGTTACCGGGTTTTCCTCATCCGTATGTTGTACGTGAGCCTAAATTGCACGAACTTAGCAAAATACACTTAGCGAATACTTAGCGAATACACTTAGCGAAATACACTCATTTGCATACCAATTTGGTTGTAACGGGAGAATCAGCTAGAACCCAGATGAGTCCATCATTTATGATATTTTCAAGCATCTGAATGTGCTGCACCAGGTAGTCTCATCTTTCAGCTGATGCGCTATTCGAGATATTGCAGTGCATTTTATAAGCGCAGCACACTACTCACAAGGTTGCTAGTAATCCTGGAAACTAAAAAACAAACTGACATTGTGTGGAATATTTTTGCGGGTGAGTTACAGTGGATTTCATCGACCTCTGAGAATGTTGCTGAAGCCCATAGGATTCATTAGTTTTTTGGTCGTCCGTAATTATCAGTTTGACTAGTTCAGGGTGAAACTGATTTTATCCAGTCTGCGTGGCATTACGAACTCATGTTGCCGGAAATACAAATAAGAACCTTACGAATGATAAGCTAACGAATTCTGTGTGGTTTGGACCGTTAGTTTTCCACTGGTTTGTTAGATTTGTGTCAATCTAGTTTGCACATTCCTTCTTCTATCCTTATGCAATTATCCTGAGTTCCCACCATCAAAATGATTCGAACTTCGCTCTCATTTGAGGTCATTACCAGCGCATATTATAATCCCTAACGAAATCCGGATCGCTTCTTCTGACATACAAGGTAATGCATCACCACCATCACCACCACTGTATCAGCGCACCAGCAACACCCTCGGCTCCCAAGTGCTTAGAGGAAAGTACCGATTAGACGAATCTGACCAAACGGAGCAGTAGAATTTTTGCTGCCAAATGTCTCGCCATACAGCGGACCATCTTGAACGGCAGTACCGCCCACCCGACATCAACATGGTTTGAATAGCAGACTTTTCCAAGTTTGTGGCAAGGTTCCACCGGAGTGTTTTGCGTCAACTTGGTAGATACCAAACAAGTGAATGGTGGAACCTTGAGACTGGTCAGTGAACATGGTTGACTGCACGTTTCACGCCATATTCAACAATACACAACCAAACATGTCCAGGAGCGCTGATGCAGTCGCGCTTTATCCGTCTGTTATTTCTTCTTCTGACTGGCCCTGACGCAGAGATGTGTACCGCTAGCGTTCTCTCCTCCACCATATACTGAACGCCACTTTAACTGCTATGATTTGATGCGTGGTGGCACTATCGGTCTGCATAGTGTGTGCAGGCTCAACGAAAGATTATGCTCATGGAGAATCTGTTCCACTTTCAGGATCAGTCTATTAACAGTCCTTCAAGCCCAAGGATCTAAATTACCCAACTAACTGCTCCACTATGGCCACGTTGTGTTCCTTTATCCATTATTATTCGCGGTTTTTAGACAGTCGATTGGAACCCACTATCTTTAGTTTTTTTTGCTGGTTCCAGGAAACCAAGACGGGTTTAGCTCCACTGCCCCACACTCTTTGTGGCGGGCAGGCAAGCTCTCAACTACTTTTAATTGAGCGGACGCAAAAGCATCGAAGACTCGGTTAAGCTGAAAAACAATCACCTCTAAATAGACTCAAGAAGTTTGCTGCAAGCATTCCTACAACCGGGGAAAGGGGGCCCCGCACTTCTACCAGATGTCAAAATTACCTCTCCTCGTTGCCAGATTTTATCTCCAAAGAAGCCAATGTTCATCCATCAATAGTTCAATGAGGTTTATTCAAGCTAACGCGCATCAGTCTTGTGGCGCCAGTCGTATCCGACACTGTGAGTACTCCAGTGAGCTGTTTAGCCGAAAATGCTAATACAGCTGGTTGATTTCATAGGAGCGATTATAGTCGTAGCCTGTTTGTTATAACCGATGCTTAACGCAAACAGAAGTTTTCTGAGGAAGGGCTCCCAGCTAAGAAAAGTTGCCAAGCTTTTGGAACAAATCACGCTTCCTGCCGTTAAATGTCTGACCGACGGACCAATTCGATTTTCTGTGGATGAGATCTTTGTGGAATTCGCCAAATCCTCTCATTTGCATACGAATTGAGTTTTGACGGGAAAGTTAACTGATTTCAACCGATTTTCTCATTTATACCGGTCATTTTCAACTGAATGTGTTGCACACAGACCTCTTCATGTTTCAGTTGGCATGATATGCGAGACGTAACAGACTATCTTATGAGTAGTGTGCTACTAACCGAATTAACTGAGACGAAGGCCATTCGCTATTTGTGGTCCACTATCTTATGAGTAGTGTGCTGCTAACCGAATCCAATGAGACGAAGGCCATTCGCTATTTGTGGTCACTATTTCTTATCCTGTTGGAGAGAATGCCTGAAAAAAGTATCAAGCTGAGGAGGCACTGAGCGAAAGAAACACTAATTAACCGACCAACATTATTTGGAGAAGGGTTCATTCCTACAGGCCATGACAAGGCAAGGCGAAGTAAGAACTGTTGCCTTTAAAATGAGCGTGATAGGATCTTTCCACCTCCCTGGCTGGAGTCCTAACGGTCTTCCTACCATGTGGCTGGAAACTTTACGGCACACTTACGTAACCCATGAAAACGGCACGTATGATGCCACTTGCTGGCAGCACGGTCTGACAACGTTTGTCTACGTTTTCGCGCTTGGATTTTACTGGATGGGATTCATTCCCACTGATGGCCCCTTGTGATGACGTAATGCACAGATATGTCTACTTTGGTGAATTTCAAAGTCTTATCAAAGTCTCATTGAAAATTTCTTCAAAAGACGTCAAACTTTTTCTTATCAAGTCTTCAATCCCTTTCTTTCTTTGCTAGAATACAGCGTTGTTTTCTCACGTTTACTTGGCAACCAAGTGTTAGTATTTCCGGCTGGTAGATTACTTGTAACGCTGATAAAAATGATAAGAGTTTGGATGGTATAATAGCTGGCATGTTATAGAATGGTGAACAGAGCGGTGAACAGCTCGAAATTCAGTACTTTCTGAGTAACAAGTAACCTCTGGGCTGAATATACTCATTCGAAAATTACTTTGGTGTCAGCAGAAAATTGCTTATGGTACTTTTTTGACTGAATATGGTAAATAAAGGTCACCTCACGTATCCCTGGGGATGATACTCTGGAAGAGGTTGCTGAAAACGCTTCGACAGCTAACTGCCATTTTCTCCCTTCTTGAGGCTCACCAGGTGGCCCTAGTCCTCGAGTTTCCATGGCTCTTATGCTCTACCTGAACACTAAATTGTACGTAAAAGGTGTAATTTCCTCAACTGAGAATCACTTTTATGTTATCGGGAGACTTAATTAAATCACTTAGTCACTATGTTCTTCAACTGAATGTGCTGCGCATTTTTGTATTTAAGCAAAAGTAAGGTTTGGAGAATTTCAGGGGCTGCGCCTACCTGATGAGTCCCAACAAAGGCGACACCGACCGTGAGCTGCCGAAGAGTTTTTAGCAACCTGTTGCGTAAAGTGCTATGTCAAAAAAATAACCTCTTGGTTGTTGGCCTGTCTTTCTTGGGAGCCATCACTGTACTAAAAGTTGCACTAAGGGCGAGGCTTGGTTGCAATACGCAATCGTTAGTGCTGCTTCGATTGCACACCGAAATGCTCAGGGAAGAGTGCTTTCTTGATGATATCATTAAACTCCACGATGCTCGTGCAAGAAGTACATATTCAGACAAACTACCCGCTCATAATTTTTATCGCTGTGTCAGCAACACACTAAATCTAGAACTTGGAGTGTAGACATATGGGGATCGTACAGGCTGAGTGGTTGAATTTTCTAGGGAGGTGAAGTATGCAAAAAAAACTTGTTGGTTAAATCGACTTCTTCAAACATGGAAAGATTTTACTGTCATTTCTGTCTCATTGATGCAGCCTTCCAACAAAGTGGGAGGTGCATTTCCTTTTTATTACTGGTGCCCATTGGACAAACAATACAATCGACGGAAACTTACGTCTACTCCATGATGATTATGTGAGAAACTACCGTGGGGTTGCAATGCTCTCCACTCCCCCCTCGCCAGTAGCAGCCACCTGTGGGACGTCGTCAAAGTAGCACTTTCTGGATGGATGGAGATCCTCATTTGCGTGAATAGATCAAATCATTAGTTTCCTATGAAAACCGAATAAATTTTCGAACTTCTGTATATTACATGTCGTATTGTACACACCACAGAAGATACATTATACGCGACATACCCTTTTTACCGTATTTCATTCCTCTTGAAACATGCTTCTCACATAGTGGACACTAAGCACAAAACCTTGGGGACTTGGATGCCAAATTTGTTTGTGAAATTCCATTCATTTGGGTAGATATTTTGGATCTTTTTCGTGATTCTAAAATCATTTTCCTTTTTCTCACCGTCCACTGTCTCATATTCCTATGGGATTTTCATTGGCCTCTTGAAAAATATATTTTTAGCCCATTACAGGACATAGTCTTCAATATAGCGTTGTTGGTATATTAGTCAATAACCATTCACCTTGATTCGAACGCATTCCAACAATGAGAAGATTAATTTTCTCCTTGCCTTCGTGTGTGCCGATGAAACGCATAGTCGGTGTCTTAAAGTGTTTCAACCTAGCCTTGATTGTCGACATTAAGGTGTTCACCTTCACTCGCCATCTCAATTAAACTTGCTTGAACTCAGCTTCAGGAGCCGCCTCTGGCCTTAAAATCGAGTTACCAGTTTATGCTGGAGCATGATGCACAGAGTTTTATAGGAAAACTCAGCATACGTGACATTCGGAGACAAACTTACCGATTCCATATTTACCACTGCGAATCAAAGGAACAGCCTATTTGTCGTTAAGCGATTTACTCATTTGGACTGCTAGCCAAGCGACTGATATTTTACCAAGTACTGGTGCTTACAGAGCTTGTAAGTGTTGCAGCATTGGATAGAACTAGACTGAACACCTTTTATCTCAGGCTATATGTTAAGTCTCACGGTTTGTCTTGTTAGACACAAACCATGAGACTACCTCTTCATGCAGGAAGTCAAACTAACAGGTTTATTAAACAGTACCCAAGAATGAGCACCAGAGGTTACCAGGAAAGTTAAAGTGGGCTTTTGTATGTCCTGGCTTATTATAATCCAGAATAAACAACTGAGATGGACATCGCTGTTTGCCTTCCCTGAATTCCTAAAAAAAGAAGGTTGTGTTGGGAATTAGTAGGGCCAGAAGTGCAAAAGTTTTCCAGTGCCTCATAGAAGGTTTAGCTTTCTGCCCAACAACCCAATGATAGGGCTAGCAAGCCAAAACCAAATAGGTCCCTTTAGGAGTGAGGTCCGAACTTGAGGGAATCACAGTTGTGGAAACTTTGCGTTTTGCTTCCGTCAAGCCTCTTTATCCAGATGTGTTCAGGTCGCTGAGGAGTTTTAATGTTTAACCCTACGAACGGACGGGTTCCCGCGCTACATTGCCCTGTTATATAACACGAGTGCTTGTGAAAAGATATTATTCATTCACTTTCAAAAATGATTTGTCACTGTATAAAAATGAATCTATCCAACAAGTTTAATTCCACAAATCAGCCCTACTTTGACATCGACCACCTTTGCTCGACTGTCATCAAATTAACGCGAGTTTAGGTGTGTTTGTGTGTGAACTAGAGAGCAGTTAGAATAAAATGAAGGATGAATGAATAAAGGAGAAATTCAGCTGGATTCATTTGAGTCTCCTGTCAAAACAAAGTTCTTTTGCAAATGAGATTATCTGTTGAAATCTGTCCAATTTGAGTTCACGTAGAACATACAGTTGACGGGACTGTGCCCACTTGATGAGAATCATGAAGGGAGAAACCGGTCATGGACAATCGAAGAGTTAGCAGCAACCTTATGAGTAGAGTGTTAGGTCTAGGCAGGAACGGAACCTATTTTCGGTCAGTCCCTCTGCCTTGTTTTTGCCTTCTGGCGAACTTGTTTTAGTTTCTCACAGTTCAAGAACAAATGCCGAATTGATCAGGGCTCTAATTTGGTTACATCTGAAAATGTAGAACGCCTCATTCTGACCACGACAGGCAAATTAAACTGTATCCTACTCTGGGATATCGATCATTTAGCTCGGGAATGACCTTGAACTGTAACCGATCTAACCCAATCTGTGGATGACGAAACAAATTTTAAGCATATCAGGAAGGTCAGATTCCTGAAAGTAACCCCTGAACGCCCGGAACTTACTGAGACCCTAAAACTCCACCAAATTCCTAATAGGAAAGCCGTCAAGCCTCCAGGTCAGTCAATCACTCAATCAATCCAGCAAAAGCCGATGAGTGTTCAGGCACGCCACAGAAGCACGACCGAATGTGATCAGCGTTCAGAAATTTCATAGAAGCACGATCGATGTTGATGGGTGTTCACTAAACGCCTACCAGACAGCATGGATCAATGTCAGAAAGTGCCCTTTAAATAACACGGGGCCGCTGTAACCTTTGCACTCGCACGCATTCGCTTGTTTGGAGTAAAGCTGTTGTGTACCCTTATCGGTGAGTTCTTTCTGGCACCAGGCACTGGAGTGGGAACAGTAGTTAGATATAACAAAACATATTAATCGAGTGCCGATGACCTCAAGCAATCCTTTAATGAGATCTCAAAAAACAAGGAGTACTTCTGATTTCAGGTATGAAAGAACGGTCAAATGCTCTTAACTTCCGCTATGAATAAAAAGCTTATATCTGCGCCCGTGGTTTTTGGAAATCACCAAATGATGTGCTTCCCAAGTAGCCATATTTGAGTAAGCTTTTGAGGACCGTTGGATAGGATCGTATTTGCTGTTCAGCTAGGGTTTCTTTTTTAAGGCGGAGGGTATTCATAGTAGATGCCGTAGGACCTTGGGTAATTGCAGAAGATGGTCAGCCGGTGAAACGGTGAAACCTACGAACAACACTGTCTACACGGTAAGTAAAAATAAGGAAAGGACGACGATGCACATCACCGCTTTCAGTCAAACCTTCATCCTATAAGTGAACTCAGTCTGTGCCGAAAAGCCGAGTGCACTGTATAGCTGTTTCATTCTCATTTAGAATCATCAACAGTGGACGTCTCACAGGCCTCCAAGGTGATTGGAACTAGTGACTTCCCAACCAGTGGTTGAAGACGGTTTAATCTTGATCGCGCTTAGACAAGACACCTCGCCAATCATCTTTTGATCACGGAACTCCCACCACGTGGTTACCAGTTGACTGGTTCCTCGATAGACGACTACTCAGATGGGGATTTCACTCAGTTTGTGCAAGTATTCTTCCTAGCAGCTACGCAGAGATTGTTCGTAATGTGAGGAGATTTGGTAATTTGCAGTGAAGATCGCCCATGTAGGTGAAGCCAATCTACGTCTTAAAACCAAGAATCTGTTTCTTCGTTATTGGGAACCATCAGCCATGCGCATCTCATGAGACTTCAGAGAGTTTCGAACCCGCTTGAACACTTGGCCGTACAGGCCACGAGCGGCTGATCAGCAGTGCGATTAACTCGCACGTACACGGGATGTGGCGCCACTCATTGTTGTCACTCGATGAATCGGTCCAAATGTGACCGAGTGATGTAGATTCCGTGAGTGAAGGATAAGTGGCGCTATATCCCGTCTAAGTCATACTGACGATCAGCTGCGTGTGGTCGAACAGTTTGGTTTTCAACTACTAGCCGGGAGTTTGCGAGTTAGAATCACCCCGGAGATAGTGAGGTGATTACTAACAAGGATGAAAAGACTGCGGTGCTTCTTGCTTTTCTTCAGCATGGATTTTCTTCACTTACGGGAGGAAACCTCCATTAAAACATTTCCTAGTCTCCTCACACTACCAGCAAACACCACGGGGTAATAGTCTCTAATTATTTCAGTGAAAATGGCATTTAATTTAGCCATCGCATTTTTCTGAAGTGGGTGGATCCCGAATAAGATGATGAATTTCGGATGACGTAAAACTGGTCTGTACTTTCGTGATTGACAAATGATGAAGAATTTGGGCTCAGAGTACTTAAGAGCTAAACTACTTAGACGTACACTAGTTTAAAAGTCGTCTAACACCATAAAGTAGAACGCATCGCTCTCTAGCGTGAATTAACCTCAGTCAAAGTGACTGTCTATCACACAACTAAAAATGACATTCTACAGGGTAATGCGACATGACATCAAACGCTTCAAATCTCGTTTACTGCGGGTGGCAAATGAAATCGACCCCCGACAATGCCAAATCATAATCCGGGATTTTCATCATTATGGACACGGTTGACTAGATGCAATTGTGGTGAGCACTAATAAGAGCAAAACTCGACTCCAGTGTTTTTGCCGTTTGGTGTGGACTCACAAGAATGATTACATCGGGACAGCATGACGACTGTTCGGACGAGAATGACGTGATCGTGCCTTCTACAAATTCCGCAACTACCGACAACAAAACATGTGAAATGTGCCACTAATCTTGGAAAGGGTAAACTTAGATTTAGGGTGAGGGCCAAGGTGAATCAACTAGTTAGATCGCGATACATTAGCCCATTTCCATATGAGCTCAGGACAAGTCACACAAAGAAAGATGTGAACCCACCTAGCCTCTGCGCAAGCGTTCAAATTGTGTCATGTCAGGGGCCTCTCAAACGTTCACAAGTCTGTTCCGGTGAAAGGGTAAAAACTGACTCCCAGTAGGACAAATGAGTCGGCCATACTAAAAAAACAAGTGGGATCTGTAAAGTATGAACTAAGTAAGCCTGTTTTATTACTTTGTGAGAATAATATTCCATGGTATAGATGTTTTGCAAAGTCGGGAAATCACACAAATATGCTTGAAGTACTAGTGGACGCATCACATAAATATCTGACTAAAATCGAACCGAAACTGCTTTGGCTTTCAGGTTTAGGGGTCACAATTTGTGATTTCGTTCACCAACACGCAGGACTTCAAAATGGTTTCCTAAACTAACAGTTTGTTTTTAAGTTGAACCGCAAAATAATAATATGGTTGACAGACTTCTTCAAAAGTTTCGATTTCTAACGGATTCAAGTTTTGTTTCACATCGATTAGCAACAACAACAATAAAAGACAAAAGGAAACGCCTACTTCGAACGAAAAACTAAAGCACTAATGAGGAATTTCCGAACACAAAAGCATGAAGGTGACTGTTCTTCCATCAAAAAATTGGAGAGTTGAAGAGTTTTCAGCAACCTTGTGAGTAGTTTCCTTTATGAAAATATACTGCGATATCTCGAATATCGTACCAACTGAAACATGAGGCAGCACATGTGCAGCACATTCAGTTGAAGGGCATCATAAACGAGAGATTCACTTGAGTCTCCCGTGAAAACCAAATTGATTTGCAACTGAGTGTAATTGTCGCAATCAGTCCAATTTGGTTTCAAGTGGGACATAAGGCTGGCGGAAAATCGGGGACTGCGCCAAGGGCGAAACCGGTCGTGGGCTATCGAAGAGTTTTCAGCAGCCTTGTGAGTAGTGTGTTACGTCTATACATGTATCGCTTGAGTAGAGATGTCAACTCAAACAATTCTGAAGCTGAAGAGGGATCCGTATTCACAGTCCACCTTTTTTTGGTGGCCGGCATTCTGAATAGTTCAATCAATGTAGGTTGCGCCTCCGAAACACTCATTCAAGGCCTCAGTTCGGCAAAGCTCTCGAACCATTCCGGACTAAACCCGATTTAGTGCAATTCACTCTTCGGGTGTCTGATGATCTCAGTGCAAAGGTTGGTGGTATCTATGGCGTGGGATTTGTGCTTGGTCCCAAATCTGAGTGCGCTTTATTGGACTAGATTCCAGTTAGTAGTCGCCTTGGCGCGGTCGGTCGAATGGTTAAACCAAGATCAACGTATGTGAATGTGGAGAATGGTGCGTTATTGTCGTGCCACCACACGCTCCGACAGACGCCAGCTCTGAGGCTGAGAAAAAGAGCTTCCCCAGAAATTTGTCACGGTTGATTCAGTCAGCCACTAATTACCCAACTATATATTAGCTCACCTTGTGCGTATGTCTCAGACACACCTTATGAGTGTTGCGGGTCAGCGGGCCACCTTCAGCAGTGACCTTGGACTACAACTCTTTAATCGTTCTCACATAATCTGACAACTGCAGGTAGTGTTTGAAGACGCTAGTGACTTTAGAACAACCCTTTCCTTCCTTCCCCATCTGGTCTCGTTGCTCCAGGTAAAGCAGGCTCAGCGGTCCGTCGGTGTAATTCGGAGTGACGGGAGAGTCCAGCTCCGTATGGGCTCTTACAAGGTAACCACTCACTGATCAACTCTGAAAGCAATCGTTCAGAACATGAACTGTCAAAACAGTTACCATCCAATACGCTTTGCTAATACAGCATCCACTCAACACTTCAAGCACAATTTCGTGTGAAACTTGAGTCGGCCGCTTTGCCTTGGTAAGGCCGTGAATCATGCATTCCCAATGCAGACTTGAATGTTCACCATACTGATTCCTGTAGTCTGTTGGTCTTTGGTTGTTTGAAAATCTGTCAGGTACCTTGTCATAACGTTGAGAACAATTCCATATAAGTACATGTGAGTATATATATATATATATAAACGGCCGAAATGAAAGTGAGGATGTCGAACTACGAAAGTGAACCTGGAAGGAACAGTTAAGATGGACATCAGAAATTCAATTCAAGCGTGAAAGTAATTTTCCTGCCAACTCTGACTTATGAACCACTGTCTTTGTGGCAATCAATAAAAGCCTTATTGATTCAGCGTGCTCTTCATTCGTAAGCAAAGGAGACAATTCTAACAAGGTTTCATAACCTACGGTAGCACTAGTGTTTCAACATGTCTGACATGGTTCAAGTCAAGTCATATCAGACAAGAGACGATCGGTTGTTTGGAGTAGAGTTTTTGGTTGAACTCCGAATTTGAGTGATTGGTTTTCCGAAGCTGGTGATTCATTTTCAGTGAATCATAAACTGCTGGCGTGGCACAGTTTTGAACCTATATCTTATCATTTCGCCTTTAACCCTTTTGAAGCCTAGAAAGTTGTCTATGAAACACAAGTGCAATTTTGCGGCTTCGCCGCCAGTTACCTAGTCAGCAGGCTCATAGTAGGTATAGGTAAGCCCTATTCCGTTAGATTTTTCGGCTAAAGGCGGTTGAGCTGTAAGACAAGTGAACCATCCAACCGTGCGTTGACGATGTCTATTCAACATTCACAAGCCAGTCGTCAAGCTTAACGAACAGATCAACTGTTTCCTGATCAGCAGCCAACAAACATTTGTTTTTCAACCGAAATGTCCTCTTGTGATAGGAGACCAATTCCGGGAAGACCGATGTTAACCGAGTATAAAAGCAACTGAAAAATTTCCTTTGTAAAAAAACTGTGGTTGTAATTCTTGTGGTGCAAATCTCTCTCCCTTTTGGAAAGAATCCGCTTAAATCTAGATATGGTCAGTTGAAAATGAATATCGATGGCAGATAGCGGCTTTTACCTGCCGATTCTCCAACCTCGTATTGGAGAAAAACGAATCCTGACGAAGCACAAGACGTTTTTAGCTTAATTATCTGTATTTAGCTTGCACAGGCATCGCTCAGGCAAACAGGAGCATCTAACTGCACCTTGCAAAGTTTAACTGATGGTAATTCCAGGGTCCTCCCCGAGTGAGTTTGCCAACCTCTGCCAAAACAGATAGCTGCTGGTGATCTCCTCAGGGCCCTGAAACTCATTCATTTTTCATTGGTAGCGTCTCCTGAAATGGTCCTTTCAGAGGAGCACCATGTAGTCAGCAAAATAAAACCTTTTAACCTGGCCATATGTTAAGTCAACCGTAAACAACTGAAGCTATTCCTGACCAAGAATTGAGGGAATGAATTCAGCCAACAAGCATATAAAGCACAACTTGATACCACCATAGTGGAAAACTAATGTGCCTCACAGCGAAGCCACCTAAAGCTGTCTCCTTGTCACGCTGGTCGAGCTTCACTGCTGCAGTTATCCTGAGGGCTACACTGGCTTAAACTCAGTTGGTTAAAGTTGAACCATGCCAAAATAGCCTAAGGGGACCAGTAAGAGAAAGGATAGCACACCAGCATGCTGCGAGGATTCCTATTACGCGACCCACCGGGAATGAAATCGTAGTCTTTGCTGTGATTGGAGCGTGAGAATATTAGGTTGTGTAAACGGCATTTCCGAAGCTAACTTTCGTGCTAACTTCTCAAGAGAAGGGACATATATGTGGCTTTTAACGTCACCGCCGAAAAGGTTTTTTTCTAGAACCTGACACCAGTGGAACCGACTGATATGCGTAACAGCATCAAGGGTGTGACACCTGTGACCTTCTCCCTCCCAGTCATCTGCAGCCAAGCGGGTTAGGATATTGAGTCGCTGCCTCCAGAGGTGTTCTCTGCACAACCCTGACATCGACCGCCTCGTGGCTTGTACTTTTGAGTTAAGGGTCCATTACGAAAGCCCTACATCCTCCTCCTGCTTTGTGAGTGGGATTCTTGAGTGATACCTAAACTGAACCCCCATCTTTGGTCTTGGAAACCGGGAAGTATCATTATTATAATCCCCGTCATTATCACCGTCATGGCCATCAGTGACAGCAGTACACCAGCAGCACATACTGCAGCTTGACTACAATAAGACCATATGGAAAGAGAGTCTTAATATGGGTAGAAAATAGAATGGTAACGATTTGCTGAGAAGAAGCTCTGTGTGCCTGAGGAAGGTGATCACGAAGAAGATGCCGATACCTTGGACGGCATTAAAATAAATAAATCTGAGTATCCCGTCAGGTTAAGATGCCGTCGGCGGGACTGACCCAGCTTGCTTTACGAAGCTCACCTGATATAGGCCTGGCGCACAACGATAAGCGAACTTTAGCTAGGCAACTCGGCCAGGCAATGACAGATTGTTCTCCACTTGGATTGGTTGCGCGCCATGTCCTGCAGGGTTCCAAGCACCTGTAAGCAGGATCAATTGGGCCCTAGCCATTAAGGCACCAAGACCCTACAACACTTATTTTGACAGCAGTCTCTTTCTATTTACATTGGCATGTTATGGCCTGTCCCTCGAAGTATCACTCGCCGTTGCAACTCTTTTTTTTGCCGACTGCCCCTTGTGCCCCCTTCATTTGAGCCCTCCTATCTCAATGAGCTCTTGATCACATATCTTTCGCACCACATCGTAACTTCCTCCCAACGAAATAAAATACAACCTGTGTACATTCAGGGGATCTGTTCCAATTTGGGCCTTCACTGTCTGCGCTCTATGTCACATTGAGAAAAAGCATCTCCTGCTCCGACTTTGCTTTGCTTTCAACCACTGCGTGTTGTGTCTCCAAAATATGCTTATAAGACTGCAGTTTTGTCATACACTTCGGGCCATTCTGTATGAACCCACGGTTTTCGCGCTTCGCCCTTCTGGTCTCTTGTGATCCTGAAGCAACGGGTCGTAGCATCTACGACCAGGGCAATCCGCCTCAGTAGCCGACTGAGATTAGCTGAAATGGATTCTAGTAAAACAGTAAAATAGTAAACAGTAAAATAGTTTATTGCGCTATGCGGTTTATCAGACTGTCCTTCCCACAGCTTGACTTGGGCCATATCATTGTACGGAGGAAGTGTATTATCCTGTTTCTCACAGCGGTACGTCGACTGACGCAAGATCATTCAACTCAACACCACCAAGAGTTGTGTTGGCTCAAAAACTTTAAAGAATAGATCGGAGCACTGCTAATAACTATGAAAACAAGTGAAAAAAGGCTCAGACGTTTTAAAACCCTCTGTCATGAGTCGTCTGCATCTCTCAGTGATACTGTCGTGAGTGCAGAGTAAACTCACAGAGGAAAAGTTGAGATCAATGAAACTGGCTTTTATTAGTGCGAGATGGATTACGTTCAATTACCTACAACATTTAGATTCTAACCAAGTATTCCAGCGAATGCCCAGTGGACAAATTATCCGAATCATCACGAGTAGATACTTTGCACTATTGGGTCTAATGACTCTCAGTATACTAACCCTCTCGACGATGAGAAGAAACTTTTGTGTTTTGCTGACTACATTGTTATTCTTCAGAATTATTTAAGTCCTTGAATTGAGTGTTTTCTCAATATTGTTAGTGTTGCTCAGCGCACTCGTCGCATGCTAGGAATATAGACCACAAAGCAACACTAGTCGAAATAGATCAATGGGAGTCCGGGAAAAAATTGTTCAAGTTTGCCCGTCCCAACAACAGTTACTAGCTAGTCTCTGAAAACTACATAAGGTCAAGCAAGCAGGGAGGAATCCATCCAATCATGCGTTGATGATGTAACCTTAGCTGTTGACGAAATCTTTGCAAGCTAAGTGTCAAACTGGGCAAACAGACCAACGATCATCTGATCAACTACTGATCAACTACTAATAGGAAACTCATCTCGGGTCATCAAACGTCTTTCAATTAGGCGTAGATTCCTGTATCGTATGGGTCGTTGTACCAACTGGCGCTCGTTTCTCTATTTAAACTACGAAAACAGCTGTCTCCAGAACAGCTCGTTTTCTGGTGTACACAACCGTTAAGATATTAGGAGAATTCATGGTCAAACTAACAAAATTTTCTAATCAGAGTCGAACGCACTGACGAATAGAATGAATCGAATTACTGAGTGGGGTAGTCTTTGCGACAACAGCTGGAATTGGATAAACACAACTGAATTAACTTGCATCAGTTAGACTGAAAATAATCGTGCAAGTTATATGTGAGTTCGTTTCATTCTTCTCAGATATTGAGTGTCAATGCTTTGAAGTTTCGAAACAAATTCGTCTCAGATCATACTAAACACATTGAGAGTGGTGTGTACCTTGAAAAGTTTAAAGTCAAAACACAGCTTAGTGGATTAAGATGTTATAATCCGATGTTTAAGTTGCTGCTGGCAAACGTTTTCAAGGATTTAAGCCTTCAATGTTGAATGTCAACATTCCACTGAACCTGGGTTTCCATCTCGCTCTCTTCTAAATTTGTTATTGTACCCTGCTAGCGACGAGTGATTTGTGCTGGAAGATAATCCCCACCATTTGACCAGTCATGATGAGCTCAACGTTAGCTAACCTATTCAATGAATATCCGGAGAAGAGTAACCCATGTGAAAGTTTTCTTCGAGTCTACACTATTGAAGCGAGTTGCAGGAAGAGTGACCCATGTGAAAGTTTTTTTCGAGTCTACACTATTGAAGCGAGTTGCAGATGACGTGCTTGTTGTCGTAGAAACGGGCCATTTTGCAGCCAAATTGTCTGGAAATCTTGAGAGCTTTTATTCACGTGTTAGCTTAAGGAAACAATATTGGCGAAAAAATAGCTTCCCTTTTCTGAGCGTCCGATGAAGGCATAACCATATAGGTCTCCAGTTAAATCCTAAATTAGATAGGATAGTGCTTAGACTTCGGAGGATTTTGCCTAGTTGTCTCTGAAAGAGCATATAGCAATATACGGTACATGTTCAACAGAATTACCAGGTGAAGACCTGCGCAAAAGACATTCAAGAATGAACGAAGACTCCAGAAAAGAACTCAGTCAAATCTGGCTTTAACGGAGTGAGGATGAGGTCTGACTTCACTGACAGAGGACAGAAATACTATGGATTAACTGCTGGGTTGCTACTGTGCCAGTGAACTTCAAGAAAGGAAGGCTCATTTTCGAGTTCAGCGTGAAAAGGGTCGACCCTCAGCTTGCCTTAGACATTTATTTTCTCGCTCTACTTTCCGGAAAACGGACGAACTGCGACAAGACCATAGACTCGAGTGTCGGGACGTGCGCGAGCAACTGATCCACAACCATTATAGCATTGAATGGCTCCTTATGTGACTATCTCGTCGATGTACATCTAACCACTGGGTCCACAACTGACACTAAACTATGAAGGGGGGTCTCAGTAACGACAATCTCATGTTTGTGTTAGTTTGTGGTTTTTCTACCATGTAGACCGAGGCGTTTTTTTCAACTAATGACATCTTTACAAGATGCAAGGTCGCTCAGACAGTTTGTACTGCCTGAATGTGAAATTTCTCTTCTCATGGATTATGAGTGGAACAATGCGATAGGTTTTTCCGCATTGGCCATTCTCTGTCTCCCGGTGTCATTCGTACACTTGCTAAATAAATCGAGTTGTGAGGTAAGCTATGACGGAATATATTGGTTGAACAAGACGTGTCACCACTAGAAACAGAATGGTGTTGGCTGATATACTCTAAAGTTCTTGTTTTATAAAAATAGCGGAATAAAACGTCCTTTGTAGACACCCTACTACAAATGTTTCAGCTGGACGCTATCCGATTAACTGATCAACAAGAGTTTGTTTGCATGCACGTAACACACTACTCATAAGGAATATAACTTGACCTCATGATAACTACCCCATTCATTTGCTTACTCGGTCTACGTACTTTTAATCTCCACTCATTTATCTCTTTGTACCCGCCACTCGGCTTGCCGCAAAGGCCCACCTGTCCGATACCTATATATTGGCGAGTGTCTGTGTGTGAATGTGCGCAGCTGGCCTACTTACCCGTTCGTGTCCCGTCTGCTGAGCCTGCCTTGACTTGTTTTCTCGTGAGTGCCATGTGATCGCACCGCTAATGAGAATCACGAGACTGTCGTCATAAGGGACGACCGCAAGATTCCAAGATTCCGCTCGCCGTTGTTTGGTGTGCGGACGTTGACACTGCACTGTGTCGTCCAGTGACAGACTTGTGCACGCTAGGAACGTAGACACTTGAGCACTGTTGAGGTTTCCGATAGGGAACTTTGGGTGACGCGTAAAATTTCGTATCCAATTCTTCATTTTGATATTCGGGACTGTCGAACCTACGCGTCACTCAAAGTTCCGTATCGGGAACCTCAACACCGTCCTATTGACCAACAAGAGTTTGTTTGCACACTCATAACACACTACTCATAAGGATATCGTGAGTCTCAAATGAAAACCAAATTGGTATGCAAATGAGTGTATCTGTCGATTTTATTTGCGCGTTGATGCTCTATACACAGTACAGCCAAGCAAATTAATTCATTTAAGCAGCGAGAAGGATTGGAATTGTCACCGCTTTGGATTTCCTGACGCAAAGTTAGGTCTGTTTCAACTTTGTCGAAAAACATTAGCAGTGCACAGCTTAGGAAATTTGAGGAAGGCGTGAACTAGCATTTTGGACGACCGTGTAAACAAATAGGATGCCACAAATACTGAGCGCTCATTTGTCCAAAGTTCTCACAAATAGAACGACATTTTGATTTGGTATTCCTGCACTCTGCAGCTGTGGGATTCACGACCGAGATAAGAATTTTCAAGGTCAGACATGATATTGTCATCAGCTCAAGGCTAGATTGGCCGTGGAATTTTGACTGTTATTACAGACTCGAACTCCGTGGTCCCCCGGTTTGAGTGAAGAAGCATCCAACGTAAGCAATCCAATAGTTTGACTGGTAATAAATTTCTTACTCCACGATTTTGACATTCATCATGAATAGTCAGCCAAACAAATTCACAAAAAATATCATTTACTACTTTCGGTAGTGTGAAGAGATTTGGAAATTTTCAATGGAGGTTTCGTCCGGTAAGTGAAGAACATCTATGCTGAAAAGGTGCGAAGCACTGTGCAGCTATATTATCATCAGCAATACACACCTCACGAAACTCAAGGGAGCCTCGAGCCCGCAGCCTCCCAGCCAGTAGCTTGAACATTCGGTCACGAGCGGCTAATCAACTAGAAATTAGGATAAAGCGTAATCCACCTGTCAATAACGGAATTCGCACACGTGTTGACTTGACTGACGACTTCTCAGATGGGAATTTCAATACATTTACTCAAGCTATCAATAGTTCTACACAATGGGAACTAACTGCACCCGGTCATAAATAGTCCTGAGTTGTCGGACAACTCACAGCTTTTTTTGAAACACCCAGGACATATGACAGCATGAAAATTACAGGGAAACCTAAGATGACTGGTCTCATTGTGGAATTACGCCTGTATATGAATTTACCCGGTTATCGTAATACGCGATCACACTGTTTATTTATAGGGGTTCCCGTATACTTCGAATCAACACTAGAAATATTGGAGAATTTAGAGCCCGAACGGAGGTTCTTTAATTCTAAACCGTAATATTTTTGGAAACTGAAATCATCATCTTAATCACTGATGGCAACTCCGGAGGTGAACACTGGTGTTTCACTACCGTAAAACCATGTTAATTTACTTGAATAGAGCCTTATAGCAGAAACAAAAAAGGACAGGGAGGGAACCTAAGGCCAGCCTGCCACACTCCTCACCACTCAGTCAGACAATCTGGATAGAAACTGACAGCATGAACAGCACTGACATACGTTAGCCACAGTATCGTACAGTGTGCCCAGCCAAGCAAAGGGAGGATCACATAAACTCCATCCTGGCACCATGAGCGCGCAAACTTTTCGTAAAATCCTTCAGCCCCTGCTGCTATTTCGTATTCTGTCCACCTCTGGTTTCTGCGATCCCGAAGTAGGCGCGGAAGTAGTCACTCCTCTCTGTGGGAAGTAACACGACATGCATAACACGTGGCCCAGAGAGC
Organism: Clonorchis sinensis; assembly: GCA_003604175.2. NCBI lineage: Eukaryota > Metazoa > Platyhelminthes > Trematoda > Opisthorchiida > Opisthorchiidae > Clonorchis > Clonorchis sinensis. Next base: position 17,019,685 of record CM030375.1, read on the forward strand.
TTGCAGTGCCGGATGTATTGTTTGAAGTATCTTCTGCTTTATCAGAGACCTTTTTCTCGATTACCTCAATGAGAATTCGCTGGTTCCAGCCGATTCCATCTGTCGTTCTGAGTAGTCAAACAGTCAAGCAGTAGTCAAACACCTTCCTCCCTAGTTGAGCAAGTCTCGCAGCCGTACAGTAACACAGCCCGCACTGTGGCCTGATGCACGCGTCCCACTGAGATGCCTTTTTTTGAATCACAAGTGGCGAAACTGGCAAACGAAATTCTAGCCTTTGAGATTGGAGTGTTAACTCCGTCTATCACACCTCCATCGGGGCTAACGCATCCTCACGAAACAAAAAACGATACGGCGAGCTAAACTTGAAAGTTCACACTGTGTTTTCTTGGTGCGAGGCAACACAATTTGACAGCTCACAACCAGTATCGTAAACGAAAGATTTAAGCGAGTCTCATTTAATCCCTTCGTAAGCATCATGTATGTTGACTTCCCGATATGTAACCCCGAGCCATACGTACGCTAGACGATCCCCAATGTTGAAGGAAAGGAAGCGTTCGAAAATCTGCTGTGCTACATACAGGCCAATAAGCAAATATGTACGACCATCCACAATCGTCCGCGTTCGTTGGAGCGACAACAAACACGCAGGTCTACGTCATGCCGACAGGGCAGCGTCAAAGTCTGCACACCAGACAGTCGTGCGGTGGGCAGGTTGACCAAGTGTCCTAGCTGGACGAGTCAGGACAGAGGTTGAACGTGCATGGGTAATTAGCGCACTGACACACACACACATGGTGGCATACCAATTTTGGACGGGACAGTCATCGGCGGTCAAAAGCCAATGGAAGGTGCCAATGAGGGTGACAAGTTGGGACAAATCAACTGGAAATCGATAAGCACGTAAGTGAAGCCAATGTTCATTTTCCTAATTGTGACTGGCCACTTCATTGGATCGACTGATGGGTTCGAACTAAAAATGTGGATTCTACATCGCAGTTTTCAGTATTCCAAAAAGTGCCTGATTTGAAGATGAATCACAAAGTCAAGTGGGTTTGTTCATCTGGATGTTAAAATGGCAAGAGTCGATAATAGACCCCAGAAATATATGATGGAAAGCTGATGAGTGTTTATCGTTTAAACAGGTGGGATGGAATCGTATGAAGTCTTGCAACGAACATTTGCAAATCAATTTGGTTTTCAACTGGTTTTCAATCTGGTTTTCTCGTTTATGATGTTCTTCAACTGAATGTACTGCACAAAGGCCACCTCATTTTTCAGTCGGTACGACATTCGAGATATCGCAGTATATTCTCATGAAGGAAACTATTCACAAGTTTGTTGAAAACTCTTCAACAGCTCACGACCGGTTTCGCCCTTCTTGGGACTCATCAGGTAGGCGCAATCTCCTAGTCGTGGGCTGTCGAAGAGTCTTCAGCAACCTTGTGAGTAGTTTCCCGTATGAAGTCTTCTTCACTGTCAAAAGGAATGCATTTTTAAGAACGATTGCTCAAGCTTGAATTTCTCACTACCGGTGTACAAGCAGGGAATTAAAACACACAGCTACACAGGTTATCCAAATCCCCTTACTATACTGCCCGATGTCCCCATACCGAAAATCAGTAGCCGATATTCTGATGCGGTCGACACAACTTGTTCATCAACTTTCAAGAATAGTTCCGCAGAATACTACACTATCCACAAAAGCAGTATCAACATGAACCCTAATCTCTCCCGACAAAGCATAGGTTACTTTTCAATTCACAGAAAGCTTTCCAGGGTGCTGTTTCGTAAAATGTTTGGTGGCGGTATCCCTTGACCCATAAAAAACTTTCGCATAATGACTTTGTCCGAAAACTGCTAAAGCACAATACGATCTCCATTAATTGTTCAACACCATGATCGTGGAACATTCCAGTAAGCCGTGTGAGTTGTGAATCAGTTTTATGCGTCAATCACTGATGTGCTCCAAAACAAATTATTAAGTCTTCCAGGACAGAGTGCGCGTACTTGCAGTAGAGAATCTGATATGAAATAGAAAACTTCTCATCACTGTCATTGTGTATACGATATCAACCTGCTTTGTCTAACTTGTAATGCACGGGGTAATTTTTTTAGGAAAGGATCCGCACATTTTGACACAACTCGAAGGATCGGTGAAAATCTTAGGCAACCAACCAAAGGGTTCGCATTACTTGGGATTCAGCACCTGTGACTGGTCCTCAGAGTTCCGCCAAATGTTTGGGACCGATTAGGTGGTCGTCGTTTCAGAGGGGTTTGGTAAACCTTCAGTGGATTTATTGTTGGGCAACGTTTCGCTTTTGACACAAAAGCTTCGTCAGGCCAAGTGAGTAAAGTTACTAGGTTGATCGGATTACAAGGCAGTCAGAGAACCAATCCGTGAGATTTCTTATGACTAGTGCTGGGTATCCGTTCGAAGTTCTTGTTTGTTTGTTAGTGGGGATTTTGCGGCCTTGTTTCTCCGGTCTAGGAAACCTTAATGGAATAGTCCTCTTAGGGGGCGTTCACAGATCTTACTCGCCTGTGTTCGTCGAGGGGTGCCGAGACAATTGTTTTGGGGTTGCGAGGGTGGGGATGGTTAAGTGGATCTTACTCTGCTTGCAGTTTGTACTTTTAAACCCAGACCATTTTGCTGATAACTGCACACCGCTCTGTGTCATCTCGGCTGATCTAAAACCGCTCCTCACACGCTTGCCAATTCTGCGCCCTCTATTCTAATCTCCCTCGGATGTTTGGCGATTTCCACCACCTCAAAATGCCCCCATTCTCCAAATCTATCTTGTATCCAGTGTCCAGTGCATGCTCCGTCATTGCCGAATTTTTCAACTAAGCGGCAACTAAGACGGGCATTGGTCCCAGCACCGGAACAGCAGTCATTCTATACAAATCAGGGACATTTGAAGTCATTAGAAGGGTGTTGAATGAGACTAACATTAGAGTACTAATCCAGAAAGGAAAGACTTTACCCTCAGTATTGATGCAGTTGAAGGATCATCTATCCGGCTGATAGGACTAAGGACTGTGTAAATAAATAGAGTAAAATGTAACTACTGTACGAGGGTGGAGATAGGTCACACAGCCAGGGAATTGCACACCAGAATCGGTGAGCATAAGTGGTGCATCAACAGACCACCAAGAAACGTAGATGAATATCAGGCGACAGTCGAATATTCGGCAATGGCAAGGCATGCACTAGACACTGGACACAGGATAGATTTGGAAGTAAGATTCACACCACAGTGACTGGTGGTCGAAGCGATGGGAAGCGCCAAGCATCTCAGCGTGGATAGAATAGAGTGTGTAGAATTGGCAATCGGGTGAAGAACTGTTTTAGATCAGCCAAGATGACACAGGACAGTTATCAGCAAAATGGTCTGGGTTTAAAAGTACAAACTGCAAGCAGAGTAAGATCCACTTGACCATCCCCACTCTCCCAACCTCAAAGCAATTGTCCCGGCGCCCCTCGGCGAGTCAAATCTGTGAACGACCCTTTGGAGAAATATTTCATTAAGATGTCCTAGACCGAAAGAGTAAGGCCGAAAAATCCGATTTCAACATGAGGACATATCCCAGCCAACCAATCTGTCTTAGATGTTAGTCATCCCCACTAGGAAACAAACAGGAACCTCAGACCAACACCCAGCACTGATCAAGTCGGCTAGTCATAAGAAATCTCACGGATTGGTTCTCCGACTGCCTTAAAACTCGATCAACTTGGTAACTTTGCTCATTTGGCCTGACGAAGCTTTTGTACCAAAGCAAAACGTTGCACAGCAATAAATCCACCGATTCTTCACCAAACCTCTCTGAAACCATTCAGCCAATTTCTTCTTGCATGAATGCTAATTTGTACGCATGTTGTGATAATAAAACGTCTAAAAACCAAGTTCATGTTGACGGGAGATTCAGCCGAAATTCACCGTCCCTCGTTTGCAACGTACTTTCATTGTTTTATTTACTGGGTGGAGCAGTCGGCTTCGTACTTTTAGTATATAGTTGCCACTAAAAGTGACGACGTGGTTGGACGCGTTATTAAAACATTTGCTAGCTGCTAGGACAGTGAGTCAGTGCGTTAGTCGTGGAGTCATATGGCGTTGTGACACTGTCAACTTTCTACCTCAGAGACAGAAGAAAACAACAATTTCATGTGAAGTCGTATGTTACGCGAATCAACTGAATAGCTACAATACGCCATAGCAGTCAAACCACTAGAGATTTGAAGCGCAGAGACTGAACAGTATGGACTAGAAGAGGGTGACTGAACAGGTAATATCTCATCTTTCGGGGAGGCTTGGAGGTACTTAACATCCAAAGTATAAAACTGGTTGAAAAGGCGTACACAGAACACCTTGTGTTAATCAGCTAGCGAGATACGGGTTCGCACAAGCAGCCTTCATGCGAAAATGGTGGACTGTCTCATTTGCCCGTCTCTTATCTCAGTAAGCAAACCACCCAGCTCTGAGTTTACTGGGTTTAGCATTGCATTTCCTCAGATAAGCCACATCGCTTTGTAGACGTGAGAGTAAGATAGTGTGCCTAAGGCCCACATGCTGCTACACTGACTACCGAGGCGACTCGAAGAACCGATGCTCTTCTGAAGGAAGGTATTTTTAGTATGCGGTTGCCCTAAAGTCAGTGAGTAGACCAATAATACTCTACCAGTCATGAAAGCTTCATTGGAAATAGGCCTGTTCGGTGAGGCAGCTCACGGGCTGCCGTCCACACCAAAAAGTGTCAAATTATAACCTAAATAAAATGCTGGATTAACGTGAAGACTTGTGAAAAGCAGTGTCAACTATTTTTCTGGTTAATTCGACCACATTGGGTATTGCCCCTGAACGCACTACTATATCCAGACCAGCTTAACTGACGCCACCATCACGTAAAAAGATGAACAGAGTGCATGCACTTTTGTTGTAGTCCTCAAGCTACTTAAAAATCCAAGTTCAAGCATAGTTAACTTAACAGAAGATTACATATTTCTAGCGTACAATCTGAGAGATGATGGGAAAAAACCTCATTAACGTATCGTTCGTTAGCTCTGTTCATCAAATGTATACCGGTAGAGTGTGTCCGAAAATGTACACAGTGTTTTATCAAACGCTTTGTTGAATCGTTCACTAATTCGACTGGCTTTCTCCGTAGGTTCGTCACCATTATCCCCATTTAGAGCATACCAGAGAAAATTGGTGCCTCTTTGCTGTAAAACCGTGTCAATTTGTTTGAATAAAGCCTTAAAATGGAAAGCAGAAAGGTGTGACCGGGAGGAGGACCTAGAGCTACCCTATCACAAACATCCACGGATTGACAACCAATCGATTTGTGACGGAACTCAACTCATTTACTGCGACATCTCAAATATCAAAACAACTAAAATGTGCGGTGTCCTTTGCCCAGCAACTTCAGTTGAGAAATATCATAAGCGAGAAATTCAACTGAAATTCAAGCGAGTCTTCCGTCAACACCAAAGTAATTTGCAAACTGGTGTATTTTATCAGTTGTTTTCGTTCGCTCATAAACGAACCACTCCATCAAAAGTCGATATACTCGCCTCCGCACCTTTTCTCAAAAAAAAGCCGGATTTGGAAACTGACTTATATCTGACCAAGTAGGGACAGGTTCGTAGGTGGGATGGTTACAGCCAATCATTTTCACGTCGGTCTCCTTCCCGCTATGTCAGGTCTTCCAGGGTCCAGCTTGGACTTAAGCGATAAAAAGGTGATGTTGTCTCGCACAACGCACAAATGTGTTAAGCATGTCCACAAACTAGAGTCACTAAAACTCTAGTACTCAAAGTCAAGAAAAATAAAATTACAAAGTGTCCACCGTAACGCGATGCTCCTGGGAATAGTTTTCGAATTTCAGTGCTAAAATTTTCTGTGGAGTCAGATATTGTAGGAATTCTCGGAAGCGCGGCAGGCTGATGAGTGGCTCCATGTAGTGAATTGTTCAGAATACTCAACCGAAACCAATGTGGACACGGGAGTTTCTAGACCAGTCCATATCTATGACTGTTCAACTGTTACCAGACCACTTCACTTTCCAGTGTCTCAGGGATTTCATTAAACAACTACTGATCAGCAACATCCAGACAGTAAATCTCTATCTACAGACGTTTTCGACAGTTACACCAAGTTATGACTACCTGAGTACGTGCGGAGGACAGAACCACTTGGTTTGTAACAAACCTTTACAGCAGCAGATTGTGAAAAGATACATAGTGGACAAAAGTAATCTGTCTGGTGAGGAAATGCCAATTGTATGATGGTGGTCAGTCTATCCACCAAAGCCTGTACTTCGCCTTCACCTTCAGAGATGCGGACGGTGTCGTCGGCGTACTCTAGATCAACGAGGTTCTCACCAGCAGCGATCTGAACACCGGGATTTTGAAGACCTTTTAGCGACCACCTCATTATTTCATCAGTGACGAGATGGTTTAATGGTTAGGGCGCGGATTTACTGACCAGAAGGTTCATGGTTCGAACCCGACCTCTGCATCTCGATTTCTTCTGTCCAGGCTTGGGCAACCTGGCAGTATCCCAGCCTTCGTGATTCCTTCGGTTGACAAGGCAACTAGGCACCGAAAGAGTGTCACAACTGGACGATTTTTTTATTTTAATGATGAATCAGAACATGAATAGAGTGAATATCCTTCCCAGACACCACTTTCAGTAGAAAAGCTTATAGAAGGTTATCCCACACCCAGAAGTACGTGAATATAGGAAACGGATTATTTTCACAAAATTCTGGGGCATACTCTATTGACCAAGTGTGGTCAAGAGTACTGACCGCTCAACAGAAACGGAAGCCAAGGAACACCAAGATTGTGAGTCCTCGGTACACGTGGCGTTACTTTAACACCTGACGGTGTGTGAAGGTCTGGTCGATGCAAAAATTCTCCTGTTAAACAATGGTCTGACATCTGTTTTACAGAAAATCAGATGTTCACTCACTACAAGTCCAAAATATATATCCTTTTACATAATAAATCAGTAAAACCTTATCGATCCAGACGTCAGCACTGAAATCAGCAAGATGTTAGTAATGAATCGGCATCCAGAGCGACAGATGTTTTTGTAGTAAAACTTGGTACTGATTCCACGGTTTCATATCTGTTCAAGAGGTTTGGATTTGACGGTTTCAAGTTTGTCCGCAGACCTTTGAGAAAGCTTACCTAACGGAGACTGGGCCATTGAGAGTATCAGGCACGGAAGTTTACTTGGATTGTTTGTACCTGGAAGTAACCCACAGGTGATAAATTGGGCTCAATTTTGCGGGGCAGTTTTGCCCCCAGAACGGTCGATAAATGAAATCAAAGGAGCCTGAATAAATGGTGACTTGTCTTGACCCATGCGTG